>QANU01022028.1:405991-732918 GCA_003254905.1 Nissolia schottii
TGTTGGGTTGGGCTCCCTTCCTATGTGGAGAAAGGCCCAATATTTACAAACCCATTATTCTCACTTATTAGTGGAGAGGGGTCAGTTATTAGGGTTAAGAGAGGAGGCAGAGAAAAGAGAGAAAATAAGGAGAAGAGAAGAAAAAGGTTTTTCCCGTTTTTTGTCTGCACAGCAAATTTCGATTCGCCGCCACCGCTTCGTTCACCGTTGGATCGGGCTGAAATTTTTACAGCAGGTTCGTAACTTGTGATACTTCAATCTGGACGGTAGGATCGTCGAGAAGTTGTCTGAGCAGTGAGAAATTGGCCACGCACAGTAACAGCGAGGTTGGGNTATACATATCATTGGATAGAGTTGCTGCGAAAAGATTAGAAGTTAATAAACTCCTGAGCCTTCCATCCTTGGACTGGTTGAGTTAATGGCCATGATGGTCACTAAATCACAACCTATAAAAATTTAAACAAGGGCTTAGACCAACTGAAATAAATAATTATATTTATAACAATTAATTTTATGTATAATTTCTCTATTTATACCCTCTTTACTTTCTCTCTCTCTCTCCCACCTCGCCATCCATCTAAACATGGGAGTGTGCTCGCCTAGACCGAGCCTAGTTAGGGACTATTTTGGTCCAAGTATTATTATAATAATTTTAAAGTGCTAAATTGCATTATAGTCCTCATCTTCTCCCCTTCTCCGATGCTTTGTTTCTCTTGTTCCTTCTCTGTTATTAGCCCCTACCCGACGTCCACTACTGCCACCATCTTCACTTTACCGTTCCCAGCTCCACCACACTATCGTCGCCACCCCTCTCTCTCTTCATTGTGGGAATGGGAACCATCACCGTTGCCCCCCAACTCCACCCTAGCCCCTCACACAGTTCACAGAGCCACCACCCGCTCATCGCCACCTTCTGCAGAGCCCAGACCAGAGGTAGATCTAGCACTGGCACTGGAAGTAGTGTTAGGAAGATACGTGTTAGAAATTGAATAAGTATATATTTTATATATTCTGAAGTGGACAAAGAGAGGTATGCTTATTTATAGCCTTGTTACTGATCAAAGATAAGACTAAAGAGCATCCCAACTAATAAGAGATAAGAGAATATCTTAACAACCTAAATAATCTTAACATCCCTTCTCAAACTTAAGTAGGTGATGATGAAAACATCTTGAGTTTGAAAACCAAAGTGCGGAAGCGACCGGGATGATGAGCCTTGGTAAATAAGTCAGCAACCAAAATGTGATGGCAGATAAAATGACAATCAATTTCAATATGTTTGGTGCGCTCATGGAATACATCATTATAAGAAATCTGAATAGCACTATGGTTATCACAATAGAGATTTGTAGGGGAGGATTGAGAGATTCCCAAATCATCAAGAAGCCAACGTATCTAAAGGATTTCAGAGGTGGTGTCAACAAGAGCCTGATACTCGGCTTCAGTACTAGAGCGAGCTGTCAAGGTTTGTTTCTTGTTACGCCATGAGATAAAGGAGTCCCCAAGGCAGATATCGTAAGCAGTCGTAGAGCGGTGATCTGTGGGATCACCTGTCCAATCAGCATCAACATAGCCTTTGAGGATCAAGGGAGAATAGGCAGAAAAGTGAAGCCCATGGAACATTGTTCCCTTGACATAACAAAGAATGCGAAGGACAACAACATAGTGAGTAGATCACGAAGCAGTCATGAATTGACCAACCAAGTGCATAACATAGGAAATATCAGGGCGAGTTACTGTTAGTAGATCAAGCTCCCAACCAATTGTCTATAAATAGTAGGATTATCTAGCACTATATCGTCTGTAGGTGTACAACGAACGTTAGTCTCAAGAGGGGTGGATTCTATGCGGCTATCTATAAGTCCAGCTCGAGAAATAAGATCAGATGCATACTTGGCTTGGGATAAATAAATGCCCTCAGTGGAGGAAAGAACTTCAAGACCCAGGAAATAACTGAGAGATTCAAGATCTTTTATTTCAAAATAGTGGCTCAATGACTTTTTGAGATCGGTAATGCCTAACGTGTCATCGCCAATAATGATCATATAATCAACATAGAGCAGTAGCGATGCATTACCTCGTTGGTAACCCTTAGTTCCTCATGATGCATGTCAACATTCAAATGTATCATATAACAGGTACATGTCAAACATATATAATCCTACACATTTCTATGATTGCACACACAAAAATACAAAAGGGAAGGTTCGTAAGTTTCACTTGATCGTCTCTTTTATGACCAGGAAAATCCTAATTTGGAATACTTTGATTTGGTTCTAGTCGCTTTCTTTCTTCTTAATTTGGTTGTCATAACCTTTCTTTAAATCCCCTAACTACCCGTCAAAACTCCATGGTTCCCTTGTTACCCAAATTCCCGATTTTCTTGAAAATTTTATTTATCAAAAATCCAAAGGGCCCAAGACTATAACCTAAGATTTTTGATAGCCCTAAACTCATTTTTCATGATAATAAACCAAGATTTTTAACCCAAATCCCTGAAATTTCAATTTTGTCCTTTTTCGTCCAAAACGCCATTTTACTCAAAATTCCCGATTTTCTTCGAATTTTTTTTTGTTATCAAAAACCCAAAGGGTCCAAGTCTCCACCCCCAAGGTTTTTGATAGTCCTAAAATCATTTTTCAAAAATATAAACCCAGACTTTCAATCTAAAACCCCTAAATTCCCATTTTTCCCTTTTACGCCGAAAACGTCGTTTTACTCAATTTATTCAAAAAATTCGTCGGGGGCTCCAAAAATTTTGAAACTTAATACCAACACTCAATTTTTTGTGTAGATTTAAAAAATGAGGTTAATTTTTCAAGTTGAAAACCCCTTCATGCAGTTCAACGTCAAAACCGAACCAGCTCACAAATTTCCCAAAAGTTTCTCTAACATTCTAAGCTAAAATTTTTGCATGCATCTTCCCCAATCAATTTTTCTTAACCAAGACCAAATTAAAGCATTCAAAAATAGCCTTCAAACATGCATACAGTTCAGATTTCAACAACAAACAAATTAGAGAAAAAGATTAAAGAAACTTACCCTTCCTCCTGAAGGCGAAACCCCGTTTCTTGCGGAACCAGGAAACTCACCTAAGCTCTCGAACCTCCTTGCTTTTCCCTTCCCTTTGAGACTCCTTTTTCCTTGATGAATTAAAGAATGAAATCCAGAACTTGATGATAAAAATAATGGAGGATGGAGTTGTCCTCCCCTTGAGACTGATGGTGCATGCATGTGGCTTGGTGAGGACGATGATGTTGGGGCTGCATGTGTGTTTTCGTGATGAAATAATGAATCAAATGTTTAGGAGTGTGATGGATGATGCTAAGGGTCTTGGTTGCTGCTTGTTGATGATGGTTGAGATGATGATGATGAGGCGAGATGATGATGGAAATTTGGTGGAAGGATGATGAAGAAAGGAAATCGGTTGAATTGTGAGGAACAAGGTGAGTTTGTGATGGAAGAGAGGAAGAGCTATGGATTTCTCATGGAGAAGAGCTGGAGGCTGTAGTAAAAGGGGCTGCCATGGCTGGTGGTGATGGAGAGAAAGCCTGAGAGCTTGGAGAGCAATTGGGTTTTGTAAATCTTAATGTAATTATGTTTGGGTTTTGCTAGCTATTAAGGCATTAAATTGCCTTTAGATTTTTGTNAATGTAATTATGTTTGGGTTTTGCTAGCTATTAAGGCATTAAATTGCCTTTAGATTTTTGTAATCTGGCCGTGTTGCCACAAGGCAGAAGGAGACATATGCATGGCGACACGTCATGCTACGTGTCGTCATGCGTGTGTGGTGACTAATGGGGTATCTTGTAGAGTTTTTGGGAGTTATTCGGGTCGTTTCGGGACCCAAAAAGAAGCGTTTTGGCCCCAAAAATCAAAAATAAATAAAAAAAAGAGGTAAAATTAGTAATTTCCTTCCAAAATATATTTTAATGCATATATTTTACCCTTAAAATACTTTATGTGAAAATAAAAATGGGTTTGTGTTCTAGAAACCGCACATAATGTCGAAACGGTAACTCAAGTTAAAAAAAGAACACTGCATTTTTTGGAATGACTCTAAGGTGAAATAAGGGTGTTTAAGAATCTTGGAATGACATGTGAATCTACTCCAAGACATTCCTTCATAATCCAGGCATGAATATAAGATTATTGAGGCTATCGGTTGGCCAACGGGGCTCACCAGGTTTTATTTGTCAACTAGAGGCTCAGGGAATGTTTTTCGCCTTTTCTAAATACTTGGTTGACCTCTTAGTAGCTTGAATAAGCCTCTCAAGGTATAATTTAGATAAAGTGAGAGGTGTTAAAGGAATTCATAAATGTTTCACGCTTCGGTGGGCTTTCGTTCCAATAACAAGGAAACTGNTGGAAATTTGGTGGAAGGATGATGAAGAAAGGAAATCGGTTGAATTGTGAGGAACAAGGTGAAGAGAGGAAGAGCTATGGATTTCTCATGGAGACGAGCTGGAGGCTGTAGTAAAAGCGGCTGCCATGGTTGGTGGTGATGGAGAGAAAGCCTGAGAGCTTGGAGAGCAATTGGTTTTTGCATGTCTTAATGTAATTATGTTTGGGTTTTGCTAGCTATTAAGGCATTAAATTGCCTTTAGATTTTTATAATCTGGCCGTGTGGCCACAAGGCTGAAGGAGACATATGCATGGCGGCAACACGTGTCATGCTACGTGTCGTCATGCGTGTGTGGTGACCAATGGGGTATCCTGTAGAGTTTTTGGGCGCAATTCGGGTCATTTTGGGACCCAAAAAGAAGCGTTTTGGCCCCAAAGAAACAAAAATAAATAAATAAGAGGTAAAATTAGTAATTTCCCTCCAAAATATATTTTAATGCATATATTTTACCCTTAAAATACTTTATGTGAAAATAAAAACGGGTTTGCATTCTAGAAACTGCGCATAATGCCGAAACGGTAACTCAGGTTAAAAAAAGAACACTGTATTTTCTGGAATGACATGTGAATCTACTCCAAGACATTCCTTCATAATCCAGGCACGAATATAATATTATTGAGGCTATCGGTTGGCTAACGGGGCTCATCGGGTTTTATTTGTTAACTAGAGGCTCAGGGAATGTTTTTTGCCTTTTTAAATACTTGGTTGACCTCTTAGTAGCTTGAATAAGCCTCTCAAGGTATAATTTGGATAAAGTGAGAGGTGTTAAAGGAATTCATAAATGTTTCACGCTTCGGTGGGCTTTCGTTCCAATAACAAGGAAACTGTGACGTAAGTTCTTGAATGTGTGGGCATCACCGAATAAAAAGAAAGTAGGCAAATTGTGGTTTCATTTATTATGGGGACTATATTCATATATGTCTTTTCTTTTAAATCGTTGGTTTTTGAGAGAAGTGGAGTTTGTCCACACGGTGTGGTAAAGAAGTGACGATGACACGTCACACACGTGGGTTCGTTACGTGATTCGTCAAGGAAAAGAAGCGTTCTTTTGAGGATTTCTTCAAAAGAAAGGAAGTGTCACTGGCTGCAAGAAGGATAAGAGAGTGAGGTATGGATGGTGAATACGTCGATGGAGTTGTGAATGTGTCGATGAAAGAAATACAAGATTTTTATTCGAGAATTTGACTTGCGGTTGACATAAGGGAAAGTTCTCAGTTAAGTTCAGTGAGGCTTAGAGAATTAGTTTCTCTAGTGATCTTCACACCATTTCAACATAAAATGGTGAATGAGAAATGAACAAGGTAGTGACTTGGAGGCGTCAGCTAAAGAAAGAACAAAAAGGTTTTTAAGAAACGACCTGGAAATTTAAAGAATTTTCAGAGGACAAGTTAAGGGGAAACGTGTTCACCTTCATGATAATCGGCTTTGAATAACCGAGTTTGGGGCTTCTAACTTACAAGAAACTGGGATGTATCTAAGGGAACTTACAGAGACAAATTCCCAAAGTCGCGTCCTATCGTTTCTCTCAACGAGTTTTATTTTTATGGAGGTGGGAGAGGATTAATGCACAAATGGAAAGGAAGAAAGAAATCCTTTGAGTCCCTAAATGAAAGTGTTTTGACTTTCCAAGTGAAATATAAAAAATTAAGAGGAAAACGGAATCATTACCTTTTCAAATGAGGTGGCGACACACACTTGGCCAAATGGCCAAGTGTCCAAGGGAAAAAGGCATTCTAAGACAGTGCTCAGAATAATAGAAAAAGGTGGGATGTTACAAATTCAATCATTAATGGATTGGATTTTGGATTTATAATTTCTAGATCCAAATCAATTCGATAATCTAAACAATTCCGACCAAATTATATTTTTTTATTTTTTACCTATAAGTTTATAACTCAGCATCCCACCTAGCCCATCCTTTCGGCCCATAACCCATATAGTCCAACTACAATTTTACAGAACCTTAATCTTAGACATCACAATTAACTTAATTATGGAACTTATGCAACTAGGTTGTTGGTTGGACAATTATTTATATATATATATATATATATATATATATATATATTTTTTATGGATCATTTAAGGATTGTAGTTATGACATGAGACATGGAGCATATAATTTTTATCATATTATTATGGATTATTTTGTGATTTTATCATATGTTATCATTTTTTTTTATTTTTCTATTTTTAACATAAATTATGTTCGGTTTAGTTCGATTCGAATTTGGTACAAATAATTAAAAAAAAATTCAAACAAAACCAAACCAATAAAAAATGATTGATTTAAATACAAATTACATTCAAATTCAGACCAAACTGATACAATTTCACCCCTAATCTACTGCAACAAAATCAAAGAAGCGAGGTTACACTGAAATTTTTAAGAGTTGTGCCCTTTAACCGGCTCAATGCTTATTAGGCATTTGTTGCTGACACTTGCTAAGGTCATAACGCATTAAGTTACATTCTCATTGGTTGTAGACTAGCGGCCCGTCTTGTTGCTTTCATTCCTTTCCCTAGGCTAAATGGCACCGAGGGTGTAAATGCAGTTTCACAATTATATAAAATAATTTAATGATTAGAGTCCATCAAGGTCCTTAAACTGATTCATGCCCAGGTAAGTCGGATGAGCCAATAAATAAGTTACGTTCTTCCTTCTCTCACAAAGAAAATAATCTTTTATTCATTCTATCATTTAATTTTATAGACACTCAAAAATGAAAAATCATTCAATTTTATAGAGTACGCAATGTTTTATAACTCCAAAGACATTTGAATGGCAGAGAATGCATGCAGAGGAAGAGTGGCTAAATTTTCCAAAAAGTAAACCCCCTCTTGCTTAGCATAATTATCATCATATGTAGAAGCATTGCTACACACCACCATCATTGAACAAAATGAAAATCAAAGGATTGCACTTACACAAAATTTCTATATAAAGCTTAATATGATAAATAAAAAATATATGCAATTTCAGTCTCTAGAGTAGTATTTGATTCTCCCACAATGGCCACACTTTCTACACGTTTTGCCCATCTAATTCTTTTTTTTGTTTTTTCAGGTCAAATCACCGGGCCAACCTTATTCCAAGCAAATGCCATTGCCATTGGTATTGCCAGGTCCATCTTCAAANGAGGATTGGGAGATTCCCAAATCATCAAGAAGCCAACATATCCAAAGGATTTCAGACGTGGTGTCAACAAGAGCCTGATACTCGGCTTCAGTACTAGAGCGAGCTGTCAAGATTTGTTTCTTGTTACACCATGAGATAAAGGAGTCCCCAAAGTAGATATCATAAGCAGTCGTAGAGTGGTGATCTGTGGGATCATCTGTCCAATCAGCATCAACATAGCCTTTGAGGATCAAGGGAGAATAGGCAGAAAAGTAAAGCCCATGGAACAGTGTTCCCTTGACATAACAAAGAATGCGAAGGACAACAACATAGTGAGTAGATCACGAAGTAGTCATGAATTGACCAACCAAGTGCACAACACAGGAAATATCAGGGCGAGTTACTGTCAGTAGATCAAGCTCCCAACCAATTGTCTATAAATAGTAGGATTATCTAGCGCTATATCGTCTGTAGGTGTACAACGAACGTTAGTCTCAAGAGGGGTAGATTCTATGCCGCTATCTATAAGTCCAGCTCGAGAAATAAGATCAGATGCATACTTGGCTGGGGATAAATAAATGCCCTCAATGGAGGAAGGAACTTCAAGACCCAGGAAATAACTAAGAGATTCAAGATCTTTTATTTCAAAATAGTGGCTCAATGACTTTTTGAGATCGGTAATGCCTAACGTGTCATCGCCAATAATGATCATATAATCAACATAGAGCAGTAGCGATGCATTACCTCGTTGGTAACCCTTAGTTCCTCATGATGCATGTCAACATTCAAATGTATCATATAACAGGTACATGTTAAACATATATAATCCTACACATTTCTATGACTGCACACAGAAATACAAAAGGGAAGGTTCGTAAGTTTCACTTGATCGTCTCTTTTATGACCAGGAAAATCCTAATTTGGAATACTTTGATTTGGTTCTAGTCGCTTTCTTTCTTCTTAATTTGGTTGTCATAACCTTTCTTTAAATCCCCTAACTACCCGTCAAAACTCCATGGTTCCCTTGTTACCCAAATTCCCGATTTTCTTGAAAATTTTATTTATCAAAAATCCAAAGGGCCCAAGACTATAACCTAAGATTTTTGATAGCCCTAAACTCATTTTTCATGATAATAAACCAAGATTTTTAACCCAAATCCCTGAAATTTCAATTTTGTCCTTTTTCGTCCAAAACGCCATTTTACTCAAAATTCCCGATTTTCTTCGAATTTTTTTTTGTTATCAAAAACCCAAAGGGTCCAAGTCTCCACCCCCAAGGTTTTTGATAGTCCTAAAATCATTTTTCAAAAATATAAACCCAGACTTTCAATCTAAAACCCCTAAATTCCCATTTTTCCCTTTTACGCCGAAAACGTCGTTTTACTCAATTTATTCAAAAAATTCGTCGGGGGCTCCAAAAATTTTGAAACTTAATACCAACACTCAATTTTTTGTGTAGATTTAAAAAATGAGGTTAATTTTTCAAGTTGAAAACCCCTTCATGCAGTTCAACGTCAAAACCGAACCAGCTCACAAATTTCCCAAAAGTTTCTCTAACATTCTAAGCTAAAATTTTTGCATGCATCTTCCCCAATCAATTTTTCTTAACCAAGACCAAATTAAAGCATTCAAAAATAGCCTTCAAACATGCATACAGTTCAGATTTCAACAACAAACAAATTAGAGAAAAAGATTAAAGAAACTTACCCTTCCTCCTGAAGGCGAAACCCCGTTTCTTGCGGAACCAGGAAACTCACCTAAGCTCTCGAACCTCCTTGCTTTTCCCTTCCCTTTGAGACTCCTTTTTCCTTGATGAATTAAAGAATGAAATCCAGAACTTGATGATAAAAATAATGGAGGATGGAGTTGTCCTCCCCTTGAGACTGATGGTGCATGCATGTGGCTTGGTGAGGACGATGATGTTGGGGCTGCATGTGTGTTTTCGTGATGAAATAATGAATCAAATGTTTAGGAGTGTGATGGATGATGCTAAGGGTCTTGGTTGCTGCTTGTTGATGATGGTTGAGATGATGATGATGAGGCGAGATGATGATGGAAATTTGGTGGAAGGATGATGAAGAAAGGAAATCGGTTGAATTGTGAGGAACAAGGTGAGTTTGTGATGGAAGAGAGGAAGAGCTATGGATTTCTCATGGAGAAGAGCTGGAGGCTGTAGTAAAAGGGGCTGCCATGGCTGGTGGTGATGGAGAGAAAGCCTGAGAGCTTGGAGAGCAATTGGGTTTTGTAAATCTTAATGTAATTATGTTTGGGTTTTGCTAGCTATTAAGGCATTAAATTGCCTTTAGATTTTTGTAATCTGGCCGTGTTGCCACAAGGCAGAAGGAGACATATGCATGGCGACACGTCATGCTACGTGTCGTCATGCGTGTGTGGTGACTAATGGGGTATCTTGTAGAGTTTTTGGGAGTTATTCGGGTCGTTTCGGGACCCAAAAAGAAGCGTTTTGGCCCCAAAAATCAAAAATAAATAAAAAAAAGAGGTAAAATTAGTAATTTCCTTCCAAAATATATTTTAATGCATATATTTTACCCTTAAAATACTTTATGTGAAAATAAAAATGGGTTTGTGTTCTAGAAACCGCACATAATGTCGAAACGGTAACTCAAGTTAAAAAAAGAACACTGCATTTTTTGGAATGACTCTAAGGTGAAATAAGGGTGTTTAAGAATCTTGGAATGACATGTGAATCTACTCCAAGACATTCCTTCATAATCCAGGCATGAATATAAGATTATTGAGGCTATCGGTTGGCCAACGGGGCTCACCAGGTTTTATTTGTCAACTAGAGGCTCAGGGAATGTTTTTCGCCTTTTCTAAATACTTGGTTGACCTCTTAGTAGCTTGAATAAGCCTCTCAAGGTATAATTTAGATAAAGTGAGAGGTGTTAAAGGAATTCATAAATGTTTCACGCTTCGGTGGGCTTTCGTTCCAATAACAAGGAAACTGTGGCGTAAGTTCTTGAATGTGTGGGCATCACCGAATAAAAGAAAAGTAGGCAAATTGTGGTTTCATTTATTATGGGGACTATGGCCGTATATGTCTTTTCTTTTAAATCGTTTGTTTTTCAGAGAAGTGGAGTTTGTCCACACGGTGTGGTAAAGAAGTGACGATGACACGTCACACGCGTGAGTTCGTTACGTAATTCGTCAAGGAAAAGAAGCGTTCTTTTGAGGATTTCTTCAAAAGAAAGGAAGTGTCACTGGCTGCAAGAAGGATAAGAGAGTGAGGTATGGATGGTGAATATGTCGATGGAGTTGTGAATGTGTCGATGAAAGAAATACAAGATTTTTATTCGAGAATTTGACTTGCGGTTGACATAAGGGAAAGTTCTCAGTTAAGTTCAGTGAGGCTTAGAGAATTAGTTTCTCTAGTGATCTTCACACCATTTCAACATAAAATGGTGAATGAGAAATGAACAAGGTAGTGACTTGGAGGCGTCAGCTAAAGAAAGAACAAAAAGGTTTTTAAGAAACGACCTGGAAATTTAAAGAATTTTCAGAGGACAAGTTAAGGGGAAACGTGTTCACCTTCATGATAATCGGCTTTGAATAACCGAGTTTGGGGCTTCTAACTTACAAGAAACTGGGATGTATCTAAGGGAACTTACAGAGACAAATTCCCAAAGTCGCGTCCTATCGTTTCTCTCAACGAGTTTTATTTTTATGGAGGTGGGAGAGGATTAATGCACAAATGGAAAGGAAGAAAGAAATCCTTTGAGTCCCTAAATGAAAGTGTTTTGACTTTCCAAGTGAAATATAAAAAATTAAGAGGAAAACGGAATCATTACCTTTTCAAATGAGGTGGCGACACACACTTGGCCAAATGGCCAAGTGTCCAAGGGAAAAAGGCATTCTAAGACAGTGCTCAGAATAATAGAAAAAGGTGGGATGTTACAAATTCAATCATTAATGGATTGGATTTTGGATTTATAATTTCTAGATCCAAATCAATTCGATAATCTAAACAATTCCGACCAAATTATATTTTTTTATTTTTTACCTATAAGTTTATAACTCAGCATCCCACCTAGCCCATCCTTTCGGCCCATAACCCATATAGTCCAACTACAATTTTACAGAACCTTAATCTTAGACATCACAATTAACTTAATTATGGAACTTATGCAACTAGGTTGTTGGTTGGACAATTATTTATATATATATATATATATATATATATATATATATTTTTTATGGATCATTTAAGGATTGTAGTTATGACATGAGACATGGAGCATATAATTTTTATCATATTATTATGGATTATTTTGTGATTTTATCATATGTTATCATTTTTTTTTTCTATTTTTTACATAAATCATGTTCGGATTGGTTCGATTCGAATTTGGTACAAATAATAAAAAAAATCAAACAAAACCAAACCAATAAAAAATGATTGATTTTAATACAAATTACATTCAAATTCAAACCAAACTGATACAGTTTCACCCCTAATCTACTGCAACAAAATCAAAGAAGCGAGGTTACACTGAAATTTTTAAAAGTTGTGCCCTTTAACCGGCTCAATGCTTCTTAGGCATTTGTTGCTGACACTTGCTAAGGTCATAACGCACTAAGTTACATTCTCATTGGTTGTAGACTAGTGGCCCGTCTTGTTCCTTTCATTCCTTTCCCTAGGCTAAATGGCACCGAGGGTGTAAATGCAGTTTCACAATTATATAAAATAATTTAATGATTAGAGTCCATCAAGGTCCTTAAACTGATTCATGCCCAGGTAAGTCGGATGAGCCAATAAATAAGTTACGTTCTTCCTTCTCTCACAAAGAAAATAATCTTTTATTCATTCTATCATTTAATTTTATAGACACTCAAAAATGAAAAATCATTCAATTTTATAGAGTACGCAATGTTTTATAACTCCAAAGACATTTGAATGGCAGAGAATGCATGCAGAGGAAGAGTGGCTAAATTTTCCAAAAAGTAAACCCCCTCTTGCTTAGCATAATTATCATCATATGTAGAAGCATTGCTACACACCACCATCATTGAACAAAATGAAAATCAAAGGATTGCACTTACACAAAATTTCTATATAAAGCTTAATATGATAAATAAAAAATATATGCAATTTCAGTCTCTAGAGTAGTATTTGATTCTCCCACAATGGCCACACTTTCTACACGTTTTGCCCATCTAATTCTTTTTTTTGTTTTTTCAGGTCAAATCACCGGGCCAACCTTATTCCAAGCAAATGCCATTGCCATTGGTATTGCCAGGTCCATCTTCAAAGCTGCCGGTTTCAAGTCTAAGCCTTTCGAGGACTAAGCGTAAGGAACCAACAAGCAATGCTCATCATCCACCTCATCAGCACCATCGCCAACCATTCCATGGAAATCTCATCAATCACAAAGCTAAGGAAGAAAATGCAAACTGCGAAATCTGCCAAGTACCTTGCTCGAGTCCATTCAATCTCAAGCAGCACCTAATAGGCCACATGCACAGGAAAAAATTGCTAGAGTTGGAATCCGGCGAGAAAGGTAGAAAAAATGATCAAAGGAAGTGGTGTGAAATGTGCAAAGTCTCATGCATGAATGAGGACTTGCTCAACCTGCACTTTCAAGGTAAAAAACACAAGGCTCAATTGCACAAGTTGGAAATTGAAAAGCAAGGTGGGCTATTTCCAAATAAAATTATAAATTGGTACTGTGAAGTGTGCAAGTTAGGGTGCATTGATGAGTTTTCCTTCAAGCAACATCTTCAAGGTAGGAAGCACATCATTCAACTCCATGCTATGGAGAAAGGAAAAAGAGGCAAATAGCCATACAAGAGAAAGACAACAGTAGCTTTAAGCATTGCATATAGCAATGGTAAGTTATGGTATAAGTTTTTGGACCCATTCTAAATGCTAACATGATATAGAAAAGTTGGTTCCTATGATTTATGTGATTTCATGTTAATTTTTGTTAACATAGACTTTTTAGAGTGAGACAAACATATAAAATATTGGTATTATCCTAATACAAGTATTAGGCTTACGCTACACACCTATAAGAAGTGTTTTTTTTTATATAAACTATTTTGATGTTATTAAAAAAGAGAATCAGTCTGCAGCTTGGGAACTGCAAAATCTGGAGGTTCTCCAACCCACATGTCAGAACCTAAGAATATTGACTTTGCAACCACATCAGCAACATCATTACAAGTACGAGAGACAAAAACAACATCAAAAGAATAAAACCAAGAAGCATAAGTATAAAATATCATGCACTATGTTTCCTAAAACTAAAAAGTCACCATCCCAACTAATGCGCTGCACACATTCTTAGAATCCACCTCAAGGATCATTCTTGATAGGCCTAATTTATGGGTAAAACCCAAACCTGCTCTCATAGCCTTCAATTTCCCTTTCTCAGCTCCATCCACTATTTCTTCCCCCCATCCCCTTCGCTGCTATGAATTCTCCTTCACTTCCACAGACCACCACTCCAACTACATGCATCATGTCCACATTAGAGACTGCAAAGTCGACATTCACCTTCGCCACTCCCTCTAGTAGTGGGCTCCACCGCTATTCTCTCCCTAACCCTGACGGACCTGCCACCTCTTCACCCAACCTTTGAAGAGCCTCAGTGAACGCTTGGAGGTTTAGGATGGCACTCTCAGCTACCCTTATCGCAGGCACGAGCACCCCTCTTGTCCACACTTGATTTCGATTCCCCCAAATTCCATGCCAAATAGAAGCTAATATTCCTTGGTTGATACCATTTGAAACAGAGCTTCCTTCACCTCAGCACGATGTAACAGACCTAAACAAATAAAGGCCCAAATAGAAATTAGTCTAATTAGTAGAGCCAAATTTATTATAAATAGGGGAAGAAGGGAATGTGATGGTATGGAAATTGTTAATGTCTTGATCCTACCTCTCTCTAGGATATTCCCCTTCTCTCGAGTTCATCTTCTTCCTTAGGAAAGAGCACTATCCCTTTCCCTTGTTGTAGTTCATACATGAAAAATATAGAAAATGCCAAAAAAATATACTATTCCTCCCATAATTCAGCTATTACAATTCCACATCATTACAAATGGTGCTTTCATTGGCCACCATGCCTACCGTCCATGGTAGAGAAAACAACTCAGACTTAACACTAGAATTTACAAAAAAATTTGAAGAAAAACTTCCACGATTCGACGGAGAGCACGGTTATTAGTGGATCCTTAGTGCATGGAAGCTTTGGAAGGCCAAAGGTGCATCGGAATCGCAGAGGTTGCTGCACATTGAAGAAGGATTGTCTAGCCGCGATCTGACTTGGTTTCGGCTATGGCGTTGGCGAAATCTGTTTGCAGATTGGCAAACCTTCAAGGTAACATTCCTACACTGTTACCAGCCAGATTTTAGATCAATCATGCTAGCAATTGCTCAAACTAAAGTTGCAGAGTGGGAAATTGATTGGGAAGAAACAATAGAAAAATTCAGATCACAGTTACAGGAACAATCAGTGCTACCAGCATCAGAAGCAAAAAATTCCAGAAAATGCACAGACAATAGTTCATAGCAATCCAGAGGCAACAAGCCATTCAAGAGCAGCAGATCAACAATTGCAGTTCATAGATCCAGAAATTCAAGTTGAGGTAGAGGCAAATGCACAAATTCAGGCATTAACGAGGGTAAATCTACACTTACTTGTACCGGATTCAAGTTTACATGCTTCAGATCCATTCTCAGCTCGTCCCGAGGCGGTATGGCAGAAACTACTGCCCGAGCCACCGGATCTGACGGTTGCGACAGAGATGGGGCCACAAGAAGCGGAACCAGCAGAACAAGGAAGTCAGGGGGCAACGATCTGCAGCAAGGCAAGGGTCAGTTCCGGAGAAGAAGAGGAGGCGCTATTTCCGGCGATGAGACTCTCCGTTGAGGAGGCAGCAGAAGCTCGCGACGGTGGTACACTTGGACGGAGACTTGACGACGCCCATGACGGTCAGGATGCTGATGTAAAGGAAGAGCAAAGTGGTGACGAACTCAGCTATCACGACCCTATAGAAGGACCACGAGGTGAGTTCGGAAACCTCGAACAGTGGTGCCGGCCCTACGGTCACTCCCTCGCCGCCGGGATCGAGAAGGACTCTTCCAAGAAGACTGCGAAGAAGCCTCGCGTGAAGGCCTTTGTGCAGCTCGGTGAAACTGCGACGACGATGCTGGGCATGGAGGCGGCGGCAGAAGCTCGCGACGGTGGGCTATGCCAGAAGGAAACGGGAGCAAGAAAAATAAGGGAGAACGTCAGCGGAGGTGCGGCGACGGCAACGGCAACGGCGACTACGGAAGCGGTAACAGCTGCTACGACAACGGCGACAAGCACGACGGTGGTAAGCAATGATTCGCAAACGACCATCGAGGTTCTGACAGCGGACGCAAGCAGCTATTCGCGCCACGCCACCAACAGCGGCGCTAGTGGGTATGACCGGGGGCTACGCAATTTGGGGGTGGAGAGACCCGGGTGGTGGGCTGTTGATGTTGCTGCCGTGTTCGCATGGAAGGAAGGGGATACCGCGGTGCACGACTCCTCAGCTGCGGTGCCAGGTGAGGAAGTGAGGGTTATGGTGGCGGCCGTCGCCACTTTGGTTGTGATGGGGAGAGCAGCCGTGGTGGCCGGGGAGAGAAGACTGGAGCCGGCAGAATGGGGGAAGAAGGAGGCTAGGGTTGCATTTGGGAAAAATGAGGAAAGAGGGTTATGTGGTCTTCTGGTTCAAGTGCAACCCAGGAATGTGCATTTGGGCCAAGTCCATTACGGTCAGCAGTGTTTTTGGACTGTGAGGGGTGCCACTTACTTAACAAAAAGGAGTTACATGATGTGGACTACTATCATCAGATAATTTTTTCTGTAATTTCCCAAAGTTGACCCAATTAATTTCAACAATTTACAATTTATGCAATGGGATCCTAGAGGAATTTTTTTTTTTTTTTGGACCTTGGGGACAAGGTCCATTTTTATAGAAGGGTATTGTAACAGACCTAAGTAAATAATGACCCAAATTGGAATTGGTCCAATTAGTGGAGGCCAAAATTAGTATAAATAGGGGGAGAAGGGTATGGCATGGGGATGGAAAATTATAATTGACTTATCCTACCTCTCTCTCTCTAGGATTTCTTCTCTAGGCATCTCCTTTCTAAGGAGATTTTCCATCAGAAATGCAGAAAATACACAATTTCCATAAAATTAATGTATTTACATATAAAATTTTATTAAGATATTGGTTTAATGTATAAAAAATAAAAGTGTCAAATAATAAAATCGAGGAAGTATATGGATTGACTTAAGCTTTTCCTTTTATGTGGTATACCCTTTTTCAAAAATGCTAAATGTACACCCAATTTTATACACTCATACATACACCATTAATAATACACAAATTTTATTCTCATGAGTACACAAATATTACAAACTTATAGATGATATTCTCAATTGTACTTAATTAAGTGCACAAATATTACATGCATTAAAACACAAACTTTATGTATATAAAAGTATAAGGTATGTGCATGGTGTATGTTTTTTGTGTACGTGTAACAGGACTCTACTTTTTTTTTATATATGATTCCTCTCAGATTTAAATTGTACATGACAAACTCACGTTGACATCCTATCATTAACTTTTTTAATTTTTTACCTTATCAATATAACTTAATTAATAACAGAGATGAGCAATGACTTTAGCATGTATAATTTTTATATGAGAAATGGACTCCTTACTTTTAATATTCTTTTATCTGGTCCCTTATGATGGTCAAAAGTAAGCTGAAAAGTGTCACGTCCACTCATTAAAGTGTAATAATTTTGGTTGAGGTAGAGCCGTAGAGGACTTGAGCATGTCAGCAGAGGGAGAAGAACAATGTAAGTGCGTGCATGCCAACATGGAAAGCAAACATATGAACCCTCCATTTTCCTCTAGCAAAACTGGTCTACCTATTTTTACGGCCAACACAATACTTTCAAAACTTTCAGGTAAAAAAATTACGTACGGTAATAGCTCATGTAATCTCTTTATTATGTTGGTGTAAGTTTAATTTTTGTCTATAAAAGTAAAAAAATATTTTTAATAATCTACCACTTTATTTAAATTTAATTATTGTGAAGGAATTATTAGTATTGACGACAATGAACATCGTAAGGACACTAAAAAGAAACTTTTAGGTCTAGACATATTCCTTAAAGCTATCTAGCTATATTTTCTTAATGAAAGTACGAAGCCAAATCATCACCGACATCCTAAGCTACAAACTTGACAACCCCTCGTGATCAGTTATGCATATGTTTTTTGTTGTTAATTTGATAGGCTAGACGATGTTTGCAGATCTTCCCTATAGGAAACGTAATTTGTGGGATTCGGATGCCATTTTCATTGGCCGTTGATGTTAGTTTGTCCGTATTCAATCCATGCGCAGAAAAATATGTAGGAAAAAGGGTTTTTTTTTTTTTTTTATTTTAATTTGGGTAAGGTGGAAATTAAAGGGTCCTTTATGCTTTTTGGCGTTTCAATAAAACATTTTAACTGGCTGCCAGTTTGGCAATTTTATCCTACCACTCTGAGGTCTCTATCTTGCGAGTTTACTGTCTGTGCTTTATGACAAACTTTTAGGATATGATGATTTTTCATGTCTCC
The DNA here is from genome assembly GCA_003254905.1 of Nissolia schottii. Classification (NCBI taxonomy): domain Eukaryota; kingdom Viridiplantae; phylum Streptophyta; class Magnoliopsida; order Fabales; family Fabaceae; genus Nissolia; species Nissolia schottii. The sequence continues at coordinate 424,153 of QANU01022028.1, forward strand.
TTTAAGGTAAATACATTTTTTTACTAAATTTTTTCATTTTTGATAATTTTTAGAATTAAATTTATCGAATTTTATTATCATTTCATGATTTAATATGACATATTGATATGTCATATAATATAATGTTATAAATTAATATTTTTTAATACATTATTTGTAGAAATGTGTATTATAAGGTCTAATGATCCGCATATCTCAAAACGTATTACAAGTTAGTTTTTTTTAATGATTTGACTAAAGAAAAATTTGTCAAGATCATAAAGAACATGAAATGATGACAAATTTGATGAGTTTAGTTCCAAAAATGATCAAAATTAAAAAGTCTTAGTTTGTTATGATGTGATAGGATTTAACTAAACTTTCCATAATTGGATAGTAACATAGGCTACACAGACCTAAGATAAATTCAGTATACAGAAAGCTATAGTTAGATAAATTCCACAATCTTCATGTTGGTTAGGATGTATCTTTCTAATCTTCCACTTCGAACCCATTTTTCCACTTCATCTTTAAGGTCTATACAGTCATCAGTGTCGTGGCCATAAGAATCATGGTAATGGCAAAACAAAATGGTATCAATTTCTGGTTACAGTCATATCATTTCAGTTTGGGGAACCTCTCGATGTGTTGTATTTCTCTATATAGTTGCATGAGGGATATCGTTAGTGGTGTGTATGTGTGGTACATTCCTTCCCACACCACCTATGGTTGCTCCCTCTAGGGGGATCCAGGCAGCCCACGCCCGCGAGAGATCTCCACAGAGTCCCTTTGTGGGTCGCCCTTCAGCGCTTTCGTGCCTTCTTCCTGGTAGAGATACTCTTCAGCCCTTTCCTGTATTTAAATCAAGCTTCTAAGCGGTCGCTTGGAAAGATTCTTTGAAAAACGAAATCCCCTCTTTAAGCCATTAGTTAACCCCATTGGCACTGCTTGGGATTGAAGATCCTCCACCTGTGCACACTCAGCATAGAAGTGGTCAAGATATTCCCGGAGTGTCTTCTCATCCTTCTATATTATCCCCAAGAGGCTCATGGCAGTCTTTGGCTTTGTCCTCTGCGTGATGAAGTTGGTGAGGACGGAAGGTCTTTCTAGTGTTCTTGGATGGCATCTGGTTGAACGCCAGATGAGATCTTCGCCATCCTAGTGTGGGATGTTGTAAGTCCCCACAGAAGATGCCAATGTACCGAAGATGAGTTAATCCGATGGGGGGTGTCGAACTCCAGATCTCCTTGGTTAGGATGTTGGGCGGCGTGGGCACCTGTAGACACTCCGACGCCCAAGTTAGGGTTTGTGAGAAATAGGGTTAAATTATCTAGAAAGGTCTTGATTACATACCTCGGTGGCAAGTCCTTTTATATCTATGGAGTGGCCCCTTAATTTGTTAGGTTAAGTGATTTGCCCTTACTAATTTCTCCATGGACTCAAGTTGGTGGTCTGGGTAAAAATGGGTTGGGCTTTGGGCCCAAAATCCATGGAGGCCTTTTGAGGCTTACACTGGTTCCTTGTGAGCTAGTCTATAACATGAAGGAAATAGTGAACACATAAAGTAAAAATAAGAAACAAGATTTTATTATTTTCGTTGCTTTCACTAATCAAACAAAAAACACATGAAAATGAAATAAAAATTGAAACTTAACAAATCAATAATTATTGATGATTAGTCACCACAAAAAATTAGGGTAAAGTATAATTTTGTATATAATTTAAATGGTATATAATTCAAATATTAAGCGTGGTCTATATAAATTACGCTTATTCTTATCAACATAGTAGAAAAAAAAAATTGGCAAGGAACAAACTAGCTGGATTCTTACAAGGAAATCAACATCACTGATAGATTCTGCATTGATGGACAGATCATATAGAGGAGAGTGATATGCAATTAGTATGTCACAGCCAATTGCTGCATAGCTTCAGGTTAGAAATTTTCAGGTGGGTATAAGTGATTTCAAGTCATGGACTGGAAAGGTACTGGAGGAGACATACTTGCCGTACTTCACATGATCAATGTCCTATACATCCAAAACACTCGAGGCTCCTCCACTATAGCAACTAGCTAGCGCGTACATTAGAAAAGAAAAAGAAAAACAAAAGGAAGAGTGGGATATGTGCTGGTCATTTAACTAGACACACAACTCACCTATAAAAAGTACGAGATTCACTAATAAAAAAGATGTAAGTATATTAAATTTCATACTTTTATGATTACAAAGTGCGGAATGTTTATCTAAATAAGTTGTATAATATAATATTTTTTCAACGATAAACTTATTTTAGTAACTTTGAAAATTATAATATATCTTAAATGTTTCTCTTCTTTAGGAGTTTGAGTCTTGGTTCAATTATAAAAAAAATTATTTAAGTGATTTAATATTTATTTTTTAAATAAAATGCCAAGTTTAAATATTGTGTATAAAAATATGTTAAAAGAGAATTTTACTTTTATATAGTTGGTCAAAATTTATATTAATTGAAATTCAATAGACCTTATATATCGGTGACGTAGACGAAAGAACAATAAAATAACAAAATAAATAAAATTCCTATCAATTCTTCTCGTCCATCAACTCTATCTTTCTGTGTCTTATTATCCAACTCACAAGTCGTCCATAAATTGAGCAAACATAGCATTAGGACAAAGCATATAAATAAGAGAAACTAGTGATAAGGAGACATGAAGTGTTCTTATTCAAGTTTCAGATTCAAATTTTAATTCTTAATCATATCATATCTTATAAATTTAAGGAATTTGATTTTGAATTTTAAAAAATAATATTTTATTAGTATAGGATAGGGTTCAATTTTAAATTGACAAAAAAATATTGAATTTAATAAAAAAAATTGATATAAAATTTGATTTGTTGTTACTAAATCAAATTCAAATATGCATTTAATATTTTAAAAAATTGTATAATATAGGATAATTATAATTATAATGTAAGCACCTCTGAGGATGAGACAACTGTCCAAAGGATTTAATGCTGCTCCAAAGTTAGGAGTCTAACTGCTGACATTTGCTTAAGAAATGATGAGCTCCGTTCGGCTCAATGAACTCAATTACACCCTCAAGTTAAATCAAATTTAATATGATATAATTTGATTTGGAAAAAGAAAATCTTAATTCTTATTTTTCTCTCTTCTCTTTCCTCTTGGTTTGTTCTTATCTTTTGTGGCTGTTAGAGAGGGGGACATCCCCCGTTCTTCTTTGATTTGAAGTTGTCTGTTTCCACGTAGAGATAATACATATAATTACGTAAAAAGAAAGAAATCAAACACTTAATAGTCAATCAAATATGAGTATAATTTATATCCATCGATAATGTAAAACTTTTTATATTGTCAAACCTTTTGCGATGTATGACTTTTAAAGTAATGAGAGAAAAAGCCAATCATTCTTGCTAGTATGACAATATTTGATTGGTTGATAGTGTAAAAAATATTTACATTGCCAATGAATAAAAATTAAATTCATCAAATATAAATATAAAATGTTTTCCTTCGGTACCCAAGCTTGTATGAAGGTATCAATACCTCCTAGTATTTGAACAGTTATAATTCAATCACAAATTTAAAACAATAAACAATATAAGTTAGTGGGACACATGACAAAATTTTAGATGCCATGATATCAATACTTTTAAATTTTATAGGGTACTAGAGTAAACTACTAAATATAAATACAAAAATATATATATACACACACCCCAAGAAGTGACACGTGACAGGAATTTAATGCAAAAACTTTGCATTATATTTACTTAGTTTTAATTGAAGTAAATAATTAATTTGGTCCTAACATTTTTTACGTATACCATTAATTTGGTCCTAAAAGTTTTTAACACCAATTTAATTAAGCATCAATTTAGTTTTAAAAATCAAATATTTTTCATATGTTTGGATCAGAACAAAAAAAAAACATATTTTTTAGAGACCTAAACTAAATTTTCAAAATTTGTAAAGAACCTAAAACATATTTAAACTCTCTTTTAATTGCTATAAAAGTAAAAAATTGTCAATACAAAACAGTTTTATAAAGACATTTAATCATGAGCTGTTCTCATGAAATAGCTGACTCCTACCATTTATTTGAAAAAAAATTCAAATAAAATTTCAAATCAGGTAAATTAAATTTTTGTGTTATCTAAAAGAAATCAAAAATGATTTCGCCTTGAAAAGAAAAGTGGATTCAAGTAACCAAAAGATGTATTTACTTATTTTTAAATTTTGTATAAATACAATCAACATTTAAATTTAATTTTTAAAAAGAAAAACTACATGATTTTATTCTTTTATTAAAATCAAAAAGTTGTTCAACCTGCCTTATCATATCATTACAGGTACTAAACTAATATAGTTTAATACACTTTTACTTCTAATAATAATTTAACATTTTTTTTCACTTGCCATTTTATCACAATATTTGAAAAAGAAAAACCAAAATATATTAAAATAATATTATTTTAACTATTCATCTTTAAGTTGATAAATAATATTATCATATATATTATAATTATTACAATATATATATTGTCAATTATTATTTATTTGTGTATTTTTATATTATTCTGAATATTAATTTTATATTAAATATTATTTATCTTTAAAAATAATTTCTATGTATTTATTTATGAAATTTGTATGAAATTTTGGTTTACTAATATATTTATATAAAAATAAAAAAATATTTGAAAAGAGATTTTATGTGTTAAAAACTTAATTGATTTTAGCAGAAGTTATATATAAACTAATGTATCTAAATATAAAAATTGTATTAAGATATTAGTTTAATGGATAGAAAAAATGAAAGTGATAGTTATTATGAGGTATATTATGGTAATAGTTCACCTGATCCCTTAACTATGTTAGTGTGAGCTTGATCCTCACTTATAAGAATGGAAGAATATTTTTTGGCCATCAATTTACTACTTTATGAATCCAGTTATTGTGAGGAGATTATTAATACTCTAGCAATAAACACCTTAAGCACACAAAAAGAAACTTTCAGGTCTAGACAAATATTCCTTAACGCCATCTAGCTATATTTTCATAATGAAAGTATGAAGCCAAATCATCACCGACATCACAAGCTACAAACTTGACAAACCCTCGTGATGTATTTTGCATATGTTTCTTCTTGTTAATTTGATAGACTAGACGATATTTGCAGATCTTCCGTATAGGAAACGTAATTTGTGGGATTCGTATGCAATTTTCAATGGCTGATGATGTTAGTTTGTCCGTATTCAATCCATGTGCACAAAAATTTATGTAGGAAAATGGTCCAAAAAAAAATAAAAAATTGGTAAGTAGGAAAAGGGTACTTTATGCTTTGTGGCATTTCTATAAAACATTTTAAATTAGCTGAGAGTTTGGCATTTTTATCCTACGAGTTTGGCGTCTCTATCTTGCGAGTTTAGTGTTTGTGCCCTGTGACAAACTTTTGGAATACAATGATTTTTTACGTGTCTTATAAAATAAATATATTTTCTTATTAAAAAGAGTTTTGATAATTTTTATAATAAGATTTATTGATTTTTGTTATCATTTCACAATTTAATATGACATTTTAGTTGGTGGTTATATGATATAATGTTATAAATTAATATTTTTAATATAATATTTATAGAAAGGTGTATCATAAGCTTCAATGATCCACAAATCTCAAAACCTATTACAAGTTAATTTTTCAATGATTTGATTAAGGAAAAGTTTATCAAAATCATAAAAAACATGAAATGATGATAAATTCGATGAATTTATTTCTAAAAAGTATCAAAAATAAAAAATCTTACTTCGTTATGATATGATAGGATATAACCATACTTTTCATAATTGAATAGTAACATAGGTTATGCAGATCTAAGATAAATTCAGTATACAGGAAGTTGCAGTTAGATCACTAAGATAATTAACATTATAATTAAGTGTACTATAATTAACATTATAATTAAGTGTACTATGTCCATCTTAGGATAACAAACTCGTGATTCTTAATTAACTTAGATCAAGTTGTATAGGATAAGTACCCCAGCATGAGTCCAGCATACTTGGTATGACCTGCCCCTGAATTTAGTGTATCCATACATTTAGTTGCCTAGCATAATTTCCAACAGTAAAAATATAGTTCAACAACAGTGATCATCATAAACACGTCAGAATAGTTAGTCAATATATAACAGTAACCTTCAGTAGACTCCAACAGTTACTACGACGCAGTAGCACCCCTATTCTGAGGTCATAACAGTTAACTCAGTTTGTATTCAATAAACCATTCGTGGTCACTCAACAACCCTTAATCGCCCTTAGCAAGGTAGTTAGCCAACACAGTAGTACTTGCCAGTACCTTATCAGTTAGACTGTATAGAGGTAGCATCTAATCAAGCATAGACGCTGTGAACTCGTGATATTCGGAGGGCAGTTAACTGGTCAAGCCATGTCCAGTAGTAGTTAACTACAGTAGGGTAGTCAACACAACAGTACCCGCCTTAGCAAGCACAACAGTACCTGCCATAGCTAGCACAATAGTACACACCTTAGTTGTAATAGTTAGCCGATATAAAAATAGTCACTAGCCAATAATAGTCGCAGGACAGTGAACTAGCCATGTTAAGCTAGTTACGTAATAGTCAGTTAGTACATCACCCTGGTATAACTAAGGAGCATGAGGAAGTAGTAACCAGACAGCTAGATAGAGTAACGATAATAGAGTCAAGTCAAGTCAGTCATCCTAGTCAGTAAAGCCCGAACAGCAAGTCAGTGACAGTAAGGTGGAGTCGTCGTTGGAACCATCAACTAGTATAGTTATCCTAAAGTAGTCAGTTATCATAAGATCATAGTTAGCGTAGCAGTAGCAAATAATCGTAATAGTTAGAGAAGCCAATCTATGTGATTAAACCAGCATCTGGTGCTAGACCAATTAGCCATCACTACCAGCCAAGGAAGTCAGCCAGTTAGAGGAGCTCCAGCGCGCTTCTGAACGTTGTCTGCTCCTCTCTTCACTTGTTATTCTCTCTTCTTAGCCCCTTTTGTGCCACTTCTCACACTAACATTCAATTACTTGTGATTCTAACAATTCAAACATGAGACGTTAAATGCATAGGTTACTCGAGATAATAAAAACTCATTCAAAATGGTGTCTTAAACTGCAGATTTCTCAATTATGCTCAAAAGAGGACAATGTGCGAATCATAGCAATTAATCATCAAAACTATACATTGGATGCAATGTTCAATTATAGAATAATTTAATGTGGGATAAAATCCCTCTATCATGGTGCCTTTTGTAGTCATGTTAGTATTGTGTTTTGAGGTGTTGCATATTGTTGATGTGTTTTTGAGGATGTTAATCTAATTAGTGCCTACATGTTGTAATAGACTTTGTTCTTCTTTTGTGAGAGAATTTGAGCATTTATCACATATCGCAAAAAAAAAAAAAGAAGAAGAAGTTATTGTATGTTTTGTTGTTTGAGTATGAAACTTTATTAATCTTATGGTAAATTACACAAATCACTTTTGAAGTTTGTTAAAATTGTACTTCATCATAAATTATGTGAAAAATTTTCCTCCACGATAGTTTGTCGTTGGGTCTGATTATCAATGATCTTTTAGATTTCGATTTTCATTTAATATGTTTTTAATTTTCAAAAGTTTGAGAATTAAATAGTGAAAATAATAAAATCTTGTTTTCTATTTTAAGATTGTGAAGAAAATAGTGAGTACATAAAATAAAAATAAGAAACAAGATTTTATTATTTTTGCTTTTTTCACTGATTAAACAAAAAAACACAAGAATATGAAATGAAAACAGAAACTTAACAAATCAATAATTATTGATGATTAGTCACAACAAAAATTGAAATAAAGTATAATTTTGTCTATAATTTATAAAGGAGTTCAATTTTAACAAATTTTAAGAATAGTCTATTCAAATTACTCTTATTATCCGCATAGTAGAAAGAAAAAAAAAAAAAACCCAAATTGGCTAGGAACAAACCAGCTGGATTCTTACAAGGAAATCAACATCACTGGTGGATTCTGCATTGATGGACAGATCATATAGAGGAGGTTGATACGCAATTAGTATGTCAGAGCCAATTGCTGCATAGATTTAGGTTTAAAGTTTCCACGTGGGTATAAGTGATTTCATGGATTGGAAAGGCACTGGAGGAGACATTGCCATACTTCACAGGATCAATGTCATATACATCCAAAACACTCGAGTGCTCCTCCACTATAGTAACTAGCTAGTGCATATATTACTTAGAAAAATAAAGAAACAAAGGAAGAGTTCCACTACCACTTACAAAACTATGAGATTCATTAATGAAAAAGAAGATTTAAATATGTTAAATTCCATGCTTTTATGAAAACGAAATATCAAAGGTTTATTCAAATGAGTTATACAAAATAATATATTTTAAACGATAAACTTATTGAGGTAATTTTAAAAAGATGATGTATCTTAAATATTCCTCATTTTTAGGAGTTTGAGTCTTAATTTAATTATAAATAAAATAAAATTATTTAAGTGGCTTAATATTAATTTTTAAGTAAAATGTCAAGTTTAAATGTTTTGTATAAAAAAAATGTTAAAAGAGAATTTTACTTTGATATAGCTGATCAATTTGACTCAAATTATATTAATTGAAACGCCGTAGACGAAAGAACAATAAAATAATAAAATAAATAAAATTCCTATCAATTCTCCTTGTCCATCAACTCTATCTTTCTCTGTCTTACTGTCCAACTCACAAGTCGTCTATAAATTGAGCAAGCATAGCATTAGGACAAAGCATATAAATAAGAGGAACTAGTGAGAGGGAGACATGGACTGTTCTTATCCTAGAACCTCACGAGATGTTTCCCTTCATGAACTTAGCAAAAGGCTCGCTGAGTTTGCTGAAGTCAGAGGCTGGGATCAATATCACAGTCCTAGAAATCTTCTTCTAGCTCTTGTAAGTCCATATATATATATATATATATATATGTATATACACTTCACGATACTCTCAGTTAGTAGTGCCCAGAAAGGGTAGATATGTACTCAATCTTATTTATGCAGAGGAGTCACTATTTCTAAGATTTAAATTTGTGTGTGTCACTTTCAAATCACATGGCAACAATATTACTGTTGCCTCAAGACTCACTATTATAATTTTTCGTTTACTTCACTATTAGTTATTAGTTTATAATTTACAATATATTTCATTCTCCTATTTGTATGGATTGTCAGTCTCCTGCTGCTAATTTGATTTTGTGCAGGTTGGAGAGGTGGGAGAGTTATCAGAGATATTCCAATGGAAGGGGGAAGTTGCAAAGGGGCTACCCAATTGGAGTTCTGATGACAAAGAACACTTGGAAGAGGAGCTTTCAGATGTTCTCTTGTATCTCGTGCGCCTTGCTGATGTTTGTGGCCTTGATCTTGGACAAGCAGCTCTCACAAAAATTGTCAAGAATGCTCAGAAATACCCAGTTACTAATAATAATAGTAATAATAACCACAAAGCAACTGCTACTTCGTCCTCCAACCAATCATAAACTTCCCCTGCTTTGTTTTTCTTTTCATGTATTAGTGTGGTACATTAAAATTAAAAATAAAAATAGCATATATATATATATATATGCGGATCTCTTTTTTATCCCAACAATTGATGCTATTCACACACTGCAGTTCTATTTTTATTCCCTCCCTTGGTACTTTTCCTCTACCGTTCAGTTTTTCATTTAAGGAGGAAAAAAACAAGAACATGTAATGTTATATGAAGATATCATTTATAAATACAATGGTAAACATGTGACTCGGACCAGTTTGTATCCACTAATTTGAGTGGACCAACAAGGCAATAATTTAAGAAGCACTAACCCTTCGATACACTCTCAATGGGGCCTCTTTACATTTCTATGGTTGTAGTATAATTCATATGTCAAAATATCGGTTGAAACACAAATTTATAATTGTATAGACTTGAGTCTAAATTCGTCACACCCAGTGGTAAATTTAGACATTTAAACAAAACATCTGAATTTGCCACACCCTGTGACGAATTCAGACATTTTAAAAAAAAAAAAGTCTGAATTTGCCACAGAGTGTGGCAAATTCAGACTTTAAAAAATAGTTTGTGGCGAATTCAAACTTAACCTCATACAAATGTAAATTTTTTACATGGACCATATCATGGGATATAAATCTTTTGGGTACCATGTATTTGTAATAAATCCTCTCAATGGAAGGAGAACGAGATGACGTTCTCAATATTCCTTTGGGAGCACACATTGGAGGGCAAAAGGGAAACCATGTGGAGTCTGCACTAGAGGCTTTAGGTTCCAGAGTCTTGAGCTCTGGAGACAGCTAAGAGGTTTAGCTAAAATCCCTTAGTCAACTTCTTTGCTGAAGATACAATACAAGAGGATGCCCTCTTTGCATCCTAACTTTAACCCGTCCCTATACTAAATTGTCCCTAATCCTGTGGGATTTTGTGTACAAACCTAGCACTAGAAACCCAGCCTCAAAATCCTCTTGCTCTTCCAATAGCTATTGGACTTTCATGTTCCAGATCTCATAGCTATCGTAATTGAGCTTCAACCATTTGTTGAGCTTAGCAATAATGTTCTTATTACAATCAGTAATTTTCATTCTTTACAAAAAAAGAAAAATAGATAAAATAAGGAAGGATCAAACAAAAATCACTCAATATTTAATGTTCACTGTGCATACACATAAAAACACTAAGTTGTATATTCATTAAATTAATAAACACTCATGCATAACCCGGAGTCAAAAGTTTACAATGTTCACAATCATCGTCCAAAGTGAAAATCAATAAAATCAAATATAACTAGGTGTCTCGTTCATGCTCTTCAAACAAATTGCCAAGCAAATTAAAACTTCAAACAAATTAACATTTTAATTCATCTTATAAAAGTAACATATACTTGAAATATATAATTAATTAAAAGATACTCAAGTTAAACAAATTAACATAATAAAATTTCACGTTAACAAAATTAACATAAAAAAATTATTATTTCATGTGTAACTAATACATAGAATCACTAAGGCATAAATATAAATGCAAAATTTATATTTGAAAGTTATTAACCCTTATAGCCTATTTCTTTTATTATTATTGTGTTAAACAATTAACACCAAATAAAATTTTCTCGTGTTAAACAAATTAACATAAAAAATTATTTCATGTTACTAATTCATAAAATTTCTTCTTGTACCAACATTTGAACAATGGTCATCATGGTTGTATCATTCAATATTAATGCCAATAACTAATACATTAAGGCATAACTATAAATACAAAATTTATATTAAAGAAAGGCATTAACCCTTAGGATTTTTTACATTTGTATGGATGCAAAAATAAGTTAATCCAGATGTATGGGTGAGGGAAAAAAATTACGAATGTATGGATCAACGTTCTGAATTCACCACTCCATGTGGCAAATTCAAAACTGCAAATTTTTTTTTATTCCAAGTTCTAAATTCACCACCCCCTGTAGCAAATCCAGAGCTGCAAAAAAAATTTTATTCAGAGTTCTGAATTCGCCACCTCCTGTGGCAAATTTACAACTCTGACTATTTCTTTTATTCAGAGTTCTAAATTCGCCACCCCCTGTGACAAATTCAGAACTCTAACTTTTTTTTTAACGGCAAATTTAGAACAGTGCCCCATACATTGATAATTTCTTATTCTAACCCATGTTTTCGGATTCCAATGCCCCTAGACCCATATATATGTCTTTTCCCCTACCCCTTGTAGTCACTTTCTATTTATTAGGGTTTTAAAAAAAAACTAAACCATATGCCCAAAATAAAACTCCTTGAACGCAGTATAAAGAAATTGAAAGCAGCCCATAACATATAAACAACAAAGCCTAGTTTTGTATAAAAGGATAAAAGCTCTGTTTTAAAAACAATAAGCAAAAAAAGGGCCCAAAGAAACAAAACAAAACAATTTTGAGTGACAATAACACCGATTATTTAGAGGTGGCAAAATTCGATCTGCCTGCAGGAATTGGCTCTATGACATGCAATTTTTCTAGGCACAAACAAATTTTAACAACCTATTTTGAATAATTAAGTCAACACTGGAAATAGACTTTAAACCACAATCTACAAGGGCGTAAAAATCAGATTGATATATTGCGCGTAGGGTTGAAATTAATTTACTATTATAATACTAATAATATATTTTTAGCTCAAACAAAAAAACAAACAATTTTGTTGGTTCATTTTGTCTTACTGAACACAAACTATTTCAAGGATATGTTGTGCATTTATTTTATGATATTTGTATGCATTTTTGGTTAGACGTAATGAGGCATACCATTCAAATGAAGAGGCTAAATTAATTTACAGAGTTTTTTGGTTTCTGTTACACTATACGCTACGGGCATCCCTACCATCATTTAGATGGATTTTATTTTATTTTATTTTTTCTAAATGTTCCATAAAAATGGTAACAAATCATTAAAGTTTATATTTCGAAACCATGTCAAATCATAAAATAAAATTTCAAATGGCCAATTAAAAGAAATATGAAAAGATAATTGGCCTAACTTCCCTGGTTCCAGTCTGAAGACGAACTTCCCTAACAAAATTAGACCACCCCCTTCATGAAATGAACATCGGTTGGCCTGGTCTCACACCAATTAATTCCCATCTCATGAACATGACCATTAGCATTGCACAGGACAACTTCTACCGGCTTTGATTTTAAAGCCACCGCAGCAAATCCCCACGGGATTCTCTGCACAATTATTGAACATAGACAAGACAACAAATGAACCTGAACAAAACTGATAGCAGAACACAATAACATTAAGTAATCAATGAACATTAAGGACCCGAGACAACAAGCAACAATCTAAATTTAAAGTGAACCATACACACCAACTTATGTGCATTTGCCATAGGCTCTGTGATTGTCTTATCCATAAACATTACTGAAGTGTAACTCAAGGGTGCGGTCGCTGATCAAATTTTTTTTTGGGAAGTAGAATAGAAATGAGTCCAAATTAGAAGAACACCTAAGAAAGAATGCACTTACTCTTTCGAGGATGTGTGGACTGCAACTGTGGAAAGATCAGTGAGAGTAGATTTGAGGGATGCATGTGATAAATAGCAAGAGCCAATTGTATGCCATCGGAGTCTTAAGAAACGCAAAACAAACATTAATAAAAATAAGGGTCAATTACACTCTCTCTCTCCTTTTTTTATTTTTAATTTTGTCATGTGAGTCCCCTTTTTTATTTTTTAACTTTGTCATGTGACTCTAGGAAACTTTGGTTCCTTATCTGGTGTGCATGTTAAAAAATAACGCTGTAGAAGATTTTACTTTCTTGTCTTTTTAGTTTTTAATTGTGAAGAGACTATTTTAACCCTAATTTAAAACTAAATTTTCATTTCTCTACCCCTCTCCACCCCTAAAATTAACAAAACCTCTCCCTCTCTTTCGTTGTTCTTCCCTCTTCTAATTCTGCAGCGGGCTCTCCACCACATCCGCCCCTGCCTTCCACCTCGACTTTGCCGCCCTCTTTCCTTCATCATGATTGAAGTTTAATTTGGATCTTGAATAACCTAATGCAAGTGCCCATTCTTTAGGAACTTCACCTGCTGCTGCGTGGCGGTGAATTGTGGTTTATTTATGCTAAGTGGATGGTTTATTTGAAGTGATGGATTGGGTGAAAAAAAACCAAATTTGTTTTCATCTGTCCAGTTGCTAACGATGCTTAAAGTTGGGTGCTTTTGTATCTATTTGGTATTGGTGGCCCCTCAAAGAAGCGGTGGGTGTTGACATGATTGCAGACGAGGGAGGTTTCAGGCGGCAGTGTAGCAAGGGGGTGGGTTGCGGTAGCAGCGCGGTGGGGTTGTGGCAGGCATGGGTGGTGGGTGATAATGAGGTTNAAGATTGTCTTTTAACACAAAAGAAAAATTGATTACTTGTTGAATTATATATGCTCCAATTTTGTACGGTTCTATCTTAGATTACTTCTATAAATTCTGACCATTCGATCAATATCCAAAGGCGATCAATGGTTCAAAGGGTGGATTTATGGTGGACAAACATAGTGCACATTGGATGTTCGCGTTTTTTATACCTACACACCATAAACGTTTCCCATGAAAAGTTACCCTCACCCTTGTTAATGGCGTTCTTTAAATATGTATGACTTTTACTCACTCTAAAACTCTAAAATGATATAAATACTCTTATTATTTAATTTTTCATTATATAATATCTCCACATCAAATGTGCTTTAAAAGTGTACTTTTCATATAAAACTAAAATCTATTTCATGAAAATATTAAATAATAAAATATTTTTCATAAAAAATAATAAATAAAAAAATAATTTATCCCAATTTTTTTTAAAAGATATTCATTTAATTGTTATTTTATAAATTTCTAAACTAAAGTAATGTAATTTTAATGGTAATTTTATTAATTTAATGCATCTCAACTATGCACGGGCACGGAAGAATCAAATTAGATTGTGCATACATGTAATTCAATGTACTCTGAACGTATATAGCATGAGATAATTTTATTCACAGCACATTATGTCAACTGAGATAAATTAAATGAGTAAAACTATCATAAAAAATACATTAACTTAGCTTAAGCATTTATGAAATAATAATTGAATGAATATTTTAAAAAATAGGCTTTTAAATAAGCATGAGCTTGGTTATTTTTTAAATAGGCTAGGTCAGGCAAGGCCCAACGCAGGCCAAGTTGTAGGCCCTGATAGGCCATCTGCCCTGTTCTCACCCCTAGCTACAGGAATTCATTTTCTCGTCTACATCTGATTCAGATTCTTCTTCACCATCTTAGTGTCTAGTTTTCCCCCTTGTACTTAGGACCTCATTAGTGATGCGCATAGTTTGCCAACTTCACTTCTCAGATGAGTTCCTCAATAGCATCCTTCAGATCTCGACATAGATCCGTCTTATGTCTATATCCAGCATGGTATACACACCATAAGGATCTGTCTACATTCTTCCAAGGCTTTAGAGTTTTGGGCTTTGGGAACTGAGATAACAAACCAATTTCGTGAATCACGCGGAATATTTGGCTAAGAGGTACCCTAAGCTTACTATATTGAGAGAATTTACTTGGCTTAGGTCCTCGGCCATCTCTTCTGTTCTTCTCGAGGAAACCATTTCTTTCTTGATGCTTCTTGGTTCTCTCACAGGCATCCATCTCGCCTTCTTCATCATTGATGTTCTCTTCAACTTAGCGTATCAGATGGGTCTTCTCATAAGAGATCTTACAAACTCACCCTATCTCAGCCTTTGCGCAAGATAAGTTTTGCCTCACCGTCATCCAAATCATCAATTTGTTGAGCCTCGTTGTTGAACTTATCCAAATAAGCTTAGTGGGTTTCTCCGTCCCTCTGTCGGATAGTGGACAACACAAAGGAAGTCTTTGGTGCCCTTTTGTTGTTGAAAACCTGTCCAAAAAATTTTTCACAACGCAATCAAAGTAGTTTGTGGATTTTAAAGGTAAAACTGAGAACCACCTCCCTGTGGGCCCTATTAAAGAGGATGGGAATGGTCGGCATTTAATGGGATATGACATGGCCACCAAATACATTCTATATTTGAATCTGTTGTACCATCATACAATTGAGCCATTTGGGGCACCATGAAGTGAGGAGGACCTAAAAGACGAAATCTGAGAAAAGACCATCATTTTCAATTCAAATAGGTCTATCTCGGGATGGTATTTCCTCCTCATTTCCTTTTCTTCTCTTGGGCTCCTTATGTGGCTCCAATGATCCTTGAGACTCAATTGATGATCTTCTTTTTCTCCTAGGTATTGTAGGTGCTAGGGAATGAGACATGTCTCCAAATTCCTGATTTCTCACAGTGTCAAATCTAGGTGAGCGAGTATTAACTCAAAGCTCCCTATCTCAGACACTTTGATGCAACACATGCTCATCCCCCCCCCCTCATTTAGCCCTTGGGAAAATGCACGCTCTTGTCTCTTCCTGTTTATGTGACGTCATAGGTCACCATTCCATCTTGGGATTGATTATTGTTCATGTTCATTTATGCCCTAAGATATCTCGTGAGATCCTTCATGCCTGCTAACTTCTAGAGTGTTTATCCTTTGTTGCTAAGTTTGTACAAGATTTTGCAAATCTTGTATTGCTCAAATCACTTGAACAAGGTTAACCCCCTAAGGTAGTGGTCCAAGATTAGCTAGATGAGGAACAACTTGTGGTTGTTGATCTAGACGTCTAGAAAGAGCTCTCTTAGGATTAGTTTTGAAATCCGTAGTCGTTAGGCCATCTGGAGGGGTTGGAAGCTGTTAGGAACGAACGGGTATTGAGTTGTTGTTTGTATTCACCATCTTGCTTATCTAGAAATCAAAAGAGAAATAAACAGAGATGATAATCACTGTAAGTGGTGATCAATCGGTTCCCACAAACGGCGCCAATGTTATAGCCAAATCGGACAGTACCTAAGATGTTGCCTGTAACTCTGACGTTGGGTTAATTCTAAGAGCTTGAAGGTGGAGATAACAATGGTGGTTGGTAACCTTGAAAGGCGGTGGTGGTACCTGCAAAAAACACTCTGACGCCTAAGTCAGTTTGTCAGTGAATATGAGGTAATGTAGTAGTTAGAGATGTACCGAGCATGAGTGTAGTCCATGCTTTATATATCATGAGGTGATCATTCTGATTTTGACCGTTGAGAGGCTATTGTAACCATTACTAGGGTCATCATGGGTTCATTTATGGGTCGTTTGCATAATAATGCCCATGTAGGCTCTTTATAGATTTATAACTAACCAAGGTTATTAATTGCGTCCATAAATTTGATTAGTCATAGAATCTCAAGTTCGATAGGTCGAATGCTCACATGTTGGACATAGATAAGTGGTACTTATGTCAAGAGTCAGGTCTGTGATGAGTATCTCAAAACCTGATTTGAACCATAATAGTGACAGAATTTGATTGAATGGCGGTGGATAGCAATTAAAATCTCCCTCTTCACTACTGCTACTTATTTTATTTAATCAAAGCTTTGTTAAAGAGTGCAAAGCGTCGAAATGAGTGAGTGTGTTGCTAGCGGTGCCTTGCAAATCGCAATTTGGTCCCACATTGTAGTGAACAGCGTTTAAGTTCGTCACTCAGTTCCAAAGCATTTCAGCTCTTAGCATATACAGTTGAAGGAAGGAAGGAAGGTCAGTGAGCCTTACTAACTTACAAATTTATAAGTATATAACTTAGTAGTAAAAAAATTCACTATGAATTATAATTAACATATTTGAAAATCCAGATCCGTCAACTCTGCTCTGTGGGGGTGGACCTATTTTGTTACAATAATCACCCATTATTGTACTGACCAAAACTGTAACATAGATACAATAATACACATTTTCATGTCTCACAAAGCCTCTCTGTTCCTTATACATCAAAAAACCTATATATAACTGTTGACCATTCATACCTTATAATGAAATTGAAATAATAACATAGAAGTGAATAACCTTTTTAGGAAGGAATATATATAATTATTTTTTAATGCATGATAGATGAGAATCTTCAAGTCCAAGTTGAGTGAAGTGAGGGCTTTGAAGGGCCTCTTGGAGAAGCTCGGCATCATCCCACGAATCTCTATATGTCTCTAAGTTGGCCTCAGCGTTGATTAATGCTGACAAGCAAAGCTCTTTTCTCCATTCTTCTAAACGTGGGAACCCCACATTCTCCCCGTACTTGTCGCAATACTGCAATTGCAATGCAACAAAAAACAAACATGACCCAGATAGTTTTACAGTGTTATTTAATCAAATTCTTAGACTTTTGAGATAATGGATGTGAACATCAAGTAGTAATACTAGCGATAATATATGATTGGATTACTGTGCAAAAGATTTTAGTGCAATCAAAACGAATTCCATTTTTTTTTGTTACCTCAAAGTTTGCAATGTCATGTGTGCAATGTTTAGGAATGCCTGCTGCTTCCCTTGAATGGTAGAACTCCTTGATGGATTTCATCATTTCCTCCCATGATGGCAATGCTTTTTTCCCTGAAAGCACTTGAGCTATCCATATTGCTTGTGACTCAAAGAAAGGGAACCCTATAATCTGCACAGATCACATCAATCAAGAAAGCTACTGTGTTATGAGTAATGCTTATTACGCGTCTATGGCTCACATCACATTCACCCACAACAACATCACAATAATTATTTAGTAGAGTTGCATTGTAAGTGTGCCATAAAAGGGTCAGGATCAGTTGTAACTAAATGATACAAGTTACATAAATGTGAGGGAGGATATATGTATAACTGCCATATAAGTTTACCATTATTTGATGAATGATGTTGCAACTAAAGTTATTCAAATCTATGCGAAATAAAAACGTGTGAGATGTGACCTAAAACATTGAAATTATTGAATTCAGGGTGGTAATTTATTTACCTTCCTAGGAATGCCTATAAAGGACAGGGATGGAGCAAGAGATGGAGGGAAAGTGTGCTCATACAAAGGGCCCACTCTGTCATCATCAACAACTACCATTCCTTTAGTGTCAAGAAAGGGGAACGCATAGGAGTACCTACACATAACCAAATTGAATTTGAAAGCGGGTTAATTATTAGGATGCAATGCTAATTAATCCTAAAAGAAAAAAACATGACGTGTTTGGACATAGGCCCCACACCGTGATCTCCAAGCTTAAGATCATAATTATTATTCAATCATAAATATCCTTTTTTGACCTTAAGTTAGTGACATTTATGAGATTGATTGATCTTGCTCTCTAAATTACATGTACCATCCATGATAGATAAAAAAGATTTGATTATCGACAAGCGTTTAACCAATTAATTGACAGCTTGATTTTTACCCTGTGCAGTACAAAATAGTGTCGGCCAGAATGCAAGAACCATCCACGAACGTGACCTTCCCATCCTCATGAAGGGTGTCAATCTGCACAAGGTACCACATGTTGATGAAACTACCAAATAGTGTAGTGATTAAATACCCCTTTTTTCTTTTTTCTTTTTTCTTTTTTCTTTGAATATTGGAACTTTTTAAGAGATTGGGAAGTGATCATACATACCTGTGGATGAAGGTGAAGGCTCTCATGTTTGGATATGACTTTAGATAAACCTTCAGAAATATCAAGAGATCTTGAACTGATGTGGACTTCCTTGGCTACTTCCACAAGCTCTATTGATATGTCTTGCCCACTTAAGGAATTTCCAACCACCACCACAATCTGTTGCATGAAAATTTGCCTCTACAGTTTGAGAGTGCTTACTTCGATCCAAAAAGAAAAGAAAGAAAAGAAAAAATCGGGGGAAAATTTTAAAAGTACGAAACCTAAACAACATTTTATCAATGTTTAGCAAATGTAATATGTGCTTGCTTCTTCTCAACCTTCTACAAAACTTGTTTACCTCATTGCGGAGTGGTTCTGGAGACCTGTAAATGTGACTATGCATTTGCTTCCTTTTCCATGTATCCATTCCTGATCAAGAAAAAGACGGAAAAAAAATGTATCATGCATGAACTTGTGATGCATCATTATGCATAAATAATAATCCTATTGTGTCCTGTGTGAGTCAGAGAGAGAGAGAGGCAGAGGGAGATAGAGATATGTAGTTCAAATCCACCTACCTTTAATGGAAGGCAATCTAGGTTTAGAATAATGGCCAGTGGCCACAACCACTGCATCAAACACCTCTTCCACCACCTTCTCAGTACTCTTCTTCTTCTCTATGCTTCTAACAACCCATTTCAGATCATTGCCACAGACGCCATAATCCAACATTCCCACACAATCCACCCTTGTGTTGAACCTTATCATCTCTCTCAACCCGAAGAACTCGCAGAAGTCCTTAAGGTACATGAGGAGCTCTGTGTGGCTAGGGAACCTCCTCATGTCTCTGCCTTTCTTGACCATAAAAGGGAAATCGGTGAACCCCATGATCTCCCTCGGTGAGGTGAGCCTCAAGGACTTGTAGATGCTGCTATGAACCTTTAGAGAAGGGTTTTTCCCTAAAGGGTCCTCCCCTTCTACATTTGGCTCATATAGCCATTGCCCTCCAACATCATGATTCTGCTCTAGCACAACCACCTTGTGGCCTTCTTTCCTCAGCTCCCTTGCCGCCACTAGACCCGATGGTCCAGCTCCAATTACACAAACATTCTTGGATTTGTTTGTCTCAGAAACCATGGCAGTGGCAGAAAAAGGGGTAATGGACAATAACAATAATAGTAGGGTGAGATGAGAATGTAAAAAAATTGCAAATAAAAAAAGTGGGGTTTTTTTTTTGTGTTTTTAGGTGGGGAAATGTGTTGGTGCCAAATGGGGGGCTTTTATAGTTGAATATGTTTTTTCACGTAGGCAAAGGGGGGAAAAGAAAACCATGATTTGTGGGAGTGTGATGGCTTGCTGTCTGGGAGACACACGTGATGATGAGAAATCAATGCCTTTGAAGTCTCTTCTCTACTTTTTCTCAAGGTTTGTTTGGACTTCAATTTCACCACCTGGACTCTTTTATCTTTACGTTGAATACTTCTCATTGTAGCTTTTTGCGACATTCACATCTACTCACAAAAGAACCAGTTGATGAAAGTTTAAGTTACAACCATTAATTATTATTAGTCTTCACTGCTTTACTTTTTCCCCTTTTGTTTGTTTTGTATGGACGACCAAGGTTCTGCTCTGCCCTGCATGCATGTGTTTGGTGCCCCCATATGATGATGATCTTTATTCATTCACATGGCCTTAACATTAATTAGGACCATATGGTGATCCCTGTTCCTCAAATATGACTATGCATCAAAGTACTGTGGATAAGGGGACAGCTGGATCACGACGAATTGTGGAGGGTAAGTTATATTAAGGCCCTCATGCACGTTCGGGACTTGATTTCTTTATTTTGGAGGAGGGGGAGATTGTAACGTCAAAATTAGATCTTATTTGTTTTAAGGGGCTGTTTTGTATCATTCAAAATCAAGCACATTAAGGCGCTTTCTTTGATGCACTTTGAAATTAAGGAGCTTGGGGCTCCTTGTGGTATATGGTATGCCACAATTGACTGTAACCTATTATAAGGTCTTGCAACCGGTAAAAGCAAGTAACTGACCCATTATTAATATATATATATATATATATATATATATATATATATTCTCTTTTACTAAAATTAAAATAAAAAACATTAAAGTGTTAGTGATGGGCCATCATCATTGAAGACCCATCCATCAAATTGCTCTGCCGGTGATGCCAACCCATCATTGGATTCTCGCACGACTCTGTTTGTTCTCGCCGTCGAATTAATTAAGGTTTTTATCGTTTTCTTTAATTCTTAAATTTCTTCATTTAATTTATTTATCATAAGCTTTTATCCTCCACCTATGGAGGAGTAGTTTTCCTAATATTTAGCATGCGGTAATTCTAGATTAGGATCAATTAGAGGTTCGGTACTTAAGGTTTATTCATGCTTGTTCCCTTCTTAATTTGCGATATAGCAATTGCATGTTGTGGTTAGGATTGATTCTAGGTTAATAGACTTTGACGATTGTAGGGTTTATTGGCTTAGGATTTTGGAACTTTAGGGGAACTAATTAGATCTAATTAGGTTGTTCAAGTTAGTTAGAGATTTCATCTAGCAAACAACACCTCTTATGAATAATGATTATAAGAACCAATGATAATTGATCTTTAGTCTAGAAATGTCGTATGTGTGATATTGTCTTAGTTATTGTTATTCATCTTTGCTTAATTCTGACAACCACCCTGTTGAATTGTATTTGGATTTGGTTTATAAATTGCTTCTTCGTAAGACGACTCGAGCTAGCCCTATATTGCATTCCAATTGGGTTGATTTGGTTTTTAAAATTATTTGACAAAGAGATTGGTGACAATCTCTGTGTCATGGACCCATTTAGATTGTTGGTCACTTCACTAAGTAGTTGCACACTGTATGGAGATGTGAGACCTTCCAAGTGTACAGAAAGGAAAAAATAAGAGAAGAGAACTGATTAAGAAAGAAAAGAAAAATAAGAGAAGATAATCGATAAAGAAAGAAAAGAAAAATAAGAGAAGAGAACCAATTAAGAAAGAAAGAATTAAATGAAAAGAAGAGGCTAAATCCTATAAAGAATTGTTTCAGAGGGTGAGGAAAAAGTGAGCAAAGGATGCTATGACTAGGGTCGTGTTATGATTCTTCCATGTATCTTTAAAGATTTTCCCTGTTTTGATACCTATTGTCACACTCTGATAACTACTAAGTTAAAGAAAAAATTAGGTCTAACTGGTAACCATTCAGGACTAGGTTAAGATAAATAAATGACTTTACTTGAATGCATGATCACTTAGAGATGGCTCGAATTGCTGGAACCATATGCGTTGACACCTAGTTAATGCTTAGGGACCCGCTGAGAATATAATTCTCATTTCCTGCCCGCATATGGTTCTAGGTCACCATGACAAGTCGAAAGGACATCCCCGGAGAGCACGCGTAGAGGCAAGTTTAGATTTTAACAACTCAAGAAGTAAGAAGCGTCGTAGCTGAGGACCAGAGTCTTCACAGGGTATACTGCCATCATAATAAGAAGATTGATTGTACATGCAATCTCTGCGTCGCATGGGACTGTGGGGGTAGCTACACTACAGGTCACATGCTTGGCTATATTTGATGTATATACATACATACATATATATATACACACACACACATATAGACATGTGTGTGTGTGTGTGAGACATATGTGAACCCTGGACCACTTGATATGTATGTGAAATGATAATCAATGTATATTGAGCAAAGCCTTGCAACATTCTTCTAACGTATGAGTTCCTCAGTTAGTACGATTCTTTGTGATACAAGTACAACACACGTTTTCATAAAACAAAAAAAAAGTTTTAAATTGGTCCATTTTTTCGTAACTAATTTTACTTTTAAAGGTAAGTCTAAAAGTAATTCAGCCGAAAGGTAACAAACTAGTTAGCATTACTTAAGACTTAAGCGTAGGTAGCTAGCTAGGAAGTTAAATGATCTCCCTCCCAGAATGCCCTCTTCCTTGGAGCAACAAAAATTTTGAATTACTTCCACTTGCACTCTTGGTAAGAATCCTCCCAACGTGTGAAAAGTAATACCTACAACATACCTTTGAAGGAATGCCAACTTTGATAGTGAGATACCTCATTTAATTTCCCTACTTCCTCGTCAAATCTCCCTACCTAAGGAGTTTGTCAAATAGAATAAGGACAGCAACGTCTACGAAAATGGTTCAATTGTTAAAAACCTCACAACTCACTTGAAAAGTGCAAAGCATTGTCCAACTCTTTGAATGAAGTTGAGGCAGTCCTAATTCATACAATGTCAAGACGAAAAATTCAAACAAAGTAAATGGCAGATGAACACTGAGCTAAGTAAACAAGACTTCGTACATCCAAAAAAAATGAATGGTGTTCTTATGACAAAACATGTAGACCCGCTCGTTGGAGTCCGCTGCCTCCAGAACATAATCCTTGTTGTGAAGACCATCTTTCTTCAACTACAAAGCTTCCAAGCGAGCATGAATATGTCGATTTTTTATAATTAAAGAAATGGAAAACACTTCTGGATCAATCCATGAGTACGCCACAACCTCGTGCCGACCAAGAAAGGGGCGAGGAACTTTAAGGCCTTTGAAAGATTTCTTGTATCTCCGTGTAATGGGAAAAAAACCTAAAGTGAGAGAGAGAAAGAAAGAATAATAGAATGACGAAGTTTATAACCCTTAGGAATAAATCGTGTTACCCAAAATAGGGAAAACATAGAAATCAAACTCTCACAAATAAGCCAAATACCCAGAACAAAAATGAAAAATCATATCCCAAACTGGGGGCAACAAAGTAAGTTCCCAGTTAAGGATATAGGAAGAGGGAGGTAGGGGAAAAGGAATAAGACAAAGACAAAAAAAGATAATGACAAATGATAAAGAGGAAAATCCCAAAAGTAAGACGAAGGAAGAAACCCTTACCTAATCCAAGCCAAAGGATAAAAGGAAGATGGTGGTGCCAAATCTTGACCACATGAAGAAAAGAAAAAATAGTGGAAGAATAGAGAAGCTTGTGAATGGCAACAGGAAACAGAACAAGGTTCGGGGGGGAGAGAGAATGAAGACTCCTATTTATAAGGGGTGACCTTCCCACTCTCCAAAACCCATCTTGAGAAGCCCAAGGGTGTGGAAAAACCCATTCACTCGAGTGCTGCATCAAAAGCCACATGGTATTTACCTAAGATGATCAATTTCTCTTGGTAACAACAAAGTCAGTTGAAGGGACTTGATGTGACGCATGCATGACAATGAAAAAAAACGTTAGTGATGGTGTCACAAAGAGGGTAAAACCCACAGAAAAACCAAGTTGCATGCGCTAGATTTTTTTTTTTGAAAAGATAGAGCAAGAAAGTCTAGGGAGGAAGAAAAGGTACCATGAACTCAGAATTGTAGCCACAGAGGAGCTCACTTCCCGAGTGGGGGAACCTGTTATGGATTGGGCTCTGCGGAAGGCCCATTAGACACCTAGATGATGACCTAGTCCCAAATAAGACAAGCCGACACAGAAAAAGGATATCCTTTCCAAGGACCCGTTTAAGGCCTAATAAGATGCCTCCAATTAGGGACTATGTGGGGCCCATCTTAGAAAGAATCTCCTCGAACCCTTACCCTAATTGGACTTGTATTTATAGCTCTCATCCTGAGGTATGCTGTCAACCTTGTTTTCACGCCTTTAACCTATTCATTTAAACTCCAACTTGAGCCTCAGAGTCCTTGTAGGTACCCATATCACTACTAGGATATCCGAGGAAATCGACTCATCATCAAAAAGAGACACTTGGTACTATTCAAAGGTACACCCACACTCTGGCGTGCACCCTATTTCTACCGTCGCCGGCAGTTTTAAGATGAAATTTGGGTCCATCGAAAGCAAGAGAAAAAAACTGACCATGGTAAGTAAGAGAGTATCAGATTTTGTAAGACCATTGAAGGTGTTCTGTTGTTGGTGGTGTAGAATTTAAAACTGTAGATCCATTCCAAAAATACACAGATGGTTTAGATAGTGTAAGACCATGGTAGACCATATTTTTATTTCAAGGTGCATGATGCTCACTAAATAGAACAAATCATTATGGACTTCGCCGCATATTAAAGTACTCTTTATAATATTCCTTTATTCTTTCACAATTTTTTTTAATTAACTAAAGTTTAAGTGAGTTAGGCATTGGTCATCCCACAAGGATCTGAACGTGTTCTAGACTCTTTGAGCATTTATAAATGTTCTTACATATAACCAATCAAAGCAACTTTCATATTGGCCACGAGAGTTAAACTTATGTCCTTTTGAGATACCAACTTGTTTCTTACATTAAAAATATATGCTTAATTTGATAGATTTGAAGATGGAAAACTGGATGATAAATTGTACCATTACTCTTAAAAAAGAGAACTCTTTATTGTATTAATAACATTGCAGTATCAATTTTCTTTTTCTTTTTCTTTTTCTTTTTTTCTTTTTTTCTTTTTTTAAAATGTGCCTAAAGAAATTGCTCTTAGTAGTGTGCTGTAGTGGGTACATTGAGCAAGAGCTAAAATTAGGCTTATTTATAGTTTTGAAGCCTATGCGCTATGGCTTTCAAATTGGAGCCCCACAATCACAATAGGCATGCCTAACCTTGAAGCTAAGGAAACACGAATAATCATGAAACCGTTATCATACTGATGATCGCGTAATTTCTGAATTCAGCACTGATTGTTTTATTTGCATTAATTCATATGATAGGAGAAAAATATTAAAGAGGAAATAAGTCTCATTTAATATAAGGAATAGAATGCAAGTTTCAAAATTTTGTTACTTCTTTCTCAAATACCATATGTATGTATTGTATAATGCTTTGAGTAGGTTGTAAGTTATGTTTGTTTTTCATCTATGTTGTCTTTGGGTGAAGCTAAAGTATAACTTTCCAGTTTTAAATTATTTTATAATTAGGGGAAATGATAGGCTGCTAAGTGCGAATAACCCATACGCATAGTACTTAATTAATTCACACGTTTCATGCATGGGAAAACTTTCAAGACAAATCACATTATTCAAGAATCAAAGATAATCATTTCAAGGACATGAATAAGCGTCTCTAATGGTTTTGCTATGTGACTTATATATATATTTCTTTCTCTCTTACATGCTGCATGATATAATAAATAAGTGATGTGTCTTAGATGAACGGTGAAATTTAGTGAGGAAGATGCACCTTATCATAAAAAGAGAGTGTACTATGGTTATACATCTTCTAAATCGTTTGTTAATTTATTGTTAGATACAATCTACGATTGAAATCATTAACTGTTAAAATCATTAACTTCTTACGTGCCCAACCTCCTTTCTCTCCTCTTCAAGCCAATCATTAACAAGTTGTAATCAACTGTGGTCCAGTGTATGTCACAAGGATTATGCACACTAATTTTAAGATGCAGCTAAGACATCACCTAAATAAGTTAGGTATGAATGTTATAATTGTGTGACTACGTAATTGGCCAACGTTGTCTTCACAGATGGGCAAGATTTATAGCATTTATCATTGTTATTATTTAAATTTTACACATTAGTGATGTTATGATATGATAAAATTAATTAGTGTTATATGAATATAAAATGGATAAGATAATCTCTAGTTCCTCTGTTAATTTTTATTTCAATAATTAAAATTATTTGGCTAGTTTTGCTATTACGTCTGAAATCCTTAAAAATAAAAAAAATTATTTGATTTGATTTAATTTAATTAAAACCATTATATAAATAAGAATTAAATTGAACTAAATTTAAATATTGGGTTTGAAACTCATTAAAAAAATAAAATTATCTTTATTTTATTAAACAGATTATTCAATAAGAATAAAATGGTTAATCTAAATGATCAATTTTAAAACAAAACAATTACTATTAAATCTTATATAAAGCAAAACCTAGAAATCCATGGAATTTTCAAGGTCATTTTTAATTTTGTTTTTACACACAAGTCACACACACATCTAAACACACCCCTTCTGAATAATAATAATAATAATAATAATAATAATAATAATAATAATAATAATAATAATAATAATAATAATAACAATAATAATAATAATAATAATAATAATAATAATAATAAAAGCCCTAATATTTTTGCTAATGATTAAACTCAGTTTTAAATTACCAGAATATAACTACTATTGGAGAAGAGAAAAGAGTTTGCTTGCATTGCTTTCTTTCCACTGTTACATTGTTTGTATAAAGAGGTTTGTTGCCACTTGAATGTTAAAACGATGACCAACTAGATTTGAGGGTAGAAATCATATTAATAAACACGAGACAAAAGTTGATTAGAAACAGTATCAAGGAAAATTATATATGATTAAGAATTTTTCTTATGAAATCATCACCATTGTTAAAGTACTTCTATTATTTGTTAGTATTATTGTTCTTTATATGCTTCAAATAAGTCTTTGGTAGGAAGCTTTGACTTCATCTGTTACCACCATCCTCTCCAAAAGGATATATAAGAGATGATAAATGTTTTTTTTTTCAATATATATATATATATAATTAATTAATACTATGACAATGACATTAAGTATAAACCATAAAATATAATAAAAAATTTAATCACTATTTATCCCCTCTCTCTCTTTAATCACTCTCTCATTTGCACTCAATCTCTCAACTCTATCTTTAAAACGTGCGAGTATCAATAAAATAGAAATATGTATTAACGTAATAGAAATATGAATCAACATAATGAAATAGATATCAATGTTTATTAAAAAAATGGATACTTTTTTTTATATAAAAGTTGATACTTCTTTATAATATATTGATACTTATATTACGTTAGCACATATTTCTATTATATTAATACCTATGTGGAAAATGAGCTTACGTTGAAGTGAGAGAGAGAGAGAGAGAGAGCAGAGGAGAGGAGAGAGTTTGACTTGATGGAAAGAGAGTGTAATTTGATATAGAGAGATGAAAAAAGTTATCACATTGATACCTTTATAATATGTTATTTACTTAATTCTATTTCGTTGATCCTTTTTTTTTTATTATGTTAATACCCACATGTCGGGTGAGTTTCACATTGATGTAAGAAAGCGAGAGCTAGATGAGAGATAATTTGACTTGACGTTGAGAGATTATGACGTGATTGAGAGAATGTGTGATTTGAAGGAAAAAAAATATTCAAAAGAATAAAAAATAATAGCGTTAATATATATCTTAATAAATATTGACATCATAAACATACGTGTCAATTTACTTATTATACCAAAGACAATAATTTTGTTTTCTTCTTATTATACGGTGGGTTTAAGATGTTTATGTACCTTTGGTGTTTAAATTATACTGCAATATAGGAGACAGCAAATCGGGATGGTGGAACCTACTAAGACCATAACAAAAAACTAAAATAAGTAACGATTGCAATTTCCTTTTTGTGTTTCTTTAACAACATTGGGTGAGAAGCAGTGCAATGATTTTGTAACATTAATATCTCAAGTCTTGAGGTATGCATCATAGAACCTCTATAATTTAACATTGTTCCACTACCCTATGTACACCTAAGTGATCAGTGTTGTGTTAGGATCTCTATCAAATTATATCAAACATTTATCTTATTTATTATCTTATAAAAAAGAGAAGATCAAATCAAATCTTAATTTAATTTAAATTAGGATTTAAAATATTATATATATATATATATATATATATATATATTATCAAATATGCACATGCACAGATGGCATATATGCATATCGCGCACAGCATCAACATTGACAACCTTCGGTGCCTTTACTGCCGCCGGTTTCTTTTTAAGAGTTACTTTTTGGTTCGTTCGGATATTTGTTGAGTACTATTTTGTTTTCCATTTTTAATGTGATTTTAGTCGTTTGTTGTAGAAATTGTGGGTGTTTAACCTCATAATATTTTTATCTCCTATTTAATTGTACTGTTTTTATCTTATGTGGGTCTTTTGAGTGTATTGCTTTGTTATTTATGCCACCCTTTAATAGTGATTAAGCATTCGTATTTGAGATTCCTTTCGTAAAACTCTTTTGCTGTACTCATTAATATTTCATAGTGAAAATTTTCTAAATTAGGTCCCGTGATTTTTTATCCCTCTCATTGGGAGTTTTCCACATTAAAAGTTGGCGTGTGCTCTCTCTGCTTTGCCTATTTAATTTTTCGCATTTTTGGATATATTTCTTGTTGTATATATATTACGTTTCTTGTAGGTTCAATTCAAGCGAAAAATGTTATTATTTTCACTGCCACTACTAGAAATATGACTATTACCGTCCCAAAATTACCGTCGGTTGTTTTCCGACGGTATTACCGTCGGATATTACCGACGGTAAAACTTTTATTTAAAATTTTTCATTTTGGCTCCAAAATGTTGGCGTCATGTAATTGGGTTACCGTTGGTGTTGCTTAGATCTGACGGTAACTTTATGAATAAAAATGCATCATTTTTGGGAAGCAAGTTACCGTCGGTAATTACCGACGGTAATGTGTTTAATAAAACGGTGCGTTTTATTTTATATTATTACCGTTAGAATTCAGCGGTTACCATCAGATAAATCCGACAGTAATCTTTCAGAAAAATACTTAAGCGAATTTCCTTTCTCTTCTTCTCATTACTGCAACTTCTTTCTCCTTCTTTTCCTTTCTCTTCCCTTCTCTCCTGCCCCACTCACCACCATAACACCACCGTGCCACCACCGCGCCACCACGGTGCCACCACCGCTCCACCACCATGCTACATGTATGTTGTCTTGCATTGTGGGTAGCTATTGTTTTCTTTTTTTCACACCACCGCGCCGCCACCACTAAAGCCACATATTCCTTGCTTCTGTTCTTTCCTTTGCACCCCACAAAATATATGTTAATTTCATAACATTGTCTATGTTTATTTAACATTTCATTTCTTTTGGTTGCCATGACTTATGCTAAGGATGTGTCACCACCACTTAATTTGTAATGAGCTGAGGATCTAAGGAGTTAAGGATTGCGTCAAGGATTGATCAAACAATTATCAATGGCAATTAGGTATGTCTTAAACTTTATTCATACTAGGATAGAGACTTATTTTATTAGGATAGATTTGTAGGATTGGAGTTGTATGGCTGGACTAGGGGAAGGAACGCTTAGCGTTACTTTCCGACATTGTTTGAATTGATGTGCTGGCAACGGTGATTATGTGTTATTTGCGGAGATTGGAGGGCCTATGTTGTAGAACGGTTTAAGAAATATTTGTGTGGAATTAATTCGTAATGCATTCAGTTAAGTCATTCAGTTGGTGATGTGTGTGTATGGCTGATTCGAAGGAGAAATTGATGAAGAGAACTTGACTATAAATTATCTTGCTGGAATTGTGCGCATGTGAAACATTCACCTAGCTAATTCGGGTATGTAAGCATAATAGGTTAAAATGCTGTTTGTATTAATATTGCATGTGCTGGGTTGAAGGGCAAAGGACTATAAGCATTCCAACCAAGTAGATAACAACCTAGTGAAGCATGGTTTGCGACTTAAGCGTAAGCTAGCTAGCTAGAGTGTTACAATATAGGAGGAGTGTGTAGGTTTATTTGAGAAACTATTGTTGCAGAAGCCCGAATTTGAGCCACTAGTGAGATATCTGTCCCCTATTACTTATTTGTCTTTTACCTAAGAAACTATATTTTTCACATGTGCACCGTCCATCTTTAATTTCTACCAACCATAAACGGAATATATGTTGTCCACCACATAACATATAAATATTTAATTAGTTATTAAATATAAATTTTAATATATTGATAAATTACAAAAATTAAATGAAATTTTTAATTGATATGATTATAGTCATTTATTAAAACAAATAATACAAAATTATAAACAATTTTATTTTTTAAAAATATTTAATTATTACCGTCAGATATATCCCACGGTAACGAACACGAATAAAATATTATTATATTACCGTCGGTTTCATTTTCCGACGGTAAAATGATTACCATCGACCACTTTACCGTGTGTCCGCGTCCGACGGTAATGCCGACGATAGCGTAAAAAACCGACGGTAACACCGACGGTAATGTCGACGGTAATGAGCTATTTTCTTGTAGTGCGTGCTTGTGATTTTTTCGTTGCATATACACGCTTTTCCTAATAGCTAGCATCAGAGTTGTTTTGGATCTTGGAAAAAATTTCTTGATTGAACAATAGAGCCTAATTATGGTAATGATGATCGCGTTGCTACTGCTACTGCTACTGATGGAGATCTATTGATTTTTTTTTTTTTAATCAAAATAAGGTCAATGTTGCATGTGACGATTCTAGTTGGGTTGTTGACAACGGTGCAAGTTTTCATGTGACTTTAAGAAATGATTTTTTTTTTCTTCCTATAATCCAATTAATTTTGGTGTTTTAAATAATGGAAATAATAATACGTCAAAGGTTATTGCCATTGGTATCGTTTGCTTGGAAACCAGCAATGGAACAAAGTTAATTTTAAATAATGTCAGGTACGCACCGAACATCCTCTTACATCTGATTTCTGCTAGTGTTCTTGATGACGATGGCTATTTTAACCTATGGCAATGGGCAATGGAAGCTTACTAAGGGTTGAAACACCCTAGCTAGCTAGCCAATGCTTAAGTCATAAGCCGTTCAGACTAAGTGGTTATCTTCTGGTGGTGTGAACTATTACCGTTCTTTATTACCTTTCCAAATAAGGGTTTACAAAAATACGGGCCATTTTTGAAATTTTTTTCACAACTACTAATGCTAGGAAATTAAGAGCCATGTGGATAATTAATCGCTTAACCGGCATAACAATAGATAAAGGAAGTTCGCATACATACCTGTCGAATAATGTACGTCCAGGAGGATACACATAGGTGGCCCAAAACGTCACATTTTATACTTTGATTTGGTATATTTTCTAAACATCGTGTAGCATATTACAACTAAAACTTTCCCCAGTCATGTAGCATCAGCTATATTGAAAACCAAATGCTTCTGTTGTGTTACACCATGAATCCATTTAAATTTATTTGACTGTATGAAAATTGGAGGATTGAATATAGTCCTTGGAATGTTTTCGGTTGGCATCCTATTTTCAATGTTTCTTAATCCCGTATTTTTACACCAACTATTCATTTTAGGTTGTATTGCATTATTGACATGAGCAATATTTTCAATGGTGCTTGTTAAGAATAATTTATGTTAATGGTTGTAAATGATTTGATTTGATTGATTTGATTTAATTATAATCTTTTAAATATTTGATTGATTGTAATTTGTCTAAGATATTATTTGATTATAATATATTGTAACAGTGCTTTTGCTTTCTCCAAGTGGCTCTTGTTGGTTCATCAAAGATGGTTCATTCATTGATTATCCATCAAGTGCTAACTGTTGCAATTTATTATTACATCAGGTCAGATTACTAAGGATAAAGGGATTGCATAAATACCTGAATCTATGGTTTAGCGATAGGAATCCCTTGGCACAACTGATCACGAACAAGAACGTTGGTTCCGTGGTCTTTCTCAACCAAACCTCCTTAGTTCCTCAATGGGACTTTCTATTTCTCTTCCAGATGGGGAGAAGTAAAACGTTTTCTGATTTGGTGTATTGGGGACCATAACCGTTCCTCATGTATTTAAGCTCACCAGGGTTCCCATTATCCCCTGATGGGTCAGTACTGACATCTACCCATTTGGGCCCACATTCACTTTTCTTTAAGTCTAACAGGCTTTTAACCAAATAATTAGATAACCAAATTAAGCCATATATGATAAATAGCTAATATAATCGTTAACGAATATGAGCCCACAAATATTGGAAATATAAATTTCCAACACTAACTCTTGTATGAAATAATGAACAAGTGCAAGAGAATAAATCTAATTCCATTCACTTTCTCCAATACTGAAGAGAAGCCCTTTCACAATACTTACATTTAAGTGTGGCATGAATAGGAAGTAGTCCCAAGATAGTGTTTCATTCATTTTTGAATCTGTTGGTGAAGTTGCTACACACGGTATATCCGAATCAAGAATTTCCCCAACAAATTCCCTCTCTGACTCTTCTTCAATCTGAGAAACACCAAAAGATACAGCTTTATTTGATTGGAATGCGATGTAATGACATGGAATGAAATAAGATGGAATGCAATAACATATCCTACCATTGTATTAGAAGATAAAATTAAGCTAAATTCTAATTTTCTGTATATAACGCGATCTCAGCCGCTTTGGCAAATATATGCTCCGACAGATACTATATATCAGTCTTTTATTTTCTTCCTTTTTCGTGGATCTTCAAATAACTCAATCCAATTACTCCAACATCAAGAGAGAGAATTTTGTAGAAAAATGACTTGACATGCTTATTAATCCTTAAATAATTATGCATGTCAAACTACTTTACTTTGACTTTGGTAAAGTTTTATTAGATTGTACAATGCTTTCAAAAATATATTTGATAAACTAAAAATTTGAGATACTTTTGCTATTTATTTTTAAAAGTTACTGATATTCTCAAAAGCTCACATAAATAATTTTTTTAGAACTAACTTGTGTTATTTAAAGGTTAATATAGTAACATAACTGAATTTTAATTGTCATTATTACTGTCATTTATAATTATGTTCATTATAGTCATTTTACATATAAAAAATTTTGGTAACTTCTACTTATTAAGAGTTATTTTTATATTTTTTTATCAAACAATGTTATTATGATTTTTTGAGAGCATCATTTAGAAAATCGAAGAACTCAATAGTAAAGCTAAAAAACCACGGCACTTCTATACCAAGCCTATATATCCAATGATCACCTTATTTTATATCAATAATAACTCAGTTAATTTGTCTGGTTACGTAGCATGGGTAAATTTAATAATATCTTCGCTAACCCATAATCCAAAGAAAAGAACAAAATCATAACTCCTAATCTTCATTTTCATTTTACAGGAGCAATCTACATTTTCAAGTTGTGACGTGTCACTACCCCCAAAATCATAGTCGGGTAGGAAATTTGATTCAATTTCATAAACTTGAGAGGAAATTAATTAGGCCAGATGTTATGTTTAGAGATACATATTCCTCAAAACTCGCAGGGTCTATAATCCAAAATACAAACTCTCTTTATGGTGTAACCTGAAGAGGACTTTGAATGAATCACTCTGTATAGTTTGAAAACCACTCTTCATCATTTCTAATGATTAGTCATACATTGTTATTGACCAAAGAGTGGTATACGTATGCTTGAAACAAATGATGAGACTGATAGTTCTCTTCTCTCTACTACAAATAGCTTCACAAGTAAGATTTTGATTGAATTGACAGGGTCCCTTTTAATAGCATTTTTCTACGCATGTGCACAGCTGTATGAGAATAAAATCTCCCTTCAACTGGAAAATTCTGATTTGAGAAGCATCATAGATATTTTGATTTGTACTTTTACAATTAGGTGACTAACCGGTATATTTTTTTTTTTTATGAAGGTAGATATATGTATTCATTAATCAGAGTAAGAGAAAAATAAATATAGGAGGAGGGTCTGTAAGAACTAAAGTTTAATAAAGAGTGGTATCCCAAATATACTTTAGAAGCAACTAAGCGAAAATTCTTAAGAGAAGAGAACAAAAAACATAAAAGAAACAAAAAAAAAAACTAATGAAAATGAAACCTAAACCACTAGCTAAGAAACCAATCCGACATTAAGACAGATAAGGTATTCAGTAAAGATAGATTGAGCATTTGAAGGCTACAATAAATTAAAACTCACTATGTGGGAAATAATTCCACTTGATTAGGGGGACTAGTGTTCCTCCACACCCCTCCCAAACTGGAACGCCCCATCCAAAGCTAGATCACACAAACTACACACCACTTTGTCACCGAACCTCAAACCCTGTGCTAAGGGTTCTTCATAATAATCAAGGTCCCACGTGGGTTCCCAACCCTCGTTGCGAACCGAGTAGGAAACGTCATCATCGTCATCACTTTCCGATTCTTCGTCGTCCATGATTCCCCTGTTTGTCAAGTACAAAGGGAGGTTTCAGTTGAATCCTAATGCGGCAAAACATGGTACATGTAACAAAATAAATCAAGCACTCGATTCCCTCAAACCATCAAAAGTTGTTCGACAAAAGAAATCAGGGATAGGAGCGAGACCAAATAGAATAAAGACCTCAATCACAATAGTGATTACGTGGTAAGGATGTGGAGGTTGCGTTGCACGTTGTTGTAGGCGGATTTACACATTGATGATAAGGGAGGATGAATGACGGTGATATGCCACCAGAGAACAAAAACATCAAAGAAGATAAGAACCACGGAAATGGATGCATGATGGCGACAGGGAAAAAACACACGATGGCGACGGGATTAGGACGCACAATGGCGATAGGAGCACAACGCACATTGTTGAGAGATCCCCTTGGGAGGACAATTCTGGCCATGGAGGCCTGGAGGGTAGCAGCAACAGCTCTAGCATAGGGTATGGTAATAACATCTTTGATATACTCAACACTCACTATCAGTTAAAACTTTGTATTTATCTTTTTTTAAGATATTGGTTAACGACCTAGTTGGAAGAGTACAAATAACATATCTCATTCATAATTTAGTGAATTTATCCAATTGGTCTCATGTACATCAACAACATCTATTTTGAGTTTGAAACGTGAACAATGTTCATATTCACCTACCTTATGTTAAAATTTCCTTTTTTTATTTTAAGAAAAATACGAGACGGAAAATTAAGTTCTAAACTATTGGAGAATACACGTGTAAAAGGTATACAAGGTGTGGGTTAATTATCTACTAGGTTAGCCTTTGGGTTAATATAAAGACTCCAACTTAAACACAAATTATTTAAGCCTAAATGCTCAATCCTAAATTTTCAACATAAACAACTTAATTATAAATTATTTGATATTACATTAAGAACCATTTAACTAAAGTTGGCAGCCAATAACATCAAAAGATATAACGTGGGTCTTCGCCATCTGTGATTTTAGTACTGACATCATGTGAATTACCCTTTTGGAAACAGTTAAAAGTGGTTAATTACAGCAGCATGCACAATTGTTCAAGCTGTAATTGCTGTAAATACACTGCTTCTTAATTTGAGAATGCTTGGAAGTAAGAGAAATACACATTCTTCACTTTACGTATTGTATAGTTCTACTGAAAGGAAAATACCTTTTATTTATTTTATTATTATTATTATTATTATTATTATTATTATTTTAAATTATCTTTGATCAAAATGTATAACCTCCGGATGAAATCAGCATGAACAAGCCGCTCATACATTAACTTAAGATTAAGAATGGATTTTTCTAGCATAGATTCTGTGTTTCTACCCCTGATATTTTTATTTAAAGAACAATCATTAAAACGTGTTTACCAATTAAATTCTGAACTTTAATGGAAGTAGATAAAAAATACTTAAAAGCTAGTCAATTAATTGGTCAAAATTTATAGCACTTTAAAACCTTTCACTCTTCAACTCGTTAAGAATTTCACTAATCTATCACTAGATAAAAATTGATTTCTTGTTGTGTATGCAACTTGAGAGAGTGAATACAAGAGTGCAACTGCTAAAGTAATCGTAAGTTGAGCGAAAGTCAAACACGAGTTGACACGGCCTAAACAATTTTGCTAGGAATTCATAGATAAATTTAGGATTTGAATGAGTTAGTATGTGCTAAGAGATTAGGCATCTAGTTTAGGAGAATATTATTATTTGTTTTCAAGAGAGACTGGTAATTGAAATAGGAATTCCAACTTGCAATAGAGCAAATCATAAATTGGGTAATTGAGATTAAATTGATACAAGTGTAATGAGTTGAGTCAAATGCCCTAAGTGTTCTTGTCATTGAATTAAATCTCAGTTTTATCTTTGTTTTTCCTTTGTATTTTGAATTGTTATTTGCCTTTAGTTTTTATATATTCCCTACTTCAAACAACAACTCCATTCCCTTTTAATCCTTTTGGTTATCGATTAAATTGCACAATTGATTTATCTTTGTGTGTACGACAACCTTTCTCACTATTTATTACTTGTACGATGCGGTATACTTGCCACAAAAAAATCGTATCAAGTTTTTGGTGCCATTGTCGGGGACAAATTTTTATTGTTTGTTTAATCTATAAACAGTGAATTGAAAGTTTACTGCTTTATTTTAATTTTGTTCTTATGATTTTCTTTTCTATTCCCCTGTAACCCTCACTTGGTCTGTTAGTGATTTTAGGAGATATTTAGCATGAATGGTGCAATCGAATATAGTATTGAATGGATTTTTCATTGTGATGGTGGCCATTTTGTGTGGGATTGTGCACCTTGTGATTGGTGTGAAGGTTACCATGAGTCTAGTAACTGTGAGGTTTACCGACAATGTCTCTGTATGTCATTTGAGGATCCACTATATTAGGAGGATAATATTGAAACTATAATAATATGTTTGAGGAAAAGGGTTCAAGAATTAAATAGCAAACTTCTAAGTGACACAATGGATAGAGGAGAAAAGTAAAAAATGTCACTTTAGAGGATGGTCACTCACATGAGAGCTTAAGTATAAAAGATAGTTTCAATGAATATAAGGACGTTCCTCATGAATATAAGGATGTTCTTCATAAAAAGTAAGAAGGGTTGTTTCATGGCTATGGCATAGAAGAATTGCTCACATTCACATGGATCATTTGAACAAGCTTGTTTCAAAAGATTTAGTAATTGGTTTGCCAAAAATCAAGTTTGAAAAAGATAGGCTTTGTAACCATGAGCCGCCGCTTCTCCTACTAACAACCACTCCAAGGAGGTCCATAACCAAAAATCCCCAACCTTTTCCTCCTGTTGACCTACCCATTGCTTCTCTACTGAAGAACAATGGTGGCACTATCAAAGTGATTTCGAGTCACGAGAACTCATGGAGTCCAAGTTTCTTAATCTCCCCACCTTCAAAGGTACCCATAGTCACATCCTTCCCTTTATGGATTCTGCCAATTTGTTGGGCTTTGTCTGCTGTGACCATGCCACTTATCCTCATTTAGTTAAGGTTTTCTACACAAATCTGAGGGTGATAGACAATGTCCTTTTCTCTGAGGTTAACAAGATTAGGATAGAATTGCCTGGAGTCTTGTTTGGCTCTGTGTTAAATCAAGTGTAATGAGGATGCGGCCTTTGACAAGAACAGGAAAATAGCTGCAATTGCAACAATGTTCAAGGACCATAGAGGAAGAACCTTGATTGGATCTGCTCATTTAATTCATTGCGCCTCTAGTAGGGCGGAAAAAGCACTGGCTACTAGAGAAGGTATAGCGACCCTAAGCAGGATCAGGAGGCATCTCGGGCGAGACTCTCCAATAACTCGCGCGAGACGTTCTGGGGAAGGTGTTTCACGCGAGACGCATGGTAAGTCACGCGAGACACGCGCCGACGCAGCTTCGCATTTTTTCGCTATTAGCCCGTTTTCAGAGGCCCGACCAGTCCGTTTGGCCACTCCTTTGCCTATATATAGAGCCCTCCTCCTCCCGTTCGAACCCGCTCAAAGTTCAGACTCCTTCTTCCCTATTATAAGAGTTCTTCTCAATTCTTTCTCCCTCTTAGGTGGGTTGTCACTCCTTCTTTTAGGATGACCTAGGTAGTAAGCTCCGCTTCCATGTTGGTGGTGGCCTACGGTGGTCCTCAAGACGTCGTGGCAATGCCGGAACACTGTAGCGATGCGAGAATCGCTATTGTGGGCCCTACCAGTTTAAAGTTTTGTTTTATGGGTTTTGATGGTGGTTTGGTTGGCTTTCTAGGTGCCAACGCCACAACGCTAGGAGCCCCCAGTGCCAGCTTTCCTCCTTTCTGTGACATTTTAGGTGAGTGGCGGGGTCGGTGGTCCACCAATAGAGTTAGTTATGCCATGCATGCTAGGAATTTGTTGGATATTCATTCAGTCTATGACATGCTAGATATACATGCTCAGCAAATGCGATGTGATATGCCATGCCATGTGATTATGTTATATATATATGCCATGTTATATTATGCTATGCTGTGTTAGAATAGAGACCTAAATCCCTAGGTTTGATATCCTTAGAGATGTTAGGTTAAGATTATACACAAGACTTAATAATAAAGACTCTGATTAAGGTAGATACCCTAACGAGGGGCAGGTACTGACTAAGATAAGACTTGGTACTTAAGTTATGACGCACCTCTTTTACTTGAGAATCATGTCCTAAGTATGAGACCTTAGTCCTAAGGTCAGACTAATAAACAAAGACTAATTAAATAAGATACACTTGTCATAATCAATAGCCTTAGGCCTTAACAACTTGGTAATGGAAAAACAGTTCCCTAAAAGACGTCATGACCAGTAGATTATAGGATAAACGACTTAGAATAGTATGAGGTTCGACGATCTCATAACCTAGACCCAACAATAGATTGATATGAGCGCATGGCTCCTTAGTTATGGCATGCGTACCCTACTAGATTCCTGAGTGCAAGGCTCCTCAAACTTAGGATATGCGTACCCTCACAAGTATCGGCACCACTCAGAAATATTCATGATGGAGTAAGGTCGAGCTGCGGCTCCCTTGAATCGTGCTCCTCTATTAGGAACGTGGGCATACATACAATTTTACTTTTAAGTTATCAACTCTTCAGTTATATTCAGTTTATTCCAATTATTAAGTTATATTCAGTTTTTCAGTTACATTCAGTTTTATCAGTTACTTGAGTTATTCAGTTATTTGCTTTATTTACCATGCCAGTTCCTTCAATATACATGTATGTATTTATATGCCATTATATGCAATACGTGTGGTTTGTGTGGTACTGAGGTACCCACCATTGAGTTGACAACTCACCCCTCGGTCAACCATTTTCAGATTCGGCCGAGGATAATGAGGACGTCCCCCTCGTCCAGTACCACTTCACAGCAGGGTCTACCAGAGTCTTTTAGTAGTTGTGCTGCAGACACCTAGGGCAAAATCCATAGTAGTTCGAGGGAGTCGAGATCGTCATCGCCGAGACGGGGTGGCCCTTAGCGAGCGACCCGGACCAAGTCAGCGTGGATCCCATGAGCGCCTTTGAGTACAACGGATATCTCGTACGCCACGTCACCTCCGGGGCTGGGACGCCCCTCATGTCCAACCGGACTTTCGAGACCTACATCTTTGCCTTGTTTGACGAGGACCTGAAGCCCGGCCCGACATGTGAGAGGAACTTCAGGCTGGGGTGGGGTACGGGTACGACANAAATTAATTCTGGGTCGGGTCGGGTCGAGTGGGTATATGGGTCAAATTTTAAAATTTTGGGTTGTGCCGCGTGGCACGCCACGTCAGCGCTATTAACGACCACTTCGGCTCCGTTACCCCCATCTAATCCCTGGCACTAAAACCAAAATTTCAACTTTTACATGGACTAAAACTTTTATACAGGGACTAAAACCAAACTTTGAAATTTTACAGGGATTAAAAACATAATTAACCTAATAATCTAATTATAAAAACACTCACTTTTATCTCTAAAAATAAAATCCTCAACAATCTTTTCTCATGAAATTGGGCTATTCTCGAAAAAAAAGAAAAAAAAAACTCTTCTTTCCGCGCTCAAAACTCAAAACCGCTCCCATCGCTTCACTTCAAACCACTCCGCTCCATGCTCCCAGAATAGTGGGGCACAAACACACACAGACGAACAGAGGAAATGCCAATGGAACTGACAGAAGAGCAGAGGAAACAAGTCGAAGCCAACCGCCAAGCCGCCCTCGCTAAACGCAAGGCCTTCCTTGAATCCACCGCCCAAAAACAACCACCACCATCCCAACAACCACCGCCACCTCCTCAACCCCATCATCATCACGATGATGGAGTTGAAAGAGAAAGAGACCCATGGCACCTTTTCAAGTGCCAAAAGCTCTCCCGTCACCACAATCCCACACCCAAACAGCCCCCCGAAACACCTCCTCACATCAACGACCACAAGTTCATCGCCAGGCTGGAAATTTGCTCTCCTGACTCTTTCTCCATCACTCCTCTCCCTTCCCCCTATTACCCCTTCCCCGGTCCCGACACCTGCTTCGCCACTCTCAACCGCATCTTGTCCCACGTACGCAGACTCTCTCTGTTTCTTATTTTCTTTTTAATTTTAATTTGCCCCTGTCATGGCTCAGTAGAAGGTGAGCCTTGGCGCTTGCTAACTTGTGATTCCGGATTAGGGATTCGAGCTGGTTATATCTATTATTGTGATGTGACGAAATCATTAATTTTTTAGGTTGAGTCATTAAAGTGAAAGTGGAACCCTTCTTACTTTAATGA
Organism: Nissolia schottii; assembly: GCA_003254905.1. Classification (NCBI taxonomy): domain Eukaryota; kingdom Viridiplantae; phylum Streptophyta; class Magnoliopsida; order Fabales; family Fabaceae; genus Nissolia; species Nissolia schottii. Next base: position 465,529 of record QANU01022028.1, read on the forward strand.
TCTAATGGTGAGATTCCTCGCATTTTATGAGAGATCTTACTTTAGAGAACTTTTGCCCAATTTTTTTATGCTTTTTATTATTATTATTTGAAATGATAAATTTTGGGGCTGTTGCAGGTGATTTTGTCGCACTACACGCAATTACATGGCGGCGGGAGGGCCTGCGTGTATAAGCTGGGGGACTATTATGCGGTCTTGAAGTGCCTGAAGGGTGCTGCGGAGGTTGAGGTGGAGGAGATTCCATGGGGGACGCTAAATGTCGTGGAGAGGATGTCCCATTCATTTGTCTCGGGGAGGTGGACGCCGGTGAGGCCTGAGCATTTGACCGACGAGGAGGTTGACAAGCTGATAGCGAAGCTGCCGAGGGCTCTGGTGAATGCCTTGCTGCCTTTCCAAGTGGATGGGCTGAGGTTCAGTCTGAGGAGGGGTGGGAGGTGCCTCATAGGAGATGAGATGGGCCTCGGGAAGACGCTGCAGGTGGGGAACTGAGATGGCATCCATTGCTGTGTGTTTTAGATTGAGTAAACCACTGATTTCTTTCTTGAGAACCATAGTGTCTGGTACATTAGTCTTCGAAGGAAAAAGTAGCCTATCGTCATGGTTGCTAAATATAAAAATTATCAAAATTAGTGCTTTAAGGAGTCTGGTTATTAGGGAGTAATGCGACTATATTGTTTTGTGTGCGCTTGAGATTTCATTTCCCTATATAAGGATTTGACGATTGGTGATTTGGTTTGGTTCAAGTTTGCTCTCTGAAATTGGAACAATTGTGGGCAAAAATTGGCATCTTTTACTGTATGCTTGAGATTTTAGTAATCCGAAGGTCTAGGGATTTTTGTTCGGTGCAACATTTTTTTCTATGAAATTGGTTGCACTGTGGCTTTTTGTTTGCTAAATATCTAATAAGGTATTATGATGTAATGCATAATGACGTGAAATGAGTGTTGTTTTTTGTGGTTTTTTGTTTTTCAGGCTATTGCTATTGCAGGATGTTTCATGGATGAAGGTTCTATACTTGTGGTTTGCCCTGCTGTTTTGCGTTTTTCGTGGGCAGAAGAATTGGAGCGTTGGCTTCCTTTCTGTTTGCCTGCTGATATTCATCTTGGTAATGTTTTACGTTTTAAGCTGTGTATGATGCTGTGTATTATGCTGCTTGTTAGGTTTGAAGTAGATGTCTTGTTCTTGAGAAGGGCGTGGGATGTTCACTTCACTATTAAGAATAGTACAATAGTACAATACAACACATTCAAAGGTTGTGTTAACCTAAGTGTGACTGTTGAGTTGTTTTTTAGAGTGCCCAGATGTAACTGTCTTAAAGATGCATCGTTTTAAAGTTGGTTTGGGACTGGGAGATCCAAATACAAAAAGAAATTGGTTTTGATGATGGCCCTATCCATACTCTAAAAGATAGGTCAGGTGAATGCTGCACATTTTAAATTTGGTTTGAGAACTCTACAATGAAAGTTAGGGTTTTTAATGAGGCTTGGGGTCTGCAAGCCATGTCTCTCATGTCGCAGTGGGTGGTTATTAGGTGTACTTGCTTGACCTACTGGGTTTAAGCCTCGTTGTCATTGGAAAAAGTTAGTGTATGTGGATGGAAGTTTTGTTGTAAGTGATGTTTAGTTGAGAGTGGTTTGCAGTTACACAACAAGATGATCATGAGCTGATGACCAAATTGGGGCTTTTTAGTTTCCGGTAACTTTATCATTAGAATTTTGAAGCTCAGATGATTTCTTTGGCAGATTCAGGATAATGGATTAAGCTTTTGCAAGAACGTTTAGTGTTATGTGGTAATGAACATAAGTTGAACTATACAAGCTGGGATTTATTGAAGAATGATTAAGCTTTTATTTATTGCTTTTCATGCGAAGAAATTTTGTAGACCGAGTTTTATTGTAATAGTTTGTGTTACTTTTCCTTTTTATTGAATGACCTTTGTATTCATATCTTTATTTTTTTTTCTCTAATCTCTTTTTTTTCCTTAGCTACTTAGCATTTACTTGTTTCTCCTAATCCAGTTTTTGGTCATCAAGATAATCCTGTATATTTAACAAGATGCCCTAGAGTTGTGGTTATTTCTTATACCATGCTCCATCGTCTAAGGAAGAACATGCTTGAGCGTGAGTGGGCTCTCCTAATTGTTGATGAATCTCATCATGTGCGATGTACAAAGAAAGCCGAGCCAGGAGAAGTATGCTTTATCTCCATCATTTCTTGTTTGTAAAATTTGAAACAAAAACTACTGAAGCTTGCATTGTGGTAGACACAATTTTTTCTTTTTCAATTGTAAGTGATATCTATCTTATATATGAAAATTTTTTGGGGAGAGAAAAAGATCTTAGAGTGAGAACCCTTATTTTTGTGAATGTGAGTAGCATTATATATATTCATTTCTGTAAAACGCTTGTTTGCCTGTGTGCATACGGGTGGGTGGGTGCAAACTACTGCTGCTGTGAAATAAACAAGATTAACCTTTATTTTAACTTGCTATCTCCTCTTCCGTGGTAGCATGAGATTCAAGCTTCTAGTAAATGGTTGTTATTGACCATTTTGGTTTAGAATTCCTCTCAATGCTAACGGGCATCAAGAGGATGGAACCAAGGAAAACTTTTGATAATAGCTCGTAGGAAATCGTGTTTTAGCATTTGAGGTGTAAAACAAACTGTATATGCCATTGTAGTACAAGATAGAATTTTTAGAAAATCATGATTATGTCGTAGTTAATGTTGTACAATTACTAGTATAGTTAATTTTTTTTCCTGCCACATTATGAATTGTCTTTTGCATTTGATTAAAGTGACGGTAGACAAAAGCAGGTCTACTTGAATCACTGAGGATTCATGAAGTCGTTGCATATTGGGATAAGTTGTGATATGTGAAGCTTATGAATTATTTTGAGGGGTGGTTATTGATATGAATTTGGATGGAGAAATGATACTTTGTTTCGTAGTACCAGTTGGTTTGGATTAAAGAACTATATTCTATGCTCAGAAGTCAAACCCTTTTTGTCCAAGTGGCAGACTTATGATCTTAAGTCTTAACGTGGACCTCCTTGTAATTTTAATGCATTATCTCATCTCTATATCTTCTTTAGCTAAAACCTAAAAGGTTGGCATTTATGTTCTGTCATCTTTTCTTTTGTTTTTAACAGATAAGGGCTGTTCTTGATGTGGCAACAAAAGTCAAGCGCATAATTCTGCTATCAGGGACACCTTCTTTGTCAAGGTTGTAGCATAGTTCACACTTCACAGCAAGCCAGCTGCCTAAGCTTTGATGCTAATAATTATCCTTGGAATGAAAATGAATAAATCTTTTTCTAATGTTGGGGTTGTGGCTCCATATTTCATAACTTTCTGTTCTTTCTTTTAATTTGGGTCCTCTTTTTCTTTTTGGTTATTTTAACTTAATGTGTTCTTATATCTTATGGTGCATTTCTTCCTAGGTGCTCATAGACCGTTTGACATTTTTCATCAGATAAATATGCTGTGGCAAGTATATTCACATTTAACATTTTCCATTTTTGAAATGTCTTTCCTTTAAGCCTGCTAATTCAGTTTTCTGGACAATGCATCTGTTTTACAGGCCTGGTTTGTTGGGGAAGACTAAATATGAATTTGCAAAAAGTTATTGTGATTTCAAATATGTCAAGGGCATCCAGGGAAATTATTTTGCGGTAGTCCTTTTATTAAAGCTCTTCATAACTGCTGTGTGTTTATTTGGTTAGTTGTGATAAGTACTTTCTAGCTGTTAAGCTGTTATTTCTTAATGGCACAAGAGCATGACCTTTTGTTATATCTAGAAGATGAAAAATGTTACTCCCATTAATATAAACATAACGAATAAGGCATGGTTGTGGGCTGGCTAATGGAACTGTTGTAAATTTGTAATGTTTTTTGTTCAAAAATAAAAAATGAAGACGACTTTAAAAGGTCATAGGTTTTCTAGATTCTGTAAGGAGCGTTCAATTACTTATTTTCTCTTCTTGCCTCTGGGAGTTCCAGTTTGTTACTCATCTTTGACGTCAAGGTTATCATCATTTTTAGTATTTAGTTAGTTAATTGTGATGAGGGGAAGAAGTGAAAAATTTATATCTCTGGATCAATATTTTTTTGGGTAGTAATTTGTTGTTGAAGGTGGAAATTGACACAACTGTTGGGATTCTGATGCAGGATTATTCAAAGGGTATTCGATTGGAGGAGTTGAACGTGTTACTAAAGCAAACTGTCATGGTGAGATCTCAAACCCCATATTTAATCTCTGATGATTACTTTGTTTTTTCATTTTTTTTTATTGGACTATAAATATTGTCAATGTCCTTAATTACTTATCTAGAAGCATTCTTCTGTTTGATATCAGCTTTGTAATAATTTAGGGCCCGTTTGGATTGACTTTTAAAAAAAGTACTTCTTTTACTTAAATTCTTATGGTGATATCTTTTTTTTTTTAGGAGTTTTATTTTCATTTGTAAGGTACTTTTACTACAAATCACTTCTATTACCACTTTTCTTATAAGTGGAGCGTTGCAAACTTTTAAAAAAAGTGGTATTTTAGTTTATTTTCTTTAAATCCCTTTTTTAAAGTTGTATTTAAACACTTTTCTTTTAAAAAAAGTACTTTTATTTTAAGTCAATCCAAAAGGGTCCTTAGCCTGGCATTTTGAAGTAATTAGAGCAAGTTTGCACTTGAACTTGTACATCCAAATTAGAATCTTTGATGGCTGTGTTTTGATTGTGCCTTCCTTTTATTTGGTCAGCACCGCTTAGTGGGATAAAACTTTATGCAGATTTGACGATTTGAATATTGCTCATAGAGAGATATCCCTGTTTAGTGTGTGTGTGTGTAGGGAAGCACTTTTGTGAGAATGTTTTTCTTATATCAGAAGTGAGAAAGAGAATCTCAACCCTTAGATTAAAATGTGTGGCTTTGATTGAAATAACAATTAAAAAGGTCACGTGACTGTCTCTCAAGCTCTTCCCCCATGTCTGCCTAACGCACCTAATCCCTAATTTTTTACCCCGTGACTCCTCTTCTCATTGCCTCCACAAGTCTTGATTTCCCACTCTATAGCAGCTTCTTCTGGCGCAAATGTGTTCCCAACATTTTTTGGTTCTGATATGCATAATGCTAAATCTTGAATTCTTTTGCCCTTTTCTATAAACCTTGAGAGCAATATGGTTTGTTCTTCCATTTTTAATGACATGATGATATTGAGGTCTCACAGGAGAAGAAGTAATGTTATTCTTCCCAAATCAAGACTTGTTTCTTCCAAGATAATTATATCTTGAAGTGGAGAAGTGCTACAACTTTTTTACAATAGTACATCATTCTCAAATCTCAATGGTATTACATGAAAATCTTGTTACATGAGAATGTCAACAATCTCATTCCTATAAGTAACAGTGAATTCACAACAAAACAATTCTACTCACAATCTTATTCTATAATATGAGAATGTCAACAATCATCATCTCCTTACAAATAGGTCCACTAGAACCTCCAATTCCAAAACTTGAATCTGCTCCTAGACAACAATAAATTGACAGAACAAAACAACTCAGATGTACAACAGATAAATTCCCAAATGGTCATAGACAGCTTCAAGTTTAGGTTGAAACTTGGAAAAAGTAAAACAAAAACCCAAAATCACACAATCCCAAAGTTTCTCAATTGTTAACAAAATTAAGAACCCAACATGATGGAAATAAAATGGAATTTGAAGAATCCCTCTAATCATTAGTGGCTAAGGGCATTGGGTGACAGTGAGTTGGCGTGTGTGGTGGATTACGGTGTGGTATAGGCAGCGGTACGAAGGGGCTGAGACTGTGGCATTGACTATGGCGTAGTGGAGCTTCGCAGCGGGCTGAGCCCATGAAATTGACGATGCGGAGGATGCAGTGGTCAAATCTCACCACCTCCAATCACCGCTGGGTGAGCATCGTCACACCCGCTGCATGCTCTGAGGTGAAATTGAAGACACAGAACTTCCAGTTGTCGTCGTCGGTCGGCGCTGCCGTGCTGGTGGTGAACCAAAGCGAGTCTGATCATCGAGCTCACGTTCTCGAGATTGGGGTAAGCTCGTGACAACGTTGGCCACACGACCTCACCTTGATGGTTTAGGGTGGCGATGAGGCAGTTGCAGTGACTGGGGTAGTAGCAATTGGGGCTGTGTGGCGGTGGCCCATATGGCGAGTGGAAAAGCTGATGAAGGCTGGGGCAGTGTGGCTTGGGGTGCAGTGGCGCTTTGGAACACCAAATTTTAGAAAAATGATAAATGAATTGGAAAGAATGAGGATTTGTGTTATTTTTCTGGGTCTGCAAGGGTGTCAGTTAGATCTGGGGGGAGTTGGCAAAGAAGGGTGGGATCAGTGATGCAGGGGGTGGGGAATCGAGTCTTGGGAGAAAGAGGAACAAAGGTTGATGGTACTGAGAGACGTCATCACGTGACCTTTTTAATTGTTATTTTAACATAAACCATGTATTTTAATCTAAGGGCTGAGATTCTCTCTCTCACTTGTCATATAAGAAATGCATTCTCATAAGAGTTCTCCCCTATATATATATATATATGTATATAGTGCTTTAAGATAATTGTACCTTTGGTTCAATTCTCAACATCAACTCATACCAACTACTTATTTTGTGAACAATGTTGCGGTATTACTTCAAGGATAGTTTAGGTTTACCGACTGCTTCTATTTTGTCTATTTGGTTTATCGACTGCCACTTTTTATGTTTATATACTTAGTATCAGTGTTTATTTTATTAAGGGTCCTCAAATGAATAAAACAGTGCTTTATGATATTGCTCCCTAATTGTTTACAATATAGTTTCTTATTATGTCTTTCATGGATTGTGTAGATAAGGCGTTTGAAGGAACATCTTTTGCTACAGTTACCTCCAAAACGGCGGCAAATTATAAAATTGTTGTTGAAAAGATCAGACATAGTTACTGCAAAAACTGCATTTGGGGCGTTGGAGAATTATGCCCCTGAAAGTGCAAGTGAAGACATGCCTTTAGAAAATTTGGATGAACCTGATGGTATTGTACACAAATCTTTGCATATACTGTGGTGAAATGCTGGATGTGTTTCAACTAATGTTACGTCACATACTAGCTTTCAGTTCATCATTGCTTTATGCATTGCAGAGTTGGATGAAATCACACAAAAAATTCTGTGAAGGCAGGGTCAAAAGCTCTAGTATTTAAGAGTACTTACTACAAAACTAGGAATCACTAATGCAGTTGCTTATCATTTGAATAATTGAATTGTAGTCTTAACCCTAAATGTTTTTTGAGTCTTCTTATGATGCCAAAGATCACAAGAAGGCCCTATAGGACCACCAGAAAGTCATAAAGCCCAGTCCAATTTTGGCTTCTCTGATCTGATAACATTACCAACCAACTTTTGATCTGAGAGATTTCGGAGTTTTAAAATACTAAAAATTATCTAGTAATATCTATTATATCTTAGAATATCACAAAGTATCTTAAACAATTTCTTAGGGTGGTTTCCATATTTTCTTTAATTTCATTTTTATCCTTAATTACTTATGATTAGGAGTCTAGTATTATTATGAATAGAGAATAGAGATTAGTGGTTTGTCCTTTGTATCACAGCACATATATCAATATAAATATCCGATTATTCAGGGTCTCTATGCTTTCCCTTCCTCTGTTAGGATAGAAGAGTTTGTTGAGTCAACTACATTGTGTAGGGAATACACATAAGGAAGGGGTGCCAAGTCATTTTTTGATTCCTTGGAGGGTCGAGGAGTTTTAACTCTTCCTCACATCTTGTAATCAGTGTCTGTATTTTCAAGGTTTCTTGGCACATTGCCTTTGATCCCGATTCTATAACATCAGTTTCTTCTGAATCTTTCCCCATCTGGTTGTCAGTTCTGACATCCTCGTTCGTAAAACCCTTAACATGGTATCACAACATCCTTTGTGATTTATCTCATCACTATTTCGCTGCCGGGTTCCCTGAAAATTTGAAATTGTTATTTAGTATGCTCTAATTCATCTTTCTGCTATGAGAAATTTCAGCCATCAAATCCTAAATATTCTTCAATTTCTTTCTCCCTTTATCTCTTTGCGACCATGGGTGTTGGATCTACCCTCCTCTGCACAGCTGTGCACCTCAGTACTGACACAATTAGCTTTGCTGTGCCTGATGCTCCTCTCACTGTCTTTCCTCTTTTGGTTGCAATCTTCAGTATGTGCTTTTGTGGTCAGTCTCTTGTCCAACCAAACCATCATTGTTCGCCACCCTCCACTCGTACAGTTTCCCCATCCTCACCATTGTCAGAGCTCTGACATGCCAACACATGCCACTCACTGGAACCTGTCCGGATTTTCTCTTTCGAAGACATGCGAGCATGTGCTACCGCTTTTTCGACCACCACCGCTCTCAAACGTCTCCAGTTTTCCTTGCCTTTGTTTGCCACTGTTTCCTGGTTGTTTGGCTCCGTTGGACTAAGGTTTCTCCATGTTTATTGGTCAAACTTGATTTGTTGTCCTTTGTTCATTAAATCTGATCCACTTTTCTTCTCTTCACCAGGTTTAAATTATTTGGGATATTTCTAAATGTTCATTGTAGTGATTATCATTGGTTTGTCATTTTTGGCAACTATTTGGCTCTTTTCGAAGCTGGCATGGCATTGAGGAGGAGGAAGGTAGGTGTTTGTCATGTCTTTCTCTTCCATGCGAAGAATCATTTTGGCTGGATATGGTAGTCCTAGTTGTTTTGGTCCATATTTGGCAATTGCAGTTGTTCTAGCTTGTATCCAGCAATCCCTAGTGCTCTGGCCCATATCCGGTAATCCCATTTATCTCATTTTTAAACCTGTTTAGCTACACAGTGAAGAATTGAGTGTGATTCATGCTAGCCTCCCATCGTGAATCATACCAATGATAATTTTTCTATCTCACTGATGAGTCATGACAGTGATGAGTTCTCTATGGGTGTGATATATACTAGCTTTTGTTTCAATATCAAGGTTTTTGGATCGCAAAACATTTTTCCAATGTTGTTCAAGGCTTCCAAATGCTGTTTTACTGTCTTTTATTGCTTGCTAGAAAATTTCTACATGATCATCCAACCATCTAACATCTCTAGCATCCCTAAGTTGCCATGGAAGTCATGTTTTGTGGACTCCATTTTCTGATTTCTTATTATTAAGAGTTTATCTTTAACAAGCTTAAAGCTTAGTAAGCTTTTGTTTTAGGGGCGGGTGCTAGAATACTAATAGTTGTCTAGTAATATCTCTATATATCTTAGAATATCATAAAGTATCTTATATGATTTTTTTGGGGATAAAATATATGATTTTTTAGGATATGTTTTCATATTTTCTTTTATTTCATGATTTGTATTAGGAATTGATGTTTAGTATTGTTATAATTAAGGATTGGTGCTGGTTGTACTGTATCACAACAGATCGTATTAATGTAATATCCTATTATTAAGAATCTCTTTTTCTCTCTTCCTCCTTCCTGCCCTGGAAGCCAGAATCTTTAACAAGGAAATTAAACCTAATCGACTCTACAGCTTTCTAACATAACAACAAACCCTCTGGGGAAAAAATTTGTATGCTCATTCAATAATGCTCATACTTTCATACAACTGTTGCTTTGGTCTTATTTGTTGTTCAAAGATTGCTTTCCCTTGTCATCCAATAATATTTCCTTTGTATAAAGTCAAAGAGATATGCTATGGTTGTAACAGACTTTTGAGGCTGAACAGCTGTTGCATTAATTCAAATTTTATTTAAATTGGAGGAATATTATGGAAGTTTCTTCATTTTACCCAACTTTCTATTGTCAGGAAAGCTATCTTACCAGGAAGTTGGAATTGCAAAGCTTTCTGGGTTTCGTGAATGGTTTTCCCTCCATCCACTCATTGCAGGATCGGAGAATTCTACAAAGATGATAATTTTTGCTCATCACCACAAAGTTCTTGATGGAGTACAGGTGCATTTATCCAGTTGGAAGCTTCTGTTTACTTAAAGTTCCTTTGGCAGCATGTAATATAGTGTAGTGACAGCAGTAATTCACTAATATTCTTTGATTTGGGCTGGCTACCATCATATGTCAACTTTAGTAAATCATGCTACCATCATGCAGTAACCCAGTTAGCAGTTACTTTTTACTTTTAAAATCACTTTTGACTTCGTGACCCACTTTAGTGACTTGAGCAACTCACAGTTTCTTTTGAATTTTGACTTTTTCTCTGTTCATTACTTCACTTGAAGTCGCTATAATCATAATTTATATTTACTTTGGCCTCTGATGCATTGATGTCTTTAATGGCCAAGTCCCAAAAATGTTTAGATGTAACTTCTGATATGAATTTTGTCTTTTTGAACCATTTAGGAGTTTATATGCGAGAAAGGGGTAGGTTTCGTGCGGATTGATGGAAGTACTCTTGCTAGAGATAGGCAATCAGCGGTAGTGTCATTTCGATCATCATCAGAGGTATTATAACCTTTTTTCCATTTTTTGTTCCTGAATTTGTTGTGATAATGTCCAGCTCTCTCTTCTTTTTTTATTTCCCATTTATAAAACAACTGTTTTAAGATTTGATTGCATTTGGAATAACAATTTAGCATAATTTTGATGCTTTATTTTTTTTCTGTTGCTTAAATAACTTGACATGACATATGATAATGACCAGCTGACATATTTTTCCCTTCTTGTTCATAAGTTGATAATCTAAGTCTCATTCTCATTATCAATCTACTGGCCTTGGCCAAATTGATGCTTTTTTATTTTTTATTTTTTTAAAATTCTTTTATATAGTTGTACTTGTGGGCATGCATGGACAATTATCACTAGTAAACATATGGGTAATACATCAGTTTCGTCCCTAAAGTTGGCAGTTCCCATCAATTTTTTCCCCAAACTTTCAAAATCATCAAAATTATCCCCGAAGTTGTCAAACGTCTATCAATCTTTTTACCTTAACTCCAGGGACGAACTTGATGGACATTCGGAAACTTCAGACACAATTTTGATGATTTTGAAAGTTTGGGGACAAAATTGATGGGAGTGACCAACTTCAGGAACGAAAATGACGTTTAAACAAATTTACATGCCTTGTTTAAGAACAAGTCTGGTTCTCCACATGGTAAAAACAATTTTACGTGTTCAGTCTAATGTAAATCATGAAAACAACCATACTGAGCATTTTGTTAACCATCTACCTTTTACTGTCCTATTTATGCACGTCCGTGTGCCATTTGTTCTTATCTGTATCATTCAGGCAAGTTTAGACTAGTTTGCCTTTTTTTATTTAGGCCTACTTTGATTTGAGTTACATTTGTTAGGTTAAAATTGCGATAATAGGTGTTCTAGCAGCAGGTTTTGGACTTGATTTCTCGACAGCACAAGATGTCGTGTTCTTGGAGCTACCTAAGTGCCCATCTGTGATGCTTCAGGTTCTGTTTGATGAAATCTCCTTTTATTTATAAATTTAAGTTTATAACTATTGTCGGGCAGCAGGCAGTAGGATATGTAACCGTCAAACTTAGACAAATATAGGCAACAATCTCCCGTTCTGCTAGAGATTTCTGATTTATATACAGTTTTTAATACAAACTGATTTTCAGCCCTTTTAAATGTGCAGAGCTGTCATCTATTTGTATCCTACTGATGTGCTATCCTAATTAACATAAATACAAAATTACAGTTACACAATCACACATTTACAGCTATAAAATCACATATTTGCTGGTTATGATTTTGCCAATTAATTCCATGATGCTGGCAATCAATTCTATTGACATCCCCCATCAAATTGATGCTGGTAAATCTACAAGCATCAATTTGCTTACTAGGAAATTATGACGTTGACGTGTCAAAGATTTGGTGAAGATGTTAGCAATCTGAAGTGATGTAGGGACATGAAGTAGAGTGATAACTCTTCAGTCATAGGCTTCTTGAGTAGAGTGACAATCAACCTCTATATGCTTTGCTCGTTCATGGTAAAATGGATTTGCTGAAATTTTTATAGCACTTGTGTTGTCAGCATGTAGTGGAGTTGGTTGTGCTTGAGAGAAACCAAGCTCTAGAAGGAGACCACACAACCAAATTACCTTAGAGCATGTTGTAGACATGGCACGATATTTCAGACTAAATAGATGATGTAGAGACGGAGTCTTGTTTCTTGCATTTCCATGAGATCGGAGCACTACCAAGAAACAAACACCAGCCAGTAGTGGATTTCCTTATGTCTGGACATCCAGCCCATTCAACATCACTATATGCTTGGAGCTAAAGTGGTGAACCAAAAGAAAAGAATAAGCCACGGTTGGAGGTTCCAAGGAGGTATCAAATAATACGGTGCACTGCTGAAAAATGGAAATGTCGAGGGCTCAAATTTGCTAACTGTGTGGACAACAAAAGAAATGTCCGGTCGAGTGATGGTTAGGTAGATAAGGCCACCAGCCAACTTGGGGATAGAATTGGATCTTCAAGGTCACCTTCATCTCGTGCATATTTCACATTAACTTCCATGGGAGTAGCAATAGAGGTTGCGTTTGTGAGACTAGCTAATTGGATCAAATATTGAGTATACTTGAGCTGATTTAGAAATATGCCTTTAGGTTGGTAATGTACTTCTAACCCCAAGAAGTAAGTGAGTTGGCCAAGTTTTTTAGCATGGAAAGTTGAATGCAGCAATTGCTTAGTTTCAAAGATAGCATCTTGATCGGATACCGTCACCACAATGTCATCCACAAAACCACAATTCTGTTGCATGTTCTTTTAAGTAAAAGGGACAGATCATATTGACTCTATGTAAAGGAAAAGCCAAGTAGTGCGGCCTAAAATTTCTCAAACCATATTCTTGGTGCATGTTTCAAGCCATATAAAGAGCGTTTTAGTTTACAAACTACATTAGGTGATGGTGTGGAAGCTTAATGTAAACTTCCTCCTTGAGGTCCCGACGAAGGAATGCATTTTTGACATCTAGTTGATGTAATGGCCAGGATTGCGATGCAACAAGGGCAAGAGTAAGGCGCAGAATTGTCATCTTGGCTATTGGTGCAAAGGTCTCATCATAATCAAGGCCATACTCTTGCTTATTTCCAAGAACAACCAACCGAGCCTTGTAACGGTCAATAAATCCATCCGAACAAAGCTTTATAGAAAACAAAAATTTGCTGCCAAGAGGTTTGACGGATGGGGACATTGCACAAAATCCCATGTTTGATTTTCTTTTAGTGCTAGAAGTTCCATTTCATTTGCTTTATGCTAACATTCATGCTCCGTTGCCTGTTTACAAGAGGAAGGAATAGGAACAGAAGCTAAGGTTGCTGTCAGGGACAATGGAGAGGAGAAACCATGCTTTTCTAGGGGTTTATGGTCACGAGAACTGCGCCGTAGAGGAGCTGGTTCAGGATCAGCCGCAAGGGAGTGATTGTGATGGGGCTAGCAGGTTCTGATGGCTGGTTTGTGGTGACTTTATTATTTTTTTGGTACATTAAGAGAGGTTTTGATGGTGGTGGCTCTGTAGAATTGTTAGAAAACATAGGCAAATCAGAAATTGAGGAAGTGTGAGTGTCATGGTTGATATAAGCTTGGGGTGGGGGGAATTGACCACTCTTATTCTGCTTGAAGAATGGCCAAGTCCAACTTGAAGACCCAATATGGAGCCCAATTCAAAGTGATCAAGTAGTAAACAAAATGGGCTGGAATAATTAGTTTCAATTAGGTGTAATTTGTCTTTATTATGGTAATTTTCATGCACCATTTAACTCTCCAATTTCAGGAGACTTTTTGTTTTCCCAAAGGCCAGTTTTAAGTGTCTTTAGAGTTCCTAGGCAATTATGTTAGATAGTGAAGTTTTAGTGCTAAATTCAATGCTACTGTAGAACTAAATACTTAGTGGAAAGTGTAGAAAACCCACTATCTTGGTGCAACCCACTAAGCCTATAAAAGAGAACTCAATGTAAATCTTCTAATCAGATTATGAATGAATCTTGAGTTTTCTCATTGTGAGAGCTTCCCTTTTGTTCTATGGTTAAGAACTAAATCTGATCTTATCAAGGCAATTTGTGGCGATCAACTAAGACTTATCACTCACCCTTCTCACCCTTTGAAAGTTGATTGTAATTATGGTTTAAACAACAAGCATTGTATAGTTGAGGATTCCCTCTCATTGTGCCAGATTAGAATGAAGCAAGGGTTCCGATGAGGAAGAACCAACATGTTCTTGATTTGAGTTCCTTGTGCAAGCTAAAGCGGCTTGATCTCAGTCACAGTGTACAAATCTGATCAAGATGTCACCAAAGTGGTGCTGCATCATACCCAGGAGGTAGGCCTTCAAGGATCACATCAATATGCTCTGGTATAGAAAAGAAATGACAAAATGAATGAGCGAATCAACTAAGGCCTTGCTGCGCCGTAGATGTTTTGTAATGCTGGATGCTGCTTTGGTTGTATTACACACTTAGTTGAACTGTTTACACCTTTGTACAGGTTTGGGTTGGGAAGAGCCATTGAACTTGTTCCAGAACGTGCCATAATAAATCACAGCTGATGACATGTGATAAATGATTCCGTATGTCAAAGATGTGAATGGCTACTACAATAGGTGTTGATCCTGCTGCTCCCAAAGAAGTTAATCATTGCTGGCTTATTATGTTGTTCATCTTCTGCTGTTGCAACCTGCAAATTTTAGTTGAGCAATTGTTGTCCAATCTATGAACTGGTGAAAATTTTGACCTTATTGTGGCTGTGGTTTGTTGGTGCCATTAGGAAATCATTGTTGTCCAATTTGATCAAAAATTGGTCGGTCGAAGGTAACAAGAAAAGATGATTGGGTAGGGAAACAAGAGTTGGAGCCATGAGGGTCCACCTGAAAAAGGTTTTTTGTCTATCTGAAACCTTGTGAGAAAGTGCAGGAAAATGGAAGAAAGTGACAAAAAGTATAAGAGAAAGTGTGAGAGAAACTTAAAGAATAGAATGACACATAAGCTGATGACTTTCTATTATTATGTCTGTAGTGTACAGAAAGTATAAAAATGGGATGTTTTGTGCATGTGTATAAGATTGTTGATAATATATTATTGCTAAACTGGAACAGGGATAAATTCATTGAAAATAACACTTGGTGGACACTCAGCCAACATACCTGTAATGGAACTTTCATCTTTCTTTCGACAATCTATCATGCCCCCTGTGACACTTATGCACTCTTTTTTACCATCAAACTAATGCATTGGTAATAATTTTCACCTATGAGATTGCACTTGTCATAGTTCATAATTATGGTAATCTCATAAAATTTGTTTGATCTATTGTTCTTATTGATGTTGGTGATGCCATCATATAATGAAGTGTAAGAAGTGCTGGTATCCTTGATACCTAAATGGTTTAATATCTTATCTTATATGTAAATATTGTGCATATGTTTTGAAGGCTGAGGATAGAGCTCATCGAAGGGGGCAAACAAATGCAGTTAATGTGTACATATTCTGTGCGAAGGTGCTTAGGTTCTCATTTTGAAGGTTTGAGATTCAGGCTTGTTGTGACATACTCCTCTGATGTGGCATTTATTTTATGATCCATCTGCAGGATACCTTGGACGAGTTGCTTTGGAAAAATTTGAATAAAAGTTTGCACCGTGTTTCGTCCACAACAGATGGAAAATATGATGCAGTGACAGAGATAGAGGTATCATATATATATATATATATATATATATTTATATTATGGTTTTAGTTGGTCACTGTTGGTTTTTGTTATTTTAGCATTGGTAGCCTTTCTAAGTGATAGGTTTATCATTGAGCTCAATTAAATGATTTGATTCTCACTGGTCGTACTCATAAATATAGTGTAAGGGATGTAATTCCTAGTGGGGGGTTGAAAGTGTATTAACGAAGGAAATTTAGGGGCACTATAGAGAATAGAAACAATGAGGTCACCAAACCTGCCGATTCAGCAGGTTTGGGCTAGAAAGTGCACACTGCAGGGGAATTCTGTTATTTAAGTAAGAAAAAGGTAGAGAGAGAGTAACCAGGTTTTGGCATTTTGTGAGTGATGAGCCACTGAGAGCTCAAGGCCGTTAGTCTCTTTTGTATCTTGTGGCCATTTTCTTCTTTTCCTCCATCACGAGAATCACACTGATTCTGCGTGGGGTGTTGATAATACAATCATACTTTCTATCCTCTTTACTCTCTTGCTTTTACTTTTCTATTCTTTCATATAGTTATCATACTTGTTGGGATCATTTTTGGTTTGCAGTATGTGTAACCTTTCCAATTAAGGTTTCTTCAGACTTAAAACTTTTCAAGCTCATCTTCAACCAACAGCAGCCTATATTGCTTATTCCTTCAAATATGGTCCAGAGAATATTTTTTTTTCGCAAGTGAAACATAAACCCTTAACCCTCTTGTCTCTGTAACCATGGATTGAGATACACTCCTCTTTTAAATATTTGTCACTATTGCCAAACAAAATAAGACAAGTTCATTATCTGAACTTTTATTTAACAATATTTCAGAAGTTGATTTATTTATTTATTTATTTCTGGCTTCTCTTTTATATCATCAATTTCTTTGCGAATGTTGGGTGGCAGGTTGAAGGTATTTCTTATTTAGACACATCTTTCAAGACAGATGGTTGTGATCAGCAATCTGCGTGCAAAGAGGCATTGAGTGAAACACCATTGGACAAGCAATCTTCCCCAGTAAATTTAAATGAATCAGAAGCAAATCAAGATGACACATTTGATGAGTGGGCTTCTTTTGACAATAACTCAATTTGTACTGCTAATATTACAGTAAGACCTGTTGAGATTTCAATTTATTTTTTGCGTCACTTTAGCATGGTATTTAGCAGTATCTTTTTCTTCTCTTTATTTTTTGCTATTTTTAACTATTCTGTTCTGTTTGAAGAATAGGATGATAATGTCTCCTTGCTCAATTTTGGCAAGCCTTCAGTTTTGGATGCAAATCTTGATCGAGATATTTTTGATGCTGAGGAAAGATTGGCTGAAAGGAGTTCTGAAGAGACAGATCAAATAATCGAGGTAAACTTTCATAGAAGTTTTTTAACAGGGGGAGAATGACTACTCTTTGTTCATGTGTGTCTTTGTCTTTGTGAATGGCCAAGGGTTTTACATCTTATTTTTAAGTTGCAGGATAAGAAATCAATCCCAACAGAAGAAGCGGATGACAACCAGCCTGTTCATCAGCTTGAAACCAACGGACATTGTTCTAACCAAGTTGATTCTCTGCGATTTGAGGTAAAATTTATTAGTGGTAGTTATTGGTTGAGAAAAGAATGAGTTGGTTCATTGCCTCATTAGTTATTACTCTACATAACAGAAGCAAAGTTCATGAAACAAATATATCTTTATGTGATTTCTGACAATGCTGTTACACTGTTGTGTGTCATTCCCGATTTTTGTGAAGTTTTGTTTTTGGAAAGAGTGAGGACGCTTAAATTCTGGTCATAGCATGGGAGTTATGCTTTTCTTTGGTGTATCTGATTCAAGTAAAATCTGCACATCTTCATAGTTGTATTTTTAGCATGGTTGTGTTTTTGGCCTCCCTTGGTGGTATGCCGAGAAATTGCAACCCACCCTCCCCCCAAACACACGCACCCTTTTTTTTTCCCTTTTTCTCCCGACTTTTAGTTGCTGTATAGACCCTCCTTTTCTCTTTACCCTGAAAAAAATTCTTTTTCTAATGTGTTATAATAAATTAAAAAAATAAGTACAGACTATAAACTGATAATTAAAATTTGAAATAAGTTTTATTATATGTTACACGAGGCAGAAATAAGTTTTATTATATGTTAAACGAAGCAGATATTTTGTTTTTAAAAAAACTGAATATGTACATTAAAAAATGAGTTTTATTATATGTATATTTTTTAGGCAAGGTGCAAATTTAACTTTATTCTCACAACATAAATAGACTCGTTATTTTTTACCTTGTGAGTTTAATTTCTATCCAGTAGCAGTGTAAAGTATTTTTGCAGTGTCAACCAATCAAATTTTGCTACATTAGCATAAATAGTTGACATTCTCTCTCACCCCTTCAAAAGTCGTTAGAATGGAAAGATCTGACTGGATGACAGTATAAAAAAACTTTACACTGTCAGTAGATAGAAGTTAAACTCATTGTTTCTCGTTTAATGGAAATAATATATTTTTTTATTATAATGGAAATTTATATTAATATTCTCTTTCTATTTTCATCAAATATGATAATTCTTAATTATTTGATTTATTTCTACCCTTAAAAATAAGTTATTTAATAAATTAAAGAACTTCCATTTATTTGTCTAAAAAGAAAAGGTGGAGGTTTGAAGTAACATTTCCCTGTGTATTCATATGTGATCCTCATTCTTTTAATTGACGAAAAAGTTCATTTTGTTTGTTCAATTTTTGTAAGAAACATTGTGCAGTTTATTATTTAGCAACTTTATTATTTGAATAAATAAATCTTTCTCCGTCTTAATATTTTTTTGGTTCAAACCATAAGTATCTAGAGTTTACTGGAGCCTAACTATTATGACTAACATAAATCAAAATCAATCCTACTCCAAAACGTATATTTTTTTAATATTGGAATTTAAAGTTTGCATCATTCATATTGTGCTTACGAAATATCTTATAATGCATTAAATGTGAACATGATTATTGTTGTCTCTTTTTAACAAAAGAATTGCATTCAGCTGTCCTATTGATCTCCTATTGATCACCTATGAGCATGTATTGTGTACACACACAGACATATCTAAACTGAGATAAATTACTGATATATCCTGTAAAATGGAAAGAAAAAAAAAAGTTACGTATAGTTTTAATTGGTGTTAGTGATTTTTATGATTTGTATGCATATGGGAATCTTTGCTTGCTTGTCAGGTGAGCCCATACACTGGAAGGATCCACTTGTATTCTTGTATTTTGGGTACAGATGTAAGACCAAGGCCACTTTATGAAAATTTCCGACCAGAGGAACTTGAGTTGCTAAGTTCTATTGCTGATTATGAGACAAAGAATATAGAATATGTATCTGCCAAGGACAATCCTGCTTATAGGCATGCTCTCATGGAGTTTGCAAATGAGTGGAAGAATTTGAGGCCAATTGAACGCAAAAAGTTACTTGGAAAACCATTACAACTTCCTTTGACCGTTGAATTGTGCTATTTGAGTGAAAGCAATAACCACAATAACAAGGTCTGCACACTGTGAACTTGAACTCTCTTTTAATAAATGTGAATTTTTTAAACAATCCTTGAAATTTTTTCTTTTTGCTTCTCTGGATGCATATATAATGTAATAAAAGTGTACAATTGATAGGGATTATTAAATGGTGGGAGTACACGACGTATGACACCTTTGGTGGAAATTGGCTATCCTTTACCTTCGGATGCTGTTTGGAGGAAGGTTTATCTGCGAAGTGGCCATAGTAAGAAGGAAAAAGAATACACTCAAGGCTGGAGTCAGACAGATGAGCCACTCTGTAAGCTTTGTCAAAAGCAGTGCATGTATGTCCTAGACCAACCATATTTTTCTTTTATTTTTTGATCTAGTCTTCAATTAATATGTCCACTTTCAGGGGTAACAATGCCAAGACACCTGAATTTTTTGAAGATCTTTTCTGTAACCTTGTCTGCTATGAAGAGTATCGCATGAGAACTAGCAACAGATTCCTACGTCAGGTTGGAACATATTCAAATTAGAATGAATTTAACTAATTTTGTTCTATTGTCTGGATGTTCTTTATTTGAAACAGTAGTGTATAATTTTGTCCTGTCTCTGAGCTACTTTTAATGTGCTGGAGATGAGTTTTTCAGGAACTTTTCCAAATTGAACAAGGTGTGTGCACAAATTGCCTATTGGACTGTCATAAGCTTGTTCAACACATAAGACCTTTATCATTGGAAAGGCGACGGGAGTACATTGAGAAAGTTGCACCAAAAGTTGCAAAGCGGAAGAAGATGTGAGTTAATGAAAGAGAGATAAACTCTGATGTCAATCCCTTTATGATATTACAAAATATATTATAGGCTTGTTAGAAGTCTTCCTGTGCTAAATACTGTTAATAGGTTTGCTTAATTAGCTTGACACCAACAGTCTTCTGAAACACTATTTGACCTGCAGGCTTGAGCAGCTTGTCAATGATCCAACTGAGGGCAATGCATGGCATGCTGATCATATTATTGCAGTATATCAAGGCGGAGGTATGAATTATTTTCAAGATAAATCCTACTTGCTTTGGGCAGAATTATAATATCATTTTTTAGTGACTTGTTTATTCTAGAAATGTAAAACATTTGCTTCAAAGAGGATTATGTTTGTAATTCTTAAACACATGTTTGGACATAAACCTTTGACAGCAATTAAATTAATAAATACACTTGTTCATCTAAGGTTTCAATTGGCCAACTGAAACATTCATTTAATCAGCTTATACTAGTTGGCGGCTAAATGGATTAGACAACACCATAGTGTTATACACAAAAGAATAAATACATCTTACTTTTACAAGAATAATTGAACTATTTCCTGAGTCTAATCTTTTCAATGATGCATCGATTCCTATTATTCCCAGTGACATTTATGACAATCACAATATCACTTTTTCCAATATCTATAATTGCCAATGATACTAATCACTATCACCATTTCCAACAATTATTAGGATGTAAAGTAAGTTACTGAATTGTTAGTGACTTTCTACGACTACAATTGCTCAATGAAATTAGTAGAAATATGAAGCCTTTGATTCAATCTTACTCTCTTTTGAAGAAAGGTCTAATAGTTAGGTTAGGTGAATGAAAAGTGCCTTTAGTTTATTTTCTGCCTATCATTTTGATACTTTATTTTCTGCTCTGTGTCATTACAATAACCTTAAAACATTGCTTGAGTTGACCTACATTTCAAAAAATTGCCTATGGAAGGTAGAATTCATTTAAGCTTTTAATGATTTTCTCTTTATTATTTTGGCTAATTGATGACGAACAAGAGAATAAGCTGAAAGCTGCTAAGATGAGAATGTTGTGTTTGATGAGTTGACCTACTAGATAATATAGAATTAGTAATGAACGCTGAAAGATGTAGTAGCATCGATTGTGGAAAAGATGAGAGAATCTCACGTCCAGTATCATGTGAGAAGAAGACATGTATGCCTGAGTAAGAAGGGTAAATTAGCTAGAGGGTAGCTCAATAGCTAGAGGTAGAAGGAGGCAAAAGAATATCATAGATGAAACCATTAAGAAAGACTTAGATTTAAATGGCTTGTACGTAGTTTATAATATGACAGAGAATGGTGCCGTTTGATCTATGGAACCAATCCTACCTAGTGAGAAAAAGCTTTATTGTTGTTATTTTCTAACTTATCAATTGGTTTCTAATCCTTACTGTTATGTAAATATTTCAACTGAGATGTGTATGTGTCTCCTTTCCTGTTCCCTCCTATATGCAGAAAAAGTTAGATTTTAGCTTTGGGTTTGAATTTTATATCTTATTTAATTTTCAACTAAGTTACTGTTTCTTTCATGTTATTCCCTCTATTACACAGAAAAATTACATTTTAGCTGTGCTTGATTTTATAGGTGAATGCAAGCTAGAAAATTTGAGGACTCTGTGTGTGGCCTGCCATTATGATGTTACTGCAGCGCAGTGTGCTGAACGACGCAGAACAAGAGCACATGCCAGGAAACAACTAAAATTATTAATGAATAACATTAAAAATGGCCTGAAGGGTGATATTGGCTCCAATGTTAAGGTATGTTTCTAGCACAATTCCTATTTCTGCTGATGCATGCATTCCTTGGTGTGTTGCGGTTGAGGGTGATATTGGCTCCAATGTAAGCTTGTGAGTACGTTTGCTAGATATTAACTGCATTTGTGTAAGGACGAGATTGTTTAGTTTTTAAGTATGTGGATCTTGCAGTTGGCGGATGTGGGTTAGTGAAGCTTGAACACTTTAGCAGCTTGAGCTTATCCTTTCTTCTCTACATTTAAGTGAAAACCTATATTAACTATAAAAAGGTTATTAATATAAATTCAAGATTGAGGCGAACAAATGTTGTAATTTACAAAGAACAGATACGGTTCAAGATAAATACGATATGATGTGGATATATGGATATGTCAATTTCTTAAAATTATAACATACAGCATGATTATAGTATAATAATAATTTATAATTTTGTAATAAATTAATATAAAAGTGTAAGCAATAAATTTTAAAGTTTGCATGAATCTATATAAATATAATAAAACACACTTTTCTATATAATTATTATATTTCCATTTATATACATATAATATTTTAAAAATTAAAGAATATTTGTAAAATATTGTTAATGGTGTATGTACCCAAAAAAAAAAATACAGTTAATAATGTCCGGAAGTATCAGTGCATAGGTGGTAACACAACATTGTCAATTTTACTATATTTTTGGGCATGAATATGCATGAGCTAAAGATGGAACAATGATACGTCTATTTTCTTGCATTATAGAAATGAGTATGATAAACAATTATGTCTCATGAAATGCAGACACAACTGCACACCGAAATGCTGTACTTCCTTACACTATTAAGTATTAACCAAAGCAAATGGATTGTATGATTGTACCCATTCTAATATTAGTTGGCCTGGCCAGTAAAAGTGCAGCTGGAAACTGCCATACTTGGATTTAAGTGGCTTCTATCTTCTGTTTTGGGCAGTGTGTCCGGTGGAATATTATTGTAGTGCGATTCGTCTTTAAGCGTTTTAAATAATTACATTTGATTGACCAGGTTTTCTTCAATTCTTCACATGGACTAACGTGATATGATACTGGGCCTTACATAGTTCTTTTGATGTATTTTAATATTGGTTTCTCACTGATATGGATTCAGTATTGAGTCTGTTTTTGGCATTCAGTTCTTTCAGCTGCGTGCATTTTGGATGTTTTATGTGTAATTTCCATGTTGAGTTCGTGAGGCCGAAATTTTTTAGAATATTGCTTTCCATTCTTTATGATCAATTGCATTATTATACTATCTACCATCTAGTACTTGACTGTAATTTCAAAGATTTCTTGATTACTTTCATGCTTTGGGAAGTAACTTGAGCTAATTATTCAAGTGTGGTTTGATTTCAACCTGGCTCTTGAAAATTACTTAAGCACATTTTCTTTACCCATGTAAGTAAAACCATTAGCAAGATAGTTTAGGTGTCAGATGCAGAGTTATTGACTGTTGTGAGCTTTTATTCACATCAGTTATGAATAAAATTCAGGACGACGGGCTTCTCAAGGCACAGGAGGGTATACTTGAGGATGAGCTTTTAGTCAAGGTTCCTGGAAGTGCTTACTCTCTGGCTGAAAGCTAAGAAAGTGGAAATGCAGCTCTGAAGGTGCTGTCCATGATATGGACATCCAGCCACTGTCCATTCTTTGAGTTCAAGGTAGCAGCTTACCAATTTGGTTCTTTGAGGAACTTCTTTTGAATGGTTATCCTGGGGGAGTCAACATGTTGGCTTGTAGAAGCATTATTTGGAGCATAAATTTGCAACACACCATTGATTGCTCCTGCTATTCCAACCAATTATTTTCCAGCCATGTTTTGTATATAATATTATGTTAGTCATTGCTCTGGAAAGGTGAATGATAGTTGATTTGAGACTACATTGCCAAATTGATTTTGTAATGTTCCTGTTCTAATGAATTGTATGCATTTCAAATTTGACCAGGTATGAATAAAATGATAATGAAATTGTACGGGTTTGAATAGTATATTTCATTGCGTTTACTTATAATCTACTGTGAGTATAAATTTTTTTTACATTGTCAATCAATCAAATTTCGCCACATAAGTGAAAATAGTTGACCTTCTGTTCACTACATGAAAAGTCATGCAAATGGAGTGTTTTAATTAGATTACAATGTAAAATTTTTTACACTATTAGTGGATAGTAATTGAATCTTGTTTCATTATGTTTCTTGTGACTAAAGACGCTATATATGTAAAATTTGGTGTTTAAAATGACTCAGAAAATGGTAATATATATTTAGTGGTGTTTAGTTCTATGTTGACTACTCACTAACCTTTCTTTTGTATGTATGCTCATTCTCTTTTGCCACATAAGTGGAAGAACAATTTTTGAGATTGAGAAGAGATATGTTGATGCCTAGTGCACACAAATGGACTATGTTGCAGAAGAAAGGTGTGACTTGTCTTGGTGTGCATCGAGTAACTTGAATTTAACTTGGTTTTAAACGAAGCAATTTCCTGTTTGGTTGTTCTGATAAATCAATTACATTAACTAACTTTTAATTAAGTGAGAAATTTGAAGAGGACAAAGTTTACCCCCACAATCGGGACAATAAATCTCAAAAAATAACACTCATGATGGTACATTTGAGCAAAAACAAAAAAAGGGAAGAGACAATTTTTTACTCGACTTGAAAATTCCCAACTGTTTTATATGCTTCTCGAGTCAATTACAAAACAACTTGCACAGGTTGTGGGTATTGAAAATTCCTTGCAAATGTTGTGAATATGTAGCTTCGTTCAATAATCCCTAATAAACAAATCATAACTTAAAAACTAGATTAGAAGTATCTCTTTATCGAAGTAGCAGAAGATGAAAAATTACTAATTTTAATGTCTCATCCCGCTTAAAGTAAAACATAATTATTTCCTTATCTTGAGCTATCTGCTATCATGTTCATAATAATTATTGGTCTTTGTAATAATCTTTTAGACTCTGGTTATAGTTTTTGTAAAAAAAGTTGGCAAATTTGTCATTTTCATAACATCATCATTATCAAACTGGAAGACTTTATTGTTTTCATATTAGGAATGTATTGATATGACAATGAAAAATCTGCTCATTTCGTCATGGCTATGACGGGAGTAGAGGGTCAGGAAGACTATTTGCAATAACAATGACTATAAACCCGATAACAAATAACTAAAAGTAAATTTTGCAATAGTTAGTTGAATTAGTGTATGTCTATTAAACGTAATTAGGAAGTATAATAATCAGCGTGCTACTAACAATGGAGCAGATTTCTATATGTTAGAGGTAGTTAGGAACTTCTTTATTATTAATTCGGAGTATTGTTGGAATAATTGGTTAACAGTTTGAAATATGTATAATATACTAGTATCTCTTTGTAGCATAATAGTAATAACAGGGGAATTCGGTGGTGACTCCAGTGCTCCATAGAAATGAGATGGTATAGGTATCATCGATAGGTGGATGAATCATATTTTACCAAGTGTCAATGAGGTGGGTTCACATCCTTTGTACTTAAATTTATATTTTTTTGCCCACATAACTTTTGTTTGATTCAATACTTACCATTCTTCTAATTTTCAAATATTACACCATTTCAATTGATGGGTATTCTTATACTAATTCTAAAACAATATTCCCAGTCCAAAATTACAAATAAAATCAATAATAAAAAAATTCCCAATTCAAACCTAATTTTTTCTTCAACTTCTAATAATTAAAAAAAAATCCTCGATTCAAATCCCTAATTAAACCCTAATTTCTTTCCTCTCCTTGACGTGCTAAGAAAAAATCCCAAATTAGGAAGTGATCCCTAATTTCTTCTTCTCCTCCCTCCACCCTCTCCGACCTCCACCTCGCCGTCCCTCTCCAACCTCTACCGCGCCATTCCTCTGTAAGATTATTTTTTAATCTTATGATAATATGGTTCATGTAACTAATAGTAGTACTAACTCTAAGCAATGGTTGCTTTCGATATGTACAAAAAAAAACTTTTGGATGAGTTGCGTAAATTTTAAGGACGACAATGCGGAGGATTGGGAAAGATTTTGGCACACCCTATTGAATAAAGGAGAATTCACTCCTACCTTATTTATGAATATGTGTCGTACTCATAGGTAATTATCTAAACTCACACCCTATTCACTTGCCCCATTTTTTTTTAAAAAAAAAAACCTTTAAAATATTTAATTTTTGTTACAAATTCACAAAATTTATATGTAAATTAAATATTAAATTTTTTTATACATAGAACACCTACCATAGAAAATGGGAATGGGAAAGGGAGGGGAAATAGTATGAAATTTCTAACTCAAAACTCACCAACGTATAAAATCTATTTTAGTCTTTTTTATTTTAATTTATTAAATAAAAATAAACAATAAAACAAATAATAAATTATTAAATAAAAATAAAAATAAAAATAGTGCATTAAATAAAGTAAATAATTAATAAAATAAATTTTATAATAATATTTAGTATTAAATATATATTTTTTAAAAATTATATTTATTATAAAAAAAATAAAAGTATTTTCATATATAAAAAAATTAATTATTAAAATAAACATACTTAATAATATTTTTTTATAAATAAATACTTAATAATATATAATATAATTATAATTATACATAACAAATTTTTTAAAAAAAAAATTACATAATGATATATAAAATTAAATGTCATTTTGTGTATTATTTTAATTAAATATACTTTTACATTTAATCAATTAAGAAGAAAAAAATTTATTTCAAATAAAATTCTAAA
The DNA here is from genome assembly GCA_003254905.1 of Nissolia schottii. NCBI lineage: Eukaryota > Viridiplantae > Streptophyta > Magnoliopsida > Fabales > Fabaceae > Nissolia > Nissolia schottii. The sequence continues at coordinate 492,055 of QANU01022028.1, forward strand.
TTATAAAAAATATGAATAAATTATATAACATAATATAATATAATATCTCATGTAATGTCATAAAAAAAAAAGCTTATCAGATATCTTGCTATTGGCATACCAAATCAGCCATTTGAGCAATGAGGATGTGCTAAAATATTAAACTTTGTTAAAGAGAAATAGAAGATCCGAAATGAAGCAAATATTGGCATTATTNATTGAGCAATGATAATAGCATGTTAACTGAATTGAATGCTGTGGGGGCTGGGTCTAGCTGATAGCTCACGCCTCAGACACACAAACCTGGCTGTGTACGGACACTGGATGACCCTGAAACCCAAACCATAAGAAAAGAAAAAAGCGCTTTTTTATATTCTCTTTTTCTTTTTTCTTCTTCCAGCAGCAGCGCCATTTTTGACCCATCAATCACAGTTCGGCCATTAATGTTGAATCAGCAGAAGCAGCAGTAATAACCCTTCTTCGTTCATCCCTCTTTACAGTAACTGTAACTCTGTGAGTAAGCCTTGTAGTTCTCACCATTCTCTCTCTCTCTCTCTCTCTCTCTCTCTCGCATCAACTTTGGTCCTTTCTGCCTCTGTGTTGCTGAATCTTCTTCTTCATGCTTTCCTTTTTTCTCATTTTAGCATTAAGGAGTGATGACAGCTGAAACCCCCCCCCCACTACCACACACGCACTTCACTTTTCTATTTCTTGTTATTTAATTTCTAATTATTTAATATCTAATATCTATGATCTAATTCTCGTGAATTTAGATCTTTCATCTTAAGTTCTCTATGTATAATTTGTAATTATATACAAAATTATGTTGATCTGTTTTAAAATATTGGGAAAAAAAATAATTTATGTCTAACTCACCATTAGTCTCGCTCAGGTTGCGTCAGCCTTAGAGTAAAGGCTCTCATTGCTAATTTTTTATTTCCTTCACAGACTCGAAATCTGAGATCTAGCTTAAGCATTACTAGTTCTTTTTTTTATTATTATTATTATTATTTATTTGGTTTTGACTGGATCAGAGAATTTATATTGACTGATGAGTAAATATCTGGATTGACACAGTCTTCAAGACTGAAAATGAAAAACTGGCCACAATTAATTAATGCCGCACAGAAGTTTTGCACTCTCATCATCTATCTGTTTACATTCCCGTTTCAATCTTTGTAATGGATTTACTTAAACATGTGATTATGTTCATATTTAAATTTTCAACTTTGAAATTTACTTCTTTAACGGAATAATGATCAAAATTTTGAGATTAAGCTGTCCTCGATTTTATTGTTGCCTCTTGATACTGTCATTACCCCCAATGAGTTTATTACGATAATTACTATATTACAATGATGAGTATTGGTAATGGCAAGGGAAAATATGATAAAGCAGTAGTACTCTTTTCAGCATTAGCATCAGCTAGAGCCTAGAGCTTACTTAAAATATGCATCATCAATTTGGACAATCATAAAATTTTCCCTTTTTAATATTTTAAGTATTGGATTTTATCATTTGTTATTCCATTGTATGCAAATTAGACAATCACATTCATTCGTCCTTTTAATCATTTTATTTTTATTTTTATTTTGTGGTTGCCAATTTAGCCATGGACTAATCATTTGGTAGTATTACTCTTAAAAATTACAAAATTGCAATTTTATAGCTTCAGAAGATCTGTCTGTAAATTAACTTTTATCTACTGCAGTTAGTTTGGATTAGTTGGGTTTGACTCTGTGGATGCTGCTGCAATTGAATCAGTAATGGGAATCCACCTTGCATTGTTTCTCTTTTTGACTTCTCTTCGGGCTACTTTAAGTCAAGATATCGAACATGGTACGCTTCTGGTAGATGGAGCTCAAGCGAAAGCTGAAACAGGTGATAACTTTATTTGTGCTACCATTGATTGGTGGCCTCATGATAAGTGTGACTACAACCATTGCCCCTGGGGATATTCATCTGTTGTAAATTTGGTGAGCTTATCCAAATTCATTAGTGCATAAAATGAAATGAAACTCTAGATAATTTATATTTCCTGTACGACTTGCAACCCCTATTTAGAACTCTGGAAATCAGTTAAGCAGTGTTAGTCATTGTTCAGTTCAATGTGGATTGATTTTTCAGGACTTGTCTCGTCCTTTGCTTGCCAAGGCAATCCGAGGTCCGTATATTTGCATTACTTACTTAGGAAATTCAGTTACTCTGATGTTGTTCTATGCTTTTTGTGGCTGCATTAAGGAGGAATGTGTTTTTATGAATTATCATCATTTTTTGGAATATAGCTACTTTAAGCATGATATTATTTTTCATAATGTTGCATGATAGCTCTCAAGCCTTTGAGGATAAGACTTGGAGGCTCTTTGCAAGACCAGGTGCTGTATGAGGTAGGAAGTTTGGAATCTCCTTGTCATCCATTTCAAAAGATGAAAGGTGGATTGTTTGGATTTTCAAGGGGATGTTTACACATGAAAAGGTGGGATGAGCTGAATCGTTTTTTCAATGAGACAGGGTGAGAATTTTAACATTGAGATTTGCTGTTATCTTCCACCTCCCTCCCACCCCACCCTTCTGACTTAAAGCCATAGCAAGAGTGAGAAAACTAAATTAGGCCCTTAGTTAGGGTATTATAACAAAGTGATGGTAGCTGTCCTTAGTTAGGGTATTATAACAAAGTGACGGTAGCGGTCATTTGCCTATTTGTTTGAGCATTTTTTTTTCCAAAGATGAAAAATTAAAACACAGAATTTTAAGGTGATTGGATAAAAAAAAAATTCATAAAAAGCTAAAAATTAAAAATGAAAAACTTTTTTTAAGACAAATGCATCCTTAACCCTCCTGATAGCTGCTGAAGGGAAAGCCTGTTCCTGTTTTAAATGTTTGTTATAATAATACGTGCTATTAGAATGCCTGCATTGATATAGGAAGCTCGCTACTTGCATTCTGAATTATTTCCTCACCCTTGGTTGGGATTTGGAAATGACTTCCAACTTAGCTGCATATTCTAATTTTGTGTAGTTTATACATCCCTTCATTATTGGTATAGTGGGTGATCCGAGTTGCATCAATGAGTTGGTTTGTTACTCTTGATCACAAAACCATGCAATTAAAATGAAAAAGTTTCAAGCTTTGCTCAAATCACTAGTCCTATGATTTTCAGTTACTATAACCTTTTTCCATATAGTCCCTTTTGCTCCTATGATCACAGACTTGCTTTATTTTGTTATTGAAGTTCATTAGTTGTTGTCATCTATCTTTCATTACTAGTTCATATTGGTGATTTTTTTTTTTTTGTGAAAGTGAATGTATGCGATGTTGGGTTTGTTCTTGGCTTGATCCTGTACATACTCAAACCTCACTTTGTGTATAAATACAGATACAGCATTTAAATGGCAGTGAGTGTTTGTGCGTGCTTAACATCCCATGTCCATATATGTGTCACTGTTAGCATAAGCATGCTTATGTTTAAGGGAAACCAGAAAGGTGGGGAAGGGAAGATTGCCTGTGTGGTAACTAAATTGAAGTTTGACACTTGCAGAGCCATTGTCACTTTTGGATTGAATGCACTCCATGGGAGGCACCAGATTCGTCATAATGTTTGGGAAGGAGTGTGGGACCCTCAGAATGCTTACGATTTCATTAAGTACACTGTTTCGAAGGGGTACAAGATTGATTCATGGGAACTTGGTATGACAATGGACAGAGTTACTTGTTATGTTCGTTTTTGTTTCATGTGGCTTATTCTTCCTTGCTTATGCTGCTGTAGGTAATGAGTTGAGTGGAAAGGGCATTGGTGCCAGTGTTGGTGTTTCACAGTATGGGAAAGACTTGATAAAACTCAAACAAATACTCGATACATTATACGAGAACTCCAAGTTCAAACCTTCACTAGTAGCGCCCGGGGGATTTTATGAAAAGGAGTGGTATGACAAGCTTCTTCAGGTTTCAGGTTCAGGCATAATCAATGTTCTGACTCATCACTTATATAATTTGGGACCAGGTTGGTATGTCACTTGCCTAATTCTTTCTGCTATAGTCATTCTTACCCCGAATATTTGATATTCTAATATGTCACGATAATCCCTCATTTTCTGTTCATTTCTAATTTCTTGTAAGTAGTATTACACTGCACTGAATCAGTCACAATCAGCTGTGGCCAAGGGAATAAGATCAATGTTTCATCGGCAGGCTATTGTTTTTTCTTTCAAAAACAAGAGGGGCATTGTTTCTTTTCAGATTTTATTTTTCCTTCTGTATTTATTATATTGTTGGATTTTGTCTTTTCTTTTGAAGAAGCCAAATAAATGAAGAAAACTGATAAAATAGACTATGAAAGGCCTCTGTAGACAAAATTCATATTATCCGGAGACTTATTACAAGGTTCTCTTTTCTGATTTATGTAGAGATACCTCTTAGCCTCCCCTACCCTATGCACACTTCCCTCACCTCCTTGATTTTTTTTTCCGTAATTCCTCACCTCCTTGATTATCTTCGTAGACACCAAAAGACGTTTACACTATGAATGCCAACATGAGAATGTGACATAGCACCCTACAAAACTATCACTCAAATTAGCCATGCAGTTCTCTTTAACTTTATCTTTTTTTTTCAGCAAATGCTAGGTTTTCCATACATAGAAACTAAGAAAAGCATGCACTGCAACCGACATATTTAATTTAACATTTGAACTTATCCTGCATCAAAGTTCATATATTTTGTTTACTTGTTGGGAAAATGCTCGTGTCCTTCCTAATCCATTTCGAAATGAATTTATTCTCTTTTTCAGGTAGTGACAAACATCTCGAAAGGAAGATTCTAGACCCTGCACGCTTGAACAGGGTAGAAAATATTTTCAGCAATCTTACAGAAACCATTCAAAAATATGGTCCTTGGTCTTCTGCATGGGTAGGAGAAGCTGGCGGGGCATACAACAGTGGTGGTCTTTCTGTTTCTAACACGTTTCTGAACAGCTTTTGGTAATCTTTGTTGTTCCATTATCATTCTATTCATTCTTTTTAACAGTAATGTTTGCAAGGGAGGGTTCGGGAGGAAAGGGGAAGGGAGGGTAAGTTTTACATTTTAAGAAAATATATATCTTAATTTAAGAAATTTTCAAAATAAAAAGAATGAAACGATAGATCATCATATTACTTTTCTCTCATCTTATTTTTAGCTTTTGAAAAATTGTAACACTCCATATTTAAAATATAAAAATGTCTTCTCTTTCCTTTCCCTCCAAAACCCTCCATCTAAACATACCCTAAGTGCTAAAAGAAGGATTCTGATATTTTATTTAGCAAAATGATTGTTTTTGATTAATTATAACTTCGGAAATTTAAATTACTTATAGGTACTTGGATCAACTTGGAATGGCATCCAGCTACAGCACCAAAGTTTATTGCAGGCAGACTTTAATTGGAGGGAACTATGGCCTTCTAAATACCACAACTCTCACTCCCAATCCTGACTACTACAGGCAAGTTTAAATTGATATTCACAAAGAAAAGAGAGCATATATACCTTTTTTTTTCCCCCTTTTATCGTTATGTGAACATTTATAATAATTTACACTGTATCATTGCTAAACATGTCTAATCCCTGGTTCTGGTCTTCTTTCTGGGTAGTGCACTATTGTGGCATCGGCTAATGGGAAAGAAGGTTCTTGCTGTTTCAAGTGACGTTTCTTCACCCTTTCTACGCACTTATGCCCATTGTTCAAGAGACAGAGTAAGTGCGTTAATTTAGTTCAGCTCGAATAGAAAGATAAAAATATTATAGGGAGACATGATTCTGGGGTTCATTCTTCTATTCTGATGTTCATTTACCATTCCAGTTAGTTCAAAATTTAAGCTTATGCTAAATCATGAGAAGCTTAACATATTGACGGTGGAAATGTAAATTTGATCATAAGAATCAAGGTTTTGTTGCATGCTGTTACATGCACAAAAGTTTTAAGACATATTGAATCCAGACTTAGTTCATGTCAGTAATGAATGCCGACAATTTTAAATTTTAAATAGATGTGTGACTCCTTGTCCCTCAGACTTATTTGTTTACATATCTTCTTGTGGAAGTAAAATTTCCTAAGACTTGAGCTTTTACTTTGTGACATAATATTAAGTTTTTAGGCACAACTAAAGAATCTTCTGGCTCTTCAATACTACAAAGCATAAGCATTGCTCAAATTCTTACCAATTTCATTCTGCAGGCAGGCGTAACACTACTACTGATCAACTTGAGCAATCAGACTCATTTCATACTCACTGTTCGAAACCCCATGACCGCAATTGTTGAAGATAGTAAAGTGGCCGAACGCATCCGGAAAGAGGATTCATTCCTCAGTCATCTCAAGAAGATGTTTTCGTGGGTGGGAACGAAAGGATCTGATGTTACATTCAGGGAGGAGTACCACTTAACTCCGAAAGGTGATTACCTCAGAAGCCAAACCATGGTGCTGAATGGCATTCCACTGGAGTTAACAAATGAGGAAGATATTCCAACATTAGATCCAGTAAGAAGCAATGTACATTCTCCAATATACATAGATCCTTTGTCCATTGCATTTATTGTGTACCCTAATTTTGATGCCCCAGTTTGTGCTGGGCACCGAAAACTCTAGTGCAAGGTTTTATTGAATGTTTGTTTGTACAATAGGGCCACTAGGAGCAAGGAATCGCAAGCTCATGATAATTGTAATTAGTGACCATTATTCGACATTTAAAATGATTTTTATATTGAAGAAGCATGTAAGTTGTATCATCAACTTGTGAATAAATTGTTGGTTTGAATGATTAGTTCGCTTGATATCCACGCAAAAAGTGGTGATTTCGTTGAAGAATTGCTTTGTGGCGAAGCTCAACGCTAGTGTAGGCAATAAAATCAAATGGAAGTTTGACAAACAAAGTGTGTTCCCGACCAAGTCATTTGCTGAAATGACAGTAAGAATGAAAAACCCCTCCACTTGAGGTTAGTAGTTTCAGAAAGGGTTGGTTCCTCCTGAGGTCGAGTTACTATCCTAGTTTGTGATTATTGGTAGACTCAATGCTAAGGATAGACTAAGTAGATTGAATATGTTGAATGCCTAGCATGTGATTTGTGTGTTGTGTAGGGATAATGAGGCAACCATGAATCACCTATTTTTTAAGTTCCATTTTGCTTGCAAAATATGGTGTGCGTGGGTTAAACACTAGAATATAACATGGGTTGAGCCCGAGAGTGCTAAAGGATTCTTTGAATCTTGGATGAACACTATTGAAAAGAGGGGAGAAGACCATTTTTTTGAGACTGTTTGGGTTGTATGGAGCTTGAGGAATCACTGTATTTTTGAAAATATTAAAAAACACAGACATGAACAAATATTATACTCAAATTACAATTCTTTATAGACATAACTGTGCACATATCTGTTTCTAGGACCCAAATCATATGTTTTATTTTTGAGCTAACTAATTGATGTTGTTGGTCTCCTACTAGGGAGCTACCTAAATGAAAACAACTCAATAACAGACCCTATGAAATTGGGGTATTTTTTGAGATGTGGAGTCCAATAAAAGATCATAAAATTCTAAGTAAAGGTTTTAATCCTTGTTTCCTAGGAAGAGAATAAAAGGTTATGGAGGAATCATGATATTGATTCATAAGTAATTTCAAATCAAATACTATATTTCAGAAACAATTTATTTCACAATTGTATTGTACATGATGTTATTCAAAACTAGAATTTCATAGAAAGTTTGAAGCTCCATCAATACAACCATGGAAAGTAGAGGAGCAGGAAAGTACAGAAATAGCACTAGAAATCAGTCTCATGATGTGCACCAGCGCTGGCTTATCTTCGAAGTAACTCACGGCCCCGTCGATTAGCACCATTCACTCGATCAGTCAATCTTTCCGTGTCCTTTTCAAAACCATCCAGGGCATCATTGTGCCTGCAACATTATCAAAATGACTGTTAGTTATCACTGTTATACATCCTGCTCAATTACATACAACTACTACAACCTGAGAAAGCATTGATGTGGGTCAGTTAAACTATCATTCTAGCAAAAGATTAAACGAGTGTTCAAAACTCTCTACAACGTAAAATTAGAGAAAGCACAGAATTAAATTAGATTACTTCTCAATTTCGGATCCCATGTCAATAGCCATGCCTTTAAGTTCTCCCAAGAGATCACTTAAATTGGACAGTGCATCATCTTGCTTCCCCTTTTCAACCTGTTTCAGGACATTCTATTCAGTGTCTGAATTCAATATTGATGACAAATATAACAACACCGTACAACATGAAGGGGAAAATGAACAATAAAAATTTTAGTATCCAGGCCGGATTAATAATGACTAGAATATAGTACGTCAACAGTTCCATTTGAAAAATTAATGATTTTAAATAAAACTGACTGGCTCTTAGCGGCAGATCTTGAGCAATAACTTTGTGGTGGCCATATGATGTTTTTATAACGTATAAGAAGGGGCACGAGCAAGTGGTTACATGGAGTTTTCAAAGGTTGTTTAAGGCAGCTTTTGATTACAAGCTTTTTCGAATACAAAATGAGTTAATCTAAACATACACTTAGTGTTCAACAAGTTGATACGAACCTCAACTTTTTCAAGTGCATTTGTTGGTTCAGAAGGCGTTGTACGTGGCTTTGGCTGCCCTTTAGGTGCAGAAGTCAATCCTAACTTCTCTCTCTGCTCCAAGTGGTTGCCGTTTCTTCTGACATGATCATCTGTATTATGAAGCGCAACACATAATGAGTATGATTATGATCCAGACCAAAATTACCTAAGTTTAAAAGGTGAATGCATAGAGGAAAAATATTAACCTCCAAAAATAACAGGGCCAGTTATTGTGCCTGTCTTCTTTGGTTTCCAAGTTCTGGAGAACATGCCTCCAAGACTTCCCAAAAGCTTTTCTCCCTGTAAACATCAATAAGACAGTCAAAATTTGGTCTGTAATATCACACAAATGCTCTTTCTAGGGGGCTGCATAACAAAAAACAGCACCATTGGTTTCACCATGGTATAACAAAATGACGCAACAACCAATACACTAGGCCCAAAACAGTTGCATTAATTAACTGTGTGATAACAAGACCTATACCCGACTTAAATCTTGATCAATGTCGACAGCAACATTGTGACTCCTGGTAATCTGCTCGCCCTGATGATGCAGCATCACTAAAGTCTTTGTTGCATCCTCTCTTATCTCCTCTGCTATCCTCAATGAGTTTTTCACTGATTCGGTAGTCTTTTCAGCCTTGTAAACAGCATAACCCTCCAACTCTTGCACTGATTGATTCTCAAACCCTCCAGAGTCACGGAAATCATTCTTATACCTGCTTCGATCAGACGATGAGGCATGCCCGCGGGCATCAACATCATCAAAAGGGTTTCTGCTAACCTCATGTGACACTAGCGCACGTTCACCAGAACTCTTCCTTGCCGAGTTATACTTCCTGTTATCCTTTGACTCGTCATCAGAATCAAGCGGGTTGGAACCCAATTTAACAGGATGGACCGGGTCAACAGTGCCAGGCTTAGTAGCCTTTAAAGGAGATTTCTTCGAACCAAACATTCTCTCTCTCTTCCTTGAAGAATTGGATCAGAGATAGATCAAACTATGATCCTGTGTGACCCGAAGACAAATTAACTTGACCCTGGGAAGACAAGCAAGAATTATTCAGTAACTGTTTGCATACACCAACAAGCAAAAAAAACCATAGATTCTTAGCACACTCATCAGGAAATCATTTACAGTGAGCATGGTATCCCCCTAAAAATCGAATTTTTCATCAATAAATTCTAAGGAGATACCCAACGTAGTGTGCGTAACCAAAAGCTTCTTACACAGTTTTTCCCTTTTTCCCCTCCCAAAAAGCGACTTTTCCCACAAAAGTTATTCTAAATTTGATAGCAGAAACCCACATACAAGGACTGAAAATTGAGGCGAAAAAGTTGATCACTGGATGCAGATGAACGAAATAAAAAGTTGAAAAATAATACCCAGAAGCCATAGATTGGTACCTTGAAGAAACCCAAGGCTCGTGAGAACACCAAAGTTGGAGAGAAGACGCGCAAATTGAAGATAAAGTTAAACGCAGAAGCTGCTCTATGTATAATGTATAATGACGGGAAATCGCGTTGAGAAAAAGTCGATGGGGTGGACAGAGCCTCTTCAAGTTGTGTAGAATGGGGGGAAGAGCAAGCAAGAGAAGGTTGAAAAATTCAATGTGGTGTGGACGTTTGTTTGTTTTTGTTTTTTATGTTATTTTATTTATTTTTTGGATTGGGTCATGTGCTTTTCTTTTTCTTTCCTTTCTTTTCTTTTTGAACCATTCTTTGTTTTTGTCCCGAACGAGTAAACAGTCAGGATGTCTTTTGGCAATTTAAAGAACTAGGTAATATCTTAAAGAGCTTGTTTAAAAGAATAAAGATAAATTTAAATTGGTTTTTTTTTTCATTTAATTTTTTCTCTTTTTCCATCCATGCATTTTCAATTTTCACCGATTTACTTTTCACTTTTTATCAATTTTTAGGTATAGGATTCTTTTCTTTTCTTTTTTAATTTAAAATCTCTCATCTTATTTCACATTCTCATCAGATTCTATCTTTCTCTAATTTCTATTTTGGGTTGTTATTTCTGTTGTCAAACAATAAATGAAGACACAAATGATTCTGGATAGTAAAATAATGTATTTCCATTCTCTGCCTAGTAGCGTCTGTTTCAGTTGTGCTGCTTATGCTTTGTGATTTTGGTTTTAGATATATGTGATTATTAATTTGTACGACAACATGCAATCGTCAATATAACATATGACACAACCATTTAACAATTCAATAACTTATTTGATAATTTAAATTTGGTAATTTATTATTATTTTGGTTTCTCTTTCAGTATACATCTAATTTTATAATTATTAATACTCTGCCCACATGTCATCAAATGGTTGGCTAATAAATTTAAAAAATTTAAAAATTAAAATAAAAATAATCTTCAATGTACCTGACAAATAATAATTGAGGTAAGGCTACATTCTCTTATCAATCAAAATTAATTTCAATTAAAGTTATTTGATTTAAATGAATTTTGAATCATTGTCGTTTTATAATTTAATATCATTATCAATAAAAAGTAATAATATCATTTATAGAGTTAAATGTAACACTTTAAATTAGAGTTAATTTATCAATTATTATCAAATTTATTTAGTCAAATATCTATGACAATTAAGCTTGTGACAATTAAACTTGAACCAAATATCAATATCAATTGAGATTCTCATATATTTTTCATAAAATAAAAAAAAAATACAAATCTCCTTATATAACTTTTGGTCATTATATAACTTTTGTCGGTACTTTTTCCCTTGTTTTTCATTATTATTTTACTAACCTTTGGATTTCGAATTTTCACTACTACTATTACCTTTATAGCGTGTTTAAGATAAAAATTCTTCAAATTGCATGTAATGTTATTTTTGTTATAGATTTTATCTTTTACCAGTAATGATTTTATATTTTGCATTTATTTCGTAGTTTTTATATTTTCACTCCATTTTATTTGATTCCCTATTTCATTTTTTTTTTCTTAAGAGCTATACTATAGTAAATCGTTAGTTTAATAAAGTTAATATCTCGTAACCAAAAAAGAAAAAAGTTAATATCTCAACAATCTCAGTGGCTTTCCCTGCCATGAACTGAGAAGCCATTCTCTCCCTTTAAATTTTGTTAATCTAAAATATATCTCAACCATTGGGAGGGAGGATCATACTGCAGTGCTAACTAACCCCATTGCTGCACCTCAATGGTTCTTTGTTAGGTACGAAAGGCTCCAAAACTGGTGTATCCTTACAGGTGCCACAAATAAAGAGACCACACTATAAGATGTTTCTGCCGTTAACTCCTAATTTTTATTTTTATTTGGGTGAGCTATTAATTTACCCAAGCAAATATATAAATTATAATCCAAGGTACAAAATAAGTCTGAGCGGGAATAATAGAACATGGTTCTGATAAAATACAGCAAATGAAGCCATCCACCAAATTCCGCAACCTCCAAATTTAATCTATCTTGAATGGAATGGAATACAATGCTTACATTATTCCAAACCACAATCGGTAGGTTCCTATAGTACACCTAACAAGCTATACAAGATAAAATATGAAAAGACTTTAACCAAACAATTTTTAAAAAGAGCAGTGATCACTGCGTTGTCTCTCAAATATTGATGGGAACTATGGCAGCCATAACCTCAGCCAGTAGTTGCCCCTCTTGCCTCTGCCTGCTTCTTCACCATCGCGGCATGTTTATGCCCAGAAAGGTGATCGTTGAAAACAACCTCGCTGTTGCACACCACATTGCAAAGAGTGCACAGTTTAACAGCAGCTGCTGCAACTCCACCTTCAACAACTTTCCGTTTCTTCGCCTCAATATCCAATTCCGGAGCCTTTTGTGATTTTGGCTTATCGGTACCTGGCTTTTCCTGTGGCCCAATTATCGGATTCACAGCACATTGTGAGGGGTTTGCTTTGGTGGCACCGGCCGGTGCCTCAATTCTCGGTTGGGACAGTTTCTCCAAGTTCTTCAGGTGTTTCTTCCCAGCTAAATGTGCAATATATATATCACTGCTGTTACAGTTAACCTGGCAAACATCACACCATGCAGGTTGCGCAACCTTGATTTTCTTTGCAGCTTTTTGCCAAGGACCAACACCTTGACGCTTAAATGCAGCAATATATGGACCGATCCCATTGTTAGACATTAACTGGACCTATAGAACGATCAAGAGAGCTAGAGTTAGAAATAATAAATATAGTTTGCTAATGGTTCCCCACCTTACACTTTTTTTGCATTTCAAAATGCAACACGACAAAATGTGCAACTTAGCAAAATGCATGTTTTGAATGCAAACAACTCAATTGGTCAATCTGTAGAAATACAACCAGAGAAGCTGATGGCACAAATATAATAACCATAAAACCTAATTAATAAAAGCAGTTTCCATTTGCAAGCAGTTCACTATAACATACAACAGATCCATTGTGAACCGATACTGATAATACGCAATTCCAAAATTGAAGTAGTTAACAATTCATGATTTCCTACATGACCATTTCCGGTCCTCACATGATTCATCAAAATTCTAATAACAAATAATAGATTTACTTAATTAATATATCATTTTGTAGAAAAACCACCTGATATTTACCATAAATGAGTATTCCAAAGTTATTAGATCCAAGGTTTAAAAAAAAGTGGAATTTAGTGGGGTGATCTCAAATTTCTTTGCGATATGATATTGAAGACAAAAAAACAAAAAACAAAAAACATTACAACAGTGTATGAAAACCATGAGCAAGAGTCTAGCCAATGACAGAAAACCAGTTCTCCTCCCGTTCTAGTTCTGTAAGAATCATTACAGTTTAATACAAGAAATTATGCCTACAAGAGTGTGTCTGGTGTGCAATGTGTTTGGATAAGCAGCAACAACAACAACAACAACTAAGCCTTGTCCCACTATGCGGGGTCAGCTAAATGATCAAGCAACACCAAAGTATTCTGTTATGGACCATGTTCGCATTCTAGTCATTAACCTCTAAATCTCTTTTAATAGTTTTCTCTATAGTTTTTCTAGGTCTCCCTCTACCTCTAACTACTAAGCTACTCGTCATCTGATCTACCCTTCTAACCAAGGCTTCTTCGGGGCTTCTTCAGGTCTTCTCCTCACATGCCCAAACCACCTGAGGCAAGATTCTACCATCTTTTCCACCGTAGATGCTACCCCAACTTTCTCTCTAATGCATTCATTTCTAATCCTATCTTGTCTAGTGTTTTCACTCATTCAACGCAACATCATTGTGTTTGGATAAGCCCTAAAATGAAATTATGAACCATGATATGACTAAACGAGGAAATACAGGAAAATATACAATTTAAGCACAGCATGTATGATGTAACCTGACAAAAGGATAATTCAAGTCACAATTCACCTGAGAAGCATGCTTTTTCCCATAAAGATGTTTGTTATATACTTCTTGACTATTGCACACAATGTTGCATACTTCGCAAACCTTAGCGGAATCAGCTGGACCGCCACTTTTCAAAGGCTTCCCTTTATTAGACTCCAACTCATTACCTACAGGTACAGGACCAATCAACTCTTGTCCACCTGAGAGTACTGTATTGGTGGGATTAGCCTGTATCTGCACATTCTTCTTGTGTTTCTTTCCCAATATGTGTTTTTCATAAACGTCTTTGCTATTGCAATCAATTTTGCAAACCTCACATCTCATTGATTTGGTGACTTTGGTTTGGTTAGGCAACATTGATGTGGCACCATTAGCGACATATTGATGTGGCCATGTGCCATTCCAGGTCGAAGGCAAACTTGAAGACACTGCTAATGCCTCGTGCGATGAGGATACATTAGCCTGCAAAAATAATCAGAAGCATTGGAATCCAAAACCACAATGCAAATGTGAGGCTTACCAGTCAATCCACAATCATGAAAAGCAAAAGGTAGAATGCACATTTTTTTTCTGGTAGAGGTCAAATGCACTTTACCTCCCTAATCCACTTACTCGTTGCACTTTAGACCCTGACTTATAAAAATAAAACTGAAGACGGTACACGCTAATTTAACATTATCTATAGCAATTCTTCCATGTCTACTAAAATTAAATTAAATAATTAATAATCAACAACTTAAATCATGCAAAATGCCCCTCCTTTCATCTCCTTACTCTCACATATTCAAATCGGTTGTTCAAAAGAATCACCTTAACAGAGAAAGCACCCTAACATAAGAACCAAATGTCTACTGTCCACAAAGTCGATAACATCGATGCAATGGGTGGACTCACAATATCATACATCCAAGGAGAGAAAAAAAAGTATTAAGATAAGATCAAATGAAAAAGAAAAAGGGGTTCATAGCTATATAAGAACCAAATGAAAAATACCCCCAAAAATTGAAAGCTTGGATCAATTGGGAGGCTGGACTCACAGCATTATATGCGACGATCCAATTCTGAGAATCCGCTGGTTGGGAGCCATAAGCAGCATCGGAAAGGGTTGAATTTTGAAGGTAGGCGTTGGAATTGAGAACTGGGTCGGTGCCTGGAGGGTGAAGAGAAGAATCCGAGGGCCACAGGAACGGGTTTGAAGAATAGTGAGGCTGTTGTTGTTGTTGCTGCTGGAAGTCTGTGAAAGGGGGAACTATGTGGTGGCGGTGTTGTTGTTGTTGTGGCTGTGGGTACATTTTTGGAGCAGTGGATGGGGAACGAAGATTCAAAGGGGTGGGAAGAGGTGAAAGAGTGTGTGTGTGTGTGTGTGTGTGTGTGTGTATGCCCACTCTCTATCTCTCTTTCTCTAAGGGGTGATGTTCACATTTTGCAGCAGAGAGGTCGGAATGTTGAAGAGGAAGAGGGAGAGGGGGAGAGAGAGAGAGAGAGAGAGAGAAAACAATATGTAATTCTGCTGCAATTGGGCTAAGAACTGCTGGGCTTTTGTTGTTGGGCTTTTCTTGGGTGACCCATGAGTTTAATCTACAAATTACACACGAGCAAACCCAAAAAATGAAACTGCTACCGCGATAATTCAAGAACGAGTCCTGTTACACGTACACTAAAAAATATACACCATACATACATCTTATATTTATATACATAAAATTTGTGTTTTAATGCATGTAATGTTTGTATGCTTAATTAAGTATAATTGAGAATATCATCTATAAGTTTGTAATGTTTGTGCACTCATGAGAATAAAGTTTGTGCATTATTAATGATGTATGTATGGGTATATAAAATTGGGTGTACATTTTTGTTCAAGAACCTACACATGGCCTTCTTAACAATGCTTTATTCGAACTAGTCGTTCAAGCTTTAGCCATTTTACATGGCCTCTTAACACGCACTTTAGTGGAACTAGTCTATGCATTTCTCTCTTTCCAATTGAAGGATCTTATCTTCACCCATCTTTACTGTCTTTCATTTCTTCATTTAGATATTGGGAATACTGCATGCCCTGTGTGGTGCTAGGCTATATCATTCCTCTGAGATTGGTTGTACTTTATTATGACCTATTTCTCCAATTGAGTCCCAGGCGATGACATAAGTGATATATCTAATGGCTTACGTTTAGCACAGGTGGAATTTGCAAGAGGAATCCTAATATTAAATCCATTAATCTCATGCAGATGTTGTGATGACGTGTCTCAAAAGGGCGCTGCAGCAACACGGACACGGAGTCAAGAAGGTGCTACAGCGCTCTCACGGTGCTGCAGTGACATGCAGTGCTGCAGCCAATAATCTTGATCATCCAAGCTAGCTACCACTATTCTCAGAGTGGCACTTGATGTGACCAAAAAGCGCTTTCCAAGATTGGAACCTTTTGCCACACTCTTTGCAGAACTTGTCCAACAAGGTTCCCTCACCATCTCTTGTCGATGACTCGGTGAGCCTCCAAGTCTTCTTGGGGTTCTCTCTTAGACCATAGCCATAGCCAGCACCAGCAGCTTCAGAACATGTGTTGTTGTTGTCGTTGTTGTTTCGTAACTGATAACATGAGACCTCATGTGACCCCCCCAAAGATCCACCATATATCTTCCTGCAGAATTTGCACACTCACAAAAGCGTGAAACAATTACATTCAAAAAGGTGTGTAGTTATTTTAGTGAGTATAGTTATCTTAAATTTGTCAATATAGTTGTTATCATATCATTGCATGATTTACGTATTTATTTTGGATACACGTAAATCAACGGTTATATAAGTTTAAATTTTAACTTTGATTTTTGTGAATAAATAAAGTTAAGATCTTTATACAATTATTCAATCAATTTCTTTCATTTGCATGACCATTTAAGAATTTAATATGATAGCCAATTCTATTTGCTTAACTATTAATACGTAATTTTTTTTTACTAGAAAGAAAATTTCATTCATAGAGATACTTACCGTACTTACAAATTGAAAATGATGTATTAAATTTAACACTAATAATAAGATACAAGTATACTTCGCATTCTCAACTAACGAAAAATTGGCAGCTCTACTCCTTACCCGAATACTATCGACGTCTAGACATCTTTTGCATTGTAAACCAACACAACAAGTGTTACAATTTAAAGAATGTATTACACCTCCTTTTGCAATATATTTGAATATTTTTGTCTTCAATAAGACTCTATAAAAGAAACTTCTTAAAGGAGAACAAACTTACCACAAAAGGGAAACAAAAATATCACAAAGGAGATAACTACGCTTTAGATTTAAGATTTGATCCACTTATTGAATGAAAAATCTTAAACAATGAAAAAGAAAAGTGGTGGGGTTGCCACCAAAGAAAAAAGGATGACAGAAGTGCCAAAGAGAGATGAGAGGGGAAAAAAAGGAATTAAGTATTGTTTTGGATACATGTGGATCAAAGTTTATATAACATAAAATTGTAATTTCGACTTTTGTGAATATATTAAGAGATTAATTTTGACATATGACAATGTAAAAAAAAAATTTACATAGTGCCCTTAGGCAGTGTTTGGTAAAGGTCTAGAGATGGAAAATACAGAGACAATGAGGACAAAAACATAAAATTTAAAATTAATTTTGTCTTAGGATAATTTTTAACTAATTTTTATACATCTAAAAAAGGAGTATACCAAATTAAGTAAATGAAAAACAATCAAATTTAGTGACACGTTACCATGGAAGTCAATTTAAATCGACTTTTGTTTTAAAAAAAGATATAGAAGTCGATTTAAATCGACTTCTAATTAGAAAAAAAGAAAAAAGAAAATTTGGGATACACGCAACTCCCTTTATATGAAAAATGTTTATTTTGGGAATAGTTGTACAAATGATTTATTTGAGAAATGTGTAATTTTTGCTTGTTTTATATTTGGAAATTTTCTGAAGCAAAATGAAGGGGGGGGGGGGGNGAAACAATTTCTTTGGCTCAGGCCTCAGGGGGTCACTAAGGGGGTGTTGTCCATATCTTGCACAAATAAAAGAATAGGGGGTCACTTTCTCTAGGAAATTTGGTAGGTGGGCTCACGTTAGTCAGCAAGCAAAGGGAGTTGGGCTTTTGTTTCTTATTAAGAGGAATTAAGTGGCATAGATAATAGGGAAGGTCATTTGGTTTCTAAAATAAAACAAGGGCTGTCACGGTAAAAGAGATAGAGAGATTATGCTTGGTAATTAAAAGGAACAAGGGTCCTGTTTTAAGACAAAAGTGAACTGAACTAAAATCAAGGGAAAAAAAGAAAAGAAAAAGAGTAGGTTCCACCTATTAGGTGTATTGTTTTACCATTTTGAATGAGTTGATGCACCTCAATACAATTTGTTAGGTTATTGGGTGAGTCAAGCAGGTAATCGAGTGATCGTAATATTATTTATATAGAATTTTTTAGCATTATTTTTGGATATTTGGGGCTTTCTTTTTTCTTTTGCGTTTGAGATTTTTTTTTCCTTTTTTTGGTGGTGGGAGGCTTTGGGTGATTTTTTGGGCTAATTTGGGTAGGATATGTTTTTCTTTTTTTGGGTTAAGGATGGGGGCATTACACTGAGTTGGGTAACATTAGGCGGAAAAAACCTTCATTGAGTAGTCGAGCGATTTGGTTTCAGAATTCAGCAAACTACCACCCAACCGACAAAATATTGAGTCGAGAAGTTCTAACCCAAGTCCTGATCAACTTCGAGTCGAGCTAACCAACTTTGAGTCGAGTGAGTTGGCTTACCCGATGTACACCCCTATACATAACATAGTATCATACCGAACTTCTTACTATATCATATTATCATAACTTAGCATCACATATTATACCATGACAACATAAGAAATATAAAGTCACATGCCTCTAGTTACATGGTCGAAGCCATCATAGAGAGAGTTAGGTCTTATAATTGTTTCTTAAGTCGAGTTTTCACTTAAAGTCATGAAAAGACTCAAACTTTCTCACAAACTTGATGTTCAAAAACAATATATAACGATTCCTACCTAATTGGAGGACAATGTTGTGAGGGTGAGAGGGAGTTTTTTGTCGCGCATTCTTTACGCTCCTTCCTGTAACATTCTGCTTTTTCTTAATAGAGATTTCGCGTAATAAATAAATACATAAACCATTTATATAGACTAGAAATTTAACGCACCGATTTTATTTCCCAAAAATGCCAATCAAGGTAATAGTTTCGCGGTCTTGTGAAATTCTGCGAGATCCAGATCAATTATCTTTTGTCGCCGGAATTTAATCACGTATCGAAGGTATTCGTAAAATACACTTTTACGAAAGTAAATTTACTAATACCTTGGATTAAGTTAAATTCTTTATTAGAAAAATTAGTAGATAAAGATTGTATGTTTAGAAAATTTTTAGGATGTCCATACACAAAATGTTAACGATCAAACTTACACCCTAAAATCTCATAGGAAGCAAACACACACGGCCACAAGAGAGAAAACCACACGACACACACACAAGTCAACAAAGTCTATCTTCTTCCATTATGTCACTATTCATGATGGATGCATTATCCTATTTTTCATTTCTTTTTCTTTTATTTTTGAGCCAAAATGATGGCAAGGTCACACGGCCATTTGCCTATAAATAGCCATCCATTGGCTTCATTTTCACTTACTTGCTTTCTCCTAAATACGTTCCTCTCACGCACTCTGTCGTTATACCGACGTAGCAGAAAAACCGAGCCTCACCACACGGCCTCCCTATGACTTTTCCCATAGTTTCCTCATCACTTTCTCTTACATTTTCCTCCTCAAAACTGAGCCCTTAGCTCATGTTCTCTCAAGTTTTCTCTCGAACAAAAGTGACTGAAAGCTTTGGAGACACTTACGCTTCTAGGAACTTCCGCTCAAAGCATCACTTCAAAACCTTGCCACTTGTGGTTAATCTGACAACCCACTGTCTAAGTGGCATATTTATGATATTTTATGTACGAATATTGTTATATATATGTTGCTTATATTGTTTTTGTTTGCCTGGAAAACTGTTAGTCCTTATCTGTGACTCTATCAGGATTTAAGTATACCTACGTTTGAAGTAGAAAAAGAGTAAGTTTGAGTAGGAACTATGGGCTGGGATTTTTATCATGAAAAACTAACATCATTTTTGGAATCTACACGAAAAATCTAGTGGGGGTGTTAAGTTTTATGATTTTTAGAGCCCCCGACGAATTTCTCAAGCAAATTGAGTAAAATGACGTTTTCGAGTGAGCAAGGACAAAAAGGGAATTTTAGAAAAATAGACTAAAAGTCTGGGTTTGTTTTCATGAAAAATGGTTTTCAAGCTATCAAAAATCTTGGGATCAAGTCTTGAGCCCTTCGGGTTTTTGATAACTAAAATTCCGAAAAAAATCGGGCTTTAAGGGTAAAAAACGGCGTGTTAGACAAGAGGGCAAAATTGTAATTTTGAAATATTGGGTTCAAAATCTAGGTTTACAGGTGTGAAAAATGAACTTATAACTATCAAAAACCTTGGGGTGAAGTCTTGGGCCCTTTGGGTTTTTGATAACTAAGATTCTGACGGAAATCGGCAAAAGCATTGGTACACCGTAGCTTTCAGGTTATGGTAGTTGTTATGCTCTGTATGCTATATTTTATTATTATGCATCATGATTAAATGGGTTGTCATTAGAGTGTTATGACAACCTTAGATAACTAGACGAATAATCACATAACCAAGAAAAGATAATAATTGAACATAGGTAACGGATAAAGATCTTAAGAAGGTTCCGGCCATAATGGGCCCGATATGCCTTGAAGATAAGTACATAGATGTATGATAGGGAAATCCCCCTCTCTCGGCACATCCACGGATAAGCCCCTCGCCAATCCAGCAAGATGGATTGGTTTATGATCCGAATGCAGGCTTAGACCTGATATTAAAGTTAAAGTGAAAGGATAAGTATACGTTCCAGAGTAGTGACATCGAAGATAAGTTAGAGTCACCAAGAGCGCGTAAAAGTTAAGAAAGTTAAAGAGAATGTTAAGAAAGTACAAGTCCACTCCTGGTCGCGTCGAAAGGGCAGGCCCCTCACCATCCCGCCAGGTGGATGGTCATTCCCTGCCGTTGCCAATGAAATATGCTAAATGCATCCGTGGATTGTTACCACTCAGGTATCAGCGCTGCCTGGTCATCAACGATACAGAAACCAAAGTAGGTTGTAACCGAATGAGGACGACGGTCCCACTGTCTACAAAGGAGAATGATGGACATGATGTAACGAGAAGGACGCTGCCATAGGGCGCGTAAGAGAAACCCCTATGCGCATAAGAGAAACCCCTGTTCTCCTTATGCATAAGTATATGATGTATGCATATGATGTATATATTATATGGCATTAGGACTACATAAGACCGCCTTTACGATATATGAAACACCCTAGCTAGCTAGTCTACGCTTAAGTCGCAAACCTGCCGACTAGGTTGTTATCTCTTTGGTTGGGATAGTACTTAGTCCCGCTTATGAGTTTAAAAATACAGTTCCCAGAAATATGGACCCTTTTAAATTTTCTTTATACGTATCATAGTATAAAATATGAGTCTGGTCCTTGACAGAATATATATTGTAAGTGGTAAAGTAGCATATTTAACTAATATGAATTAGGCATACTCAACATTCATAGCAACCAAAGATCCATGTCATATATTCACAAGTAGTTACACATGTAATATCATAGAGGTTACGTACAGTTACATATTAGTACAAACATATAGCCTACTGACTAAGGACTAGTGCGATATCTCTGTCGTAGCTCTGATTTCCCTATTTCTCTGTCCATCTTCTTCAGTGTTGCCCGCCCTTGTATTGCTAGCACCGCTCTGACGTTTTCTTCACCCTTGTCGTGCCCACCTAGAACCATAAAGGAGCGGGTATGAGAACACAAGGTTCTCAGCGGGAAACCTTAATCATCATAACTCTTTTTATACTCAATTATGATTCCGCTGCTCAGGGATCTCTAGGTGTCACACGTATACTATAGTCCTACTAGTTATTAATATCCATACTAGACCTGAGCAACTTTACTTATGTTACTAGGTGACTGGGGAACCTATGCTTTCATTATCTATGTCATATGTTCTCTAGTCTAATTTCTAGGTCACATATTGTCACATAATTAACATAATTCACATAGCTACACTACTGTCTTAAAAACCTCATTTTCTGAAAACTGGTATAAGCTTCAGCTGGCATCCACTTATATGTATGCTCTATAAGGCTGGCCTTATAAGCATATTCGCCCTCGTCCCTTATAGCGGTGGCCACACGGCTATAACCACGTTTACAGCCCGCATCGTGGTGACCAGGTGGCGCCTCACCTGAAGGGTCTTGACCCTAACTAGTCGCCAACCACGATCGAGGTTACTACCCTTGGATGGCATTGGGGTCGGACCTTGAACTCGACCGGGACTTAGACCTTCCCCAAAAACCGAGCCTGTGCCCTTTTAGAGGGGGTTTTCTCATCATCATCATCATATGCACAGTTCAATATTTGATGCAACAGTTCATATATAATAAACACAGTTCCTCTTCATCTTAAAGCAATCATATTCATTCATCATCTTAAAGCATCATATTCATTCATCATCTTAAAGCAATAATGTACATAGTAGTATCATCCTCTTCATCATTTATTTCATCATATCAAACAATCATCATATAAGCACAATTCAATACGTCATATCATCATCTTCATCGCACATCACATCATATAACATATAACACCAATCACATACTATCACTGCACATAAGAACATAATCTCATGTCTTAAAGATACAAACGTCATATTCATATATTCCTGTAACACATAACACATAAAACATACATAGCTCAACATCTCGTTTAAACATATCCTTAACATAAATCATCAATTTCTAACACTAATAAGAAACTTACTTTCCTCATCAATTTCAACATATATAAAGAACATAAATTCATGCTTCAACCTTTCTTGAGCATAAACAAACATCAAACTAGTAATTAGGAAAGCAGGCGTCTGGTTTCTGTCAGAAATTAGCTATCATAAACTGGAGGGGTCCAAGACCTTAACCCAAGGTTCTTGATAGTCCTAAGATCATTTCTCATGTTTAAAAAGTCTGATTTCAGTCCCAATTCCACGAAATTGCAGTTTTCCCCTTTTCGCAAAATTACCGTTTCGCCCCCGTAAACGCCTTGTTTCCTTTGGAATTTTTGTTCTCAAAAACCTGATGGACTCAATACTTTCCCTTAAGGTTTTTGGTAGTTCTTAACCCATATTTTCTGAAAATAAACCCAGTTTTTCAGTCCAAACACGTGAAATTCCCGTTTTGACCTTTGTCGTAAAAACCCCGTTTTCTGCTTGTTTGCTGAGAAATTCATCGGGGACTCCAAAAATCATAAAACTTGACATCCCCACTCAAACTTTCTTGTAGAATCCAAAAATAACATTAGTTTTTCATGATAAAAATCTCAGCATACAGCTCCCTTTAAAATCAAACCATATTCCTATTTCCGTCTTAGGCGTTCCTACATTCTGACAGAATCACAGATAGCACTAACAGATCCAGACAATCATCAACAACATAAAGATATATCAAAGTCACATAAAAGAAATCCTAACCACAGGTATTTCTAGCACAAAACACAGCTCAACACATCTTAAATCACATAGACAGTGATTATGTCGGTTTACCCACGTTTTTGCGTCCGACGACGGTTTCTGCTGCTTCCTTGGCTTTGTCTCCAACGATGATGCTTCTTAGTTCTTCTTAGGCTGAATTTCTCCAAGCTTCCTCTAAGGATTATGAGGGCTTTTGTGGGTTAAGGTTAGGGGATTTCTGAAGAACAGGAACTAGGTTGTGTACAGGAAGTGTCTGGGTCTCCGTTTTGACTGAATAACAGTCGATTGTGTAATCGGACAGAGCTTTGGCTAGGTTTTCCAATTTTTGCACCAAATTTCTGATTTGAGGGGTATTTATAGACCTCTTGGACGAAATTTGCTTTCCAATTTTGCCCTTGGGGCAAAATTTCCAAAATGCCCTTATTTTGTCTTTACATGAAATGTCATTTTCATGAGTCATTTAATGACTAGCCATCCATTTGATTCCTTTGACCCCACTTGGGCAGCCTCCTAGCCGTGATTTCCTCTTGTGTCTTGGCCACTTTTGTGGCCAAGAATTAACGGGCTCCGGCAGATCAATTTTGATCAGGTTTTTGGCGTTTCCGGTCCCGGTACTCCGCGTACGGCTGTTCTAAAAATATTCTGATCACGTCTTTGTGATCCTCTAATTTTTCCTAAGTAATATCTTAGGGTCATTTAGGTATTTATAAATTATCGTCTGTAGACGTACCTTTTACGGATACTTTAGACGCGCGGTTGTGTTCAGACGGCAGAAAGGGTTCATTCTAGTGTCAACAGAATTTCCCGAAACTAAGCAGAATTTACTCTACAGACATTTAACCCAAGAATTTATATCTCTAATGGTTTAACTTACTCCTTCTCTTTAGGACCAAATTGTGATTATGTTTGATCGTGTTTGGTCGCTTGCTGTTGCAGTATTCCACGTACGGGTAGTCGAAGACAATGATTTGAGTTGATCTAAGGTATTTGTGAACTTTCCTCCGTAACCGTATATTTTATAGATACCTTAGACCCACGGTTGTGCTCGGATGACAAAAAGAATTTGCTTCAGTGTCTGTAAAATTGGAAGAAGACGAGCAGAATTATTCCTACAAGCACTTTTAATCCAAAGGCTTGGGCGAGGGATTGTTTCCCTATTTAATTTATGAAATCTTTGCTAAGGGGAAAAAGCGGGATGTTACAATATACACGTTACGTAAACAAATAAGTAACCGAAAGCACGCTCCTTAGGTAATATCAAGATTAGATTCCCCAGTCACCTAGTAAATTAGATAAAGTTGCTCAAGATTAGCATGGATAATAATAATGAGTAGGGATTTTAGTATACTTTGACACCTAAAGATCTCCTTAGTGGCATGGATCATAAATGAAGTAAAAAACAGATAGTTATGCCCTAGGATTTCCACTGAGGACGTGACATTCTCATTCCTCACTCATTTATGGTTCCAAGCAAGTATGATGGGTACGCTGGAGGGGATGAGGCACTACAGAACAAATAAAGGTCGTGGCATCAGGGCATCCTAGGGAAGTCGAAGGGCAACCGTATTTATTTACGCATTGTGATATTTAAGAGTTTTGTATTTTGTACTAGCTGAATTGATTACATTTGCCATTAGCTTATATATGCAGTAGATGTATATGTATTATGTACTAGTACAATCAATGTGTAACTATTTCTAGACCTACATGGATAAATATTATGCTCTCTATTGCTTATGTATATGTGTATGCCTTCTCGATCACGCACGGGTCATATTTTATATTTTAATAAATAAAGAAAAGTTTTAAAATTGGTCCATATTTTTAGTAAAAGAATATTTTCAAATATAAATATGGGGCTAGAAGTATCTCAACCAAAGCAGTTAACAACTCTGTGAGCATTGTTTACGACTGTAGCGTAAGCAACTAGCAGGGGTGTTAAACTTCCTATGGTAACAATGATCGCTTTGAACGAACTTATTCTCTCTTTATGATGATGAACTTGGGTATGTGGCTATATAAAGAACAAATATTGATTTTTCCTTGTTCTTGACTAGGTGTGGTTTTGGTTTTGAGCATATGAAAAAAGGGTAAATTTTCTTGTTTTCTAAAAGTTGTGTTAGGATGAGACATTTTTAAATTCAAAGAAATTTTAAATGTAAGACAATTTAAATGATTCAATTGAATTCTGTTCATTTTAAAAATTTATATTTTGGATAAAATAATTATATTACATCATTTATATAATACTTTGTTTGGATAATGAAATTGTATTTACCTACTTTAGGCAGTTTCTGACCGACGACTAGTAATGGCTGGTCAACGATCGTGATGGACTGTTGGGGATCAACGGTGGCTTGTCGATGATCAAAGATGGATGACCAACAATCGAAGGTGGCTAGCTGACAATTGGGGGACTGGTTCAATGGTTGCTGGCTGACGTTTGGATGTGGTCAGTTGATGTTTGGCGGTGGTTATGTTGGTCTTAGCAACCAATACCCAAGAGGGGGCGAATTGGGTATTTAAGAAATTATTTCAATTTTGAAAAATATTGCATTTTCATGCAATCAAAGTTATTATGCAGTAGAATATATTGAATTAAGGATAAACTTGCTCTATTATGTATGTTGATTAAACAATAAGATCAATAGAATAACTTATAAACAATTATCAACAAATGTATAATATTGCAATTCTCAAATATGCAAGACAATAATATAAGTTTACAATAAATAAAGAGATAGAGTTAGAGAGATTGCAAACAGAGATTTATCCTGGTTCGACCACCCTTGTGACCTACGTCCAGTCCCCAAGCACCTTGCTCAAGATTTTTCACTATCATCAAGCTTCTAACTTAGGTGCTTGACAAACCTTTACATCCAAGAACACTCTTCACACTTAAGATCCCTCACCTTTGTGTTTGAGCCTTAAGAACCAATCCTTAGGGATACCACACCCTAACCAATTAGAGGGATACCTCACCCTATTTACAAATGTATAGAATTTTTGTAGACAAAGAAACTCTCTCAAAGAGTGGATGATACAAATTGAAGCTCTATAGGAGTATTGACAATATCTCTCTTTTGCTCTTAAGATGGCGGAAAATATTAATCCATGATAGTATGAAGTATGAGGATGATAGGAATCAAAGGCTTGGCTAGAAATGTGAGTTTAATGGGTATTTATAGAGTTTGTAAGTGTACTAGCCGTTACCCATGAATTCTCCAATATTTTTCTGTTGAAAACTAGCCATTTCTGTTTTCTGTGACAGAATCATTCGAATGTATCAAGCAAATATAGTTGTTATGGCTTTTTTGCCAAGTCATTTGAATGACACACCCTTGTCATTTGAATGACTCAAGTTTGCTTGAGTCAAATTCATTATTTTTCCCATTCTTTTGATTCCTATTGCCAATCTTAACCATTTTTAGTTCCTAGAATCAAAAAATCATTTAAAAGAATCATTCCAAAAGAATTTAGAGAGATATATATCAATTTTCATTTGACAATAATATCTTAAGTCCTAAGAAACTATATCCTTTTGACTGCTTGCTTGGACTTAGTATTCTTCATGAATCCTATTTTCGGCATTACCATGTTCTTCATGGAATAAGCATTTTATGCTTCTTTTTTTGACTTTGGGCATCATATGAATATGTTCCTTCTTGTTCCATCTTGTTCTTGATGTCTTGGACTTTCCTATACATAAGATTATTCACTAGAAAGTATAGTTAGTCCAATGTGTTCCAATATCTTAATATGCATCTATAGATCAATCAATGCATCATGCATATACAATTAGGCAATGATCAAATTATTATATTAATCAAATAATATTCTTTGCCTAACATGCATGCATTCTAACACTATAGCACTTGATATTCATGCATATACACAAATATATCCAATAGTTAATTGATCGATGCTTATATAATTCATTATTGGATGTGTTCTCAAGAGGATGTTTCTCATATATCATTGTATGACGTGTAAGCTATATGATACCATCAAGTGGAATCATACAAAGATCAAATGTATTCTATTTAGCATATAACATCTTTTTGTATTCCAATTGTCATTATGTGTTTGTTATGTTCTATTTGTCGTCATTATAGTACAACTAGGGAAAACTAGTTCTACAAACATTAACATAGACAATAAGCATGGACAATTAGAGCATATTGTATTTGTCATCATCAAAACATATTATATGGAACATCTAGGGAAACCTAGTTCCACAGGTTAGTTTGCTTTCGACGATGGGCATCCGACGATGAACAATAAGTAGTAGATGATGAATGGTGGTAAAGTTTGAGGATGAGAGAGTCAAGACAGTGAGTAGATAGATGAAGGGAATTTAGAATTCTCTGTGAAAAGAAGGAAATTAAAATTATACTCGTTTGAAGTATATAAAATACCTCATAAAAATGCTTGAAATTTTGAAATTCTTTCATTTAGTATCCAAACAAGGAATTTTGTAGCACGTCAATTGAAATTCTCTAAAAAATTACATTATACTCTAAAAATACTCTATCCAAACACAACGAAGATTAATAGAAGAAGAATCAAGTAGAACAAAATTTGTGACCTATATAGAAATAAATAAATAAAATAATTCTAATCACACAATTATTAAGAAGGTATTTATTAACTATTTTTAGTGCCACAAAAATAAAATCGATAAATAATTCCACATAAGTGAAGCTACTAAGGTTGGTCTAGTGGTGAGAGGTTTGAGTAGTATTAATAAGGTCCTATGTTTAAATTCATTGAAAGTAATTTTCGAAGGAAAAAAAAATTAACATAAGTGCAAATAAAAAGGATTGTTATAACGCCTTAAGAAAATGATGACTTTACCCTTAATTAAAAACATGTTATTCTTAAGGGCATATCCTTAATTCTAAGGACACTTGCACTTCACACAAAACCAAATGCTTAGCATTTAAGGTAAATTGACAATTAAATATAAAAGAGTTAATGTCTAACTTTCTTTGTAAACTTTAGACCCTAGGCTTAAAAAAGGAACTTGTTCGTCCCTAAGTTTAATAATTATTAGACTCATTAGTCCTGAACGAGTCTTTTTTCTATCAAGCTCAAATACAGAGAGACTAACAAGTTTAATGATTGATAAATTTAAAGGTTAATTAATCATATTTTTGTTTTAAGAATTAAGTTGAGTACGCGGATAAAGTTTTTAGGAATGAAATTTAAGATATTATAGACACAATACTTTAACTAATCCCGCGGTGATACCTTTTTTTTTTGGTTAATTTGTTCACAAAACTTTATTATTATTATTATTATTATTATTATTATTATTATCATGTTTTTTTTGGGACTAAATCCTCTTCATTATTGTCCCCTGATTCTCCCACGCTCAAAAATTCACGTTGGCCCAAGGAAAAAGAAGTCAAAAACAAAAAAGATACCCAATCCTCCTCCGATATCACGCCACGTGGTAGAAATTATTATTCAGAATCTACCCTCGACCTCGGGCATACACTGTCCCATATATATCGCACTCTCATTCTCATTCTCTCACGATCAAACAGGGGCATTTCCCGTAAATTCCACAATACCCATCATACGGTGCCGTTTCTTTCCCTTATTCAGTTATTCCTCTATCGCACGAACCTCTCACCAAAAAAAAAATAAAAAAAATACAGCTAACCCTAGCTTTTGCCCTTTTTCGTCTTTAGCCGCGTTTTTCGTTCTCGATCCCCTTTTCCTTATCCTCTCGATTCGACCCTCAATTTTGCCGCAACATCTCAAATTAATACAACCTTCTTGCAGATCTGGTTTTTCTCGGTCGATCGATCCCAATTTTGGGTCTATCGGTGCTGATTGTCCGTTTTTAGGGTTTCGGTCGCCGAAATTCTTGATCTCTCTTCCCCAACGGGATCTGACTGGAAAGAAAAAACGATTTTTTTGTTCGTTTAGGTTCTGCGTCTTATTTTTCGCGTCCTGTTTTCTGCGATTTTGTAAATTACTTTTGAACCTGTATTTGATTTTAGTTCGATCCTTCAAAAGCTGTTTGGGTTGGTAGATCTCGCGTCTCGTAACGTGATTCCGGTCGAATTGTAATAATTGTCCTTCGATTAAACGTAATTTGTCGTTCTCGTTGTATTTTGAAAGATCTAGGGTTAGGGTTTCCAAAAATTGGGGCTTTTCTTGTTTTGTTGAAAATCTCGACGGGGAAGTTCAATTCCTTCTAGTATTTAAGATTCTCCCGTGTCATTACTCCCAATTCGAGCTATTATTGTCCGATTCAGCAGTCTGCGATATCATTTGTCAGCCACTGGTTTAAGGTATAATAAATACATTATTATATTATTATTATTGTTAATTATTAAATTAAATTATTAATATTTATATTTATATTTGTTGTCATCGTCGTCCTGACAATTATATTGTCTTGTATTTAGTTTAGAGTATTTATCTGTTCTCTTTTATGATGACATTCTTACTCTTATTCATAACTTGCATGCTTTAGTTTTGCTTTGTCATCTACTTGCATGCTGTAGAATATGTTATGGGCAATTGTTCTCTGTTTTATTTTTTTTGAAAAATACATCAGAGGATTTTTTTTGGTTGTAAATTATTTTCAACATAAATTAGCTAATTCAAACAAACATTGCCTAAGTAGAATAATAGTCATATGTTGTGGAAAATTGTTCTTTTGTATGCACAAGTGATTTGTTTAGTAGTTATTTTGATTATTTGATACCTACCCTTCTTATAAAATATTGGAACAAGTATTTTTGCTATTGTTGATTATCTGAGACAGAGTGTGACATATATATACACCAAAAGTTCAATGTAAAATTAAAGAAATGAGCTAAGATCATGGGATAGGGATCTCACCTAAGGCTATAATCATGGATGTGAGTCACACGGGATATCATAGGCTAGGATCATGGGATGAGAGTCACACGGGATATCACCAAAGGCTATAATCATGTATATTAATTTACGGATTGAGTCCATAATTCTGGGGATTGGTCTCAGTACGAGTAATGGTGGATAAAGTTGAAGCATCTGTCTTGAGGATAATGTCTATGAGCTTAACGATTCCTTTATTCCCTATATATGTTGTATGAATATATGAAATGTGGGATCAATTGACTAGCATTATCGGAGACCAGTTTTCATGTATGCGAACGCTACTGTGGTATGTTGAAGATGTTTCATTCAATAGTTAGACCGAGAAATAGTTTTTCTTTTTTTCTTTTTTCTTTATAACTTATATATATATATATATATATTGTAATAATTGTTTTAGTAGTGACATGCCCCTCCCTTGTCTGAAATGTAAATGAGCAAATCTTGTTTGTTGTTAAGATGATGCTTAAATACAGATATTTGTCTTGTGTAATCAGCTTGTTGTCCTTATTCTTTATTGCTTCCTGTTCTGCAGGTAATCATGGTGCAGAAGCGTCCTTTTGATGCTGAGGAAATGTCCGAGGTGTCCTTCAAACACCCAAAACATGTGGAAACCGGCAATCAGCTTGTTTCATTTTCAGAATCTGTTTTTCCTGAGGATGGTTGTCATACCCATATGCCTAAGACTTCAGGTGGGAGTTTAGTTGAAGACCCTTCAATTCTCAAATTTGTGATCAATTGAACTTTTGTGCCAATTTGTGTGGTTTCTGCTCATGTTCCAACCAATTTGGACCCATACTGCTTCATACTAATTGCACATGACCTATTTTACTTACTGAGGTTTATGTTGTCAACTTGAAATTTTATAGTTTGTCTGTCTTTTAAAATCGTGGGACTCTTGGGACTATTCATCTATTACTGTTTGAGTACTACTTTCTTACGTCAAGTTGTAATGTTGTCTAACGTTTTCCTTATACCACAAAATACATTTTAACCTAGTCTACCTCAATTTGTAGAGGGAAGATGTGGACAAGGTATTACTGAAGGTAATGAGAAGCTTGCTGGTGGAAGTTTTGGTGAAGTTCCTAGAGGGGCCGAGGATTCAAGACCAAGCTTTCCTGTAGCTTGGTCTCCCAGTAGTACTACTGAAGATGTCAAATCAGAATCACCTGTTCATCTCCCTGTTTATCCTGAATATTTCCAATCAGAACCACCTTTTCATCTTGCTCTTTTTCCTGAGTATTTCAGTCCAGAGAAACCGTTTAGGACATTAGCTCGTTATGAGGACATCTATTCCATACTTCTTGAACACCCTCCTCGCAAACTTGTATCTGTGGGAGCTAACCATCAGGTTGATATTCCAGAATGGGAATTTTTGGGTGCTACTGGTAGGCTAAATGCCTCTGATGCTGTTTCAGATTTAGACTCCACTGTTGGAGATGAAGCTGAGAAAAGACTGATGGGGACCTGTATAATTCCTATGCCTCAGATGGAATTATCTACCATTGATGATGAAGTTGGAAAAGGCAGAACTGATTGTAGCTGTGAAGACAGGGGATCCATGAAATGTGTCAGACAACATATAGTGGAAGCAAGAGAAAAACTTCTGAAAGAATTTGGGCACGAGAAATTCACGCAGTTGGGGCTTGCTGACATGGGAGAACAAGTGGCTGAAAAATGGAGTGCAGAGGAAGAACAGCTATTTCATGAAGTGGTCTTCAATAATCCAGCATCCCTCAGAAAGAATTTCTGGAACTATCTGTCCATTGCTTTTCCTTCACGAACCAAAAAGGAGATAGTGAGTTACTACTTTAATGTATTCATGCTTCGAAAGCGGGCAGAGCAGAATAGAAATGACCCGTTGGACATTGACAGTGATAATGATGAATGGCAAGGTAGCGATGGCAATGAAATTGCAACTCGAGAGGAAGATGAGGACTCTGTTGTTGAGTCCCCAGTCTGCCAAGATGGTACTTGTTTTACTGTCAGCCATGAAAATGGTCATCATGATTATGATGATGAGTTTGCTGCAGATGAAACTTGTGCTATTAATGGAACTTTAGCTTGTTCCCAGAAGAACATTGATGATGATTCCAAATATGATCCTGTAGTGAGGCGCAACTCTAGTGGTTTGTGCCCTCGGATCCAATCCCAGGATCAAACTGATTGTCAGGATCCATCTGATGAAAAAGTCAAAGATGACCCATGCAGTTTGTCCCAGGAGACCAAAAATGGTTATCAATGGTGTGGTAATTATAATGGCAATGGGGTAAGCACGGGCTACAGCCAAGGCCATGTTTTGGAGCCATGTGATGCAGAAGTCTGGGATCATGGGTTTGTGTCCTTCTCTAAAAGTAAGATTGACTTCTTACCCACTTGCAACATGATAGAAGAAGTTTTTGGTGATGGAAGAAGGCAAGACATGAGAAGAGCTTGAGAATCCTATGCCTTTGCACCTGGAGTGAATCTCAGCTAGCATTTTTTGCTAGGTGTCACAGTTCGATTTTTCCATTGTATATTTGACAGGGCAAGGCTGATATGGATCGGGTATCTTTATGGAGCAAATTGGTTGATATTCAATCAAACAGCCTGAATGTTAGTGGTTGAAATAGTTTTTTTATCCCCCGAAGTCTATGAAATTGAAATTGTGTAATTCCATTTTGGACCTGCAGTAACTATTCAACTTTCATAGACAGTAATGTATTGTGATTTTTTAAGTGTAATTGTAGATTAGTTAAGTAATTCATTTTATTAATCAAAATATTTGAGTTGATTGTTGTTAAGACGTCACCACTCCACCGCCTTTACCCCTGCCTCCACCCCCATCTCTCGAGATGACACCCTCGTCGGAAAAACCAAAAAAATTTAGAAAAATCAATTTTCGTTTGTCCCCTTAAACAGTATTAATGCCCTCATCCATTCATTCTTTTATTGTCAAAAGGGATTTGGCAATGGGAACTAATTTAGTGTTGCTAAGTAAAATTTTCCTTCTAAAGACCAACCAAGCAAAACCACCATGGATCAATACGTCCAGGAACACCAGATCTTTACATAGATCAATTAAATATAGGACAAATTCACAATCTAAAAGTGCAAAAAGTATCGAACTTTTGACATGCCAAAGTTGAACAACACCACCACAAAAAAACAAAGAACATAAGCAAAGCATTTGGGGGAGAAAGCTCACCAAATGAAAAGAACCATAGATAGCTATTGTACAACTACTAACACAAAAAAATTGAAATCAGTCTTAGATCTAGGAAAGCAATTTGAAAATAGTAGAACCCATGCCCATTTAATTTTATTTTCTAGAATAGTAGTACCCAAGTCCAGAAAAGTCCCCTTTCTCAGCTTGACGGAGAAGATGAACACGAAGCAAGACGCGCCAGGGACGAATGAATGCAATAGGAACCAGATCTGATGAACTCGAAGAAAGACGCGTCGACGACCGAAAAATGCGACTGAAGACCGCAAACCACTGGCAACACCTCAGACTAGATCTGAAAGAAAACACAGATTTAGAAAGTGGGAGGAGGATGCTCTGGTGAGGCTTCGGCAACAGAGACGCGTAGGGGGTTCTGAGTATGGTGGCAGTAAGGAGGGCAGGGAGGGCGCTAGTGGCCGGGGCGATGGTTGGGGCTGTTTATGAAATAAAGGGGGGAAGATAGTGGTGGCAGTGGAGGAGGCGCTGACTCGTTGCTCTTTGCTGCTAAAGAAACACTAGATAATAGATGATGATGACTGATGATGATAATGCATCACTGTTTTTGGCTCTCATTATAGCCGTTGTAGTTTGTTACGGTTGTTACGGGGAATGCTACCGTGCATCCCTTTAGTTAGGCAATATGGTAGACCACCTTCTCTGTATATAAAGCATGCCATGTACGGTGAAAAGAATCGAATATACATTTTCCACCATTCTCGCTCACTGAAACAGCTTTCTCTCGCGTTTGTCAATACTAGATATTCATTAATGATGTAATCAATCTATTAAATTTGTTTAGCTACTTCGTCCATCAGCTTTTTTTATGTTTTTTACTTTTTACCGCAGACCAAATTGGTTAGTGTGACTACCCGGACTAGGCTAGAATCCTCCATGTTTGACATAAGGTTGAAAAGGTAACCTTATTTGTAAAATTGTTTTGGAATGTGATTTGATTTTTGGGTCATGTCCCATTTATTTTTTCCCTATCCTTATAAAACTGTAAAAAAATTTATTCCTTAATTTTATTAGTTTCCACCATTGGGTGGAATCTATCTCAAGGGGGAAATTAGTTAGTTTAAAAGAAAGAAAAAAAAAAAAAAGAAGAATGAACTATATCATGGATTCAAAAGTATCTGATTTGATCATGTAATTTTGTATTATTAAATCTTCAATGAAAAGTCTTTCATGAAATTTTTGTATTCGTAGGTGTAGTTGAATTTTGTTTTTTGGTTTTCCACCCAGTTTTTGACCCAGAAAGCTGACTTATGGAAAATTATCCTGAAAATATAATAAGTAAAACATTATTAAGTAATTAATTAAATAATTTATTTTCAAAATAAGTAATTGTTAAAAAAATTATTAATAGTAATTTAATTACTTTCCAAACATTGAAGAGACGATCATTCTCCTCACTAGTGTGCTTCTGCCACTTATACACTACTCTGTTGTAGCATTTCTTTAGAGCCTTTGTCACGGCATGACGTCCAGCCGCATAGGGAATCCACCTATACAAGAATAATTAAAAATATTAGTAATGTTACAAAAATTAAATAAATAGCAACTAAAAAAAATAATTAACAGAACTTTCTTGCTATTGTTCTCGTTGAGTTGAACAGAGACTCGTGCGCGATGTGTGGCGGATCCTTGAGACTAAGTGCCGGTGGGAGTATCCAACTGTGGCGGCTATGGTGATGGAAGAGGTGGCGGAGCCTACTCGGCGGAGCTCCCAAACCTCGCCGCCTGTGATGATGGCGGAGGCATGAAGTTCAAGACGGGAGCATCGTCAGGCTTCTGGGCCTAGTTGTCAATGACAACCTGCCTAAATCTAGAGATCAGTATAAAATCGTCCCCTACGGGAGGGCTCGAGGACGTCGGCGTGCTGCTCGACGTCCCCGAGCCCCTGCACCTCCCCTCCCCCTACTACCTTGCTTCACAGATGCGAGATGGTAGTCTGACACTTGCCTTTTTTCCTTTGTCGCAAGCCATATTAAAAATTTTAAAAAATTAATTAAAAATGATTAAAATTAAATATTCAAAAATAAAATTAAAAATTAAAAACTAAAAACAAGAACTAAAATATATTAAACTATTAACCTAAAAAGTTTATAATTATTAATATTAAACTAAAAAATTTATTATTTAATTAACCTAAACATTAACCTAATATAACATAACATAATTAATATAACATATTAATCTAACCAAAATAAACCTAATTAATATAACATACATAATAACATATAATGCAACAAAATCAATACAACATGTTATAAATCTAAAAAAGTTAACAACCTAATTAAAACTTAGTCAAAAATTAATATAACAACCTAACTAATCTAAACAACCTAACAAATTTTAACCAAAACAACCTAATTCACAAAATTAATCTAACAACCAAACATAATCATTTATATTTAACAACTAACAAAAATTAGAACCTAATCTAATTACAACCTAACATAATATTAATCTAATAACTTAACATATTTAACTAAAATAAATTAAGAAGAAAAAAAAACTAACACAGATATGTGATGGTGTACGGGTGGTGGCAGCAAGGGACTGCGGTGTGAGAAGGGACGGTGGTGGCAGAGAGGGAGAAGAAGGTGGTGCGGTGGTGGCGGTGTGAGTAGGGTGGGTGGTGGCCAACAGGGAGTGGGGATTGAGGGAGGGATGAAGGCTATATATATATAGCATCCGTCAAGTCGCGACCATTAATGACACTACTTCATTATCTGATTGTAACTAGTCGAATGTTACACGTAGTCCCCACATATTTCGAGGTTGTTACCGTTAGAATAGTCCGACGGTAACTAGTCGAACATTATGCACGTGGGGAATAAGTGTGCCCCTTCATATTTTGAGGTTGTTACAGTCAAAAATATTTGACGGTATCGTGGTAACGTACCGAACGTGGGGAACACGGTTACCGTCAGACATATCCAACTATAAGAGTTATAATTATTTTAAAAGTTATTATTAAGCAAATATGTTATTATTACAGTTATCATCAAAAAGACTCCAACATTAACTTTAATATAATAAATGCTTTTATTTTAATATTTATTTCTTTATTTTACCGTGTTACTTTGGTTCGTCCTGAAAGCCATGACTGTCGTGGTCCAATGGTAATTAGCATATTTTTAGTAGTGTCGTTATTGTACATGTGCACCATAGTCATAGAAAGACAATATCGCCTAATGTATTCCTTCACTTCACCTGACTCCTCCCCGCAACACTCGTAGCCCCCTTATGTTCCCCGGAGAAATATCAGGAGAAACTGCTGCATTGCTAAAAACCGTATTATTGGCACTAAAGACGGTTCTTGGCTTTCCGTTCTCAGCAACTTGATTTTTCGTCAGTGAGCAATCAAATCCCTGATTTATTGGAGCTTTTTATTCGAATTCAAATTTGAATTCGGCTCCCTTTCTGCTCCGTTCTGTTGTTCAGCCACCGCAGGGCGGCAGGAATTGCTTTCGCCGTCGGAGTCGACCACAAATCCATTTGGCTTAAATACATTCCAAATAACTGTTGAAGGCTCGTATCTTTATTTTATTTATATTACCATACTATCAATTAACTAAAAAAAATTCCATTTTCCTGTTATATAGTTATTTGCTTCAAACGTTTTAATATCTACTAAATTATTTATTTATTGGCAATGTCACGTGTTTTTTTAATAATGATAATTATATCCATTACGAATACTTTACTAGCCCACACAAAGTGCAGAACTCAATCTAATTATACTTTAATTTTGACCATTATCAGAAGATCTAACAATTAGCATATGCTCCTCACTTTCAAATAATTGATCCCCTTTAACTATGCACTATGTCACTTTACCAGTTAGACTTTTTAAAATGTGCAAATTGATCTCCAAACCTTTTAAAATAATGTAAATTAATCATTAAATAACCAAATTAGCTCACATTCTGGAAAAGATGATGAGAGAGAAGAGGGGAGAAATAGGTAATTTGATCTTCTAAGACATGATTTGCATTGTTATCAAATTAAGAATCAATTTACACATTTTAAAAGTCAAAAGTAAAATGAACAATGGTGTATAATTCAAGAGTTAAATTGTCATTTTTCACCTTAAAAACCATTTTTCTTAGGATAAATTACACTAACTTCCTCTAAAGTTTAATGAAATTATACTCAACACCTCTCTATTTATAAAACATTACATTGACCGCCCCTAAACCCCCTAAATTCTAAAATTTTAAAAATTAATAAAACCCATTAAATGAACATTTTATCCTTAACTTTGGAATGAAGATAAAAAGATTGTGCATTAAAGGTTTTTCATCTTTAAAGATAACCTCAAGATTTTAAAAATTACTTTGAGATAAAGGAGGTTCAGACGATTAAATAGAGGTGTTTTAAGTATAATTTCACTAAACCTCATGAAAAATTAGTGTAATTTATTCTTTTTGTTAATATGTCAGCATATAATTAAATGACGTGTATTATACTGAAAACCATAAAAAAAGTTTGAATTCTTTTTTAATTGTTATTATTTGATAAAAAAAAGTCATACTGGATTAAAATGATTTTTTTTTTGCTCAAACCATATTTTTGATCAATTAGACCCAATAATGAAAAAAAAAACCCTAAGATTGGTTTAGTGACGAGGGGTTTGAATAATAACATGAGGTCCATATTTGCCGGAGAACCAGAGTAAAAGAATGAAACAAAGCATTACATATTAAGATTTTTGCATTCTATTTCCCTTGGCATAATCAAAGGGCAAAAAGAATGCAGTCCATCCATATTACATCCAAAGCTATTTAAATTTACAGCTGCCAAGATACACAACTCCATTCTTATCAACAAAATGGCTTCAAATACCTGTATATATGAATGAAATCTTTAGATGAGTGCTGGATAATGGCTCCATCTAAAAGCCAAGCATATTTGCAGGCAAACTTGGGTAGGGATCAAAATATAATTATATATACAATGTGACACAGGGATCTCCATACACTTATTTCAAATGTGAAATAAAAAGGCATGGATAAAATACCCCGTCTTCCATGCTACATCCACATGTACAACTAGAAAACTCCCATTGCAAGTGGTCTCTCATCTATTCTTAAGACAATTTCATAGATCAACGCCTTCATCGAGACCTTTGGAACTAATCATCACATTCGAATCAATTTGTTTATCAAACTTCTTTCTCCTCCTCGCTTCAAACTCTTGAAACCCGTCCATCTAGATTATTCATCAATAGTTCACTTGTATTGATAATTGAACTTTTCTTTTGATTTAATAGGAAAAAACATAGAAGGTTAAAACACAATCTTGAAACACGGTTGTACCTGTTGAAATTGATCCATTGATATTGGATTGCCATGCAGTGATATGTTCTGAAGAGCTTTGCAGTCTTTCAATAAATTCGGAGGTATCTGCTAATGCGAAACCAAAGTGTAAGACATTTGCATTCATAGTAAATTATTGTAGACGTAAATTGCTTGGGCTGGATTGCTAGAGGCAACCAACAAATATTTAGATGACACAGAATTTGTGAAGGAAGAAAAAAGGTAAAAGAGAGTAATCACTAGGATTTGTGAAAACAGTATCAATGTTTATTACTTACAAGATCAACCACCACCATACCAGTGCAAAACCAGTCAACATGAATACTAACAGACGGGCAGAGCTAGAGCATATTGGTGGGAGGAGGCGAGGAGCCAATATTTACTAGGTAATTTTGGAGAATAATATATCTTTTTAATTTTTACTCTTACCTGAAAATTTAAATTAAAGTAAACAAGTATTTCACTGTCAAAACTCAAAAGACACACACACAACATATTGTGTATTATAGTACTTCATTTAATTAAGTAAAAGGGTTTGCAGAATTAACATCAAATATTTGAATTGCATTTGTAATGTCTAAGAACTAGTATATTTCTTTATGCAATATTACAAGATTATACAAGTATTTCTCAGTGATGGAAGTAAACTTGCTGGCTAGAAAGAATTCCAAGCGATAAGTAAACTACTAGGTAAAGTAACTTCTCAGATCATGCTTTCATCATGAAATCTTGGACACAATCTTCAGAAGCAAACATAGTAATAAGACAATTTGCAACGAATCATTTAAGTCTGTGAAGTTTATAAATGCAACAGATGACAAGACAAACTCCTATATGATAGTGACAACCAGTTCTATCAGACAAAAGATACAATCTTATATGTCAGTGTTGAACAGTTCTATCAAATGAAGTCAGGTGGCTGAACTTAGGAGTAACCTGACACACATAATCAGACCAAACCTTCCCATTTTGATTATGCTTTTCAAGCACTGAAGAATGAAAATCATGCTTGCTTCTTAATTCACACAGAATACAATGAGTAGCAATATCAAATTTCTATTGGAGGAACTTACAAGCTACCGATATTCAGCCAATCTATGGTTTTAAATCACAATTGGAATTTGCCCATAAATTATTTTGAAGACATAATGGAAATTTAGCACATACACACACAAGTCTAGCATTGTATCACAAAAGTTCTTCACATCACAAAATATTACCTGCTTCACATTATTGTTATCTAAGCAAAGTGACTTCAAGTGAGAGAGATTGCACACTGAAGCAGGAATATCTTCAATAAGATTATCTGAAACGTTGAAATTAGCTTAGTCAATCACAATACAAAGCCCATAGCACGAAAGATGATGCAAACTGTTCATATCACCATAGTCATTATTCGTTATGAAACATTAACATTATCTTCAAATTATAACCAAATCTGTTCCGTGTGTCAATTATATGACGTGTGTCGTATGGTTTTGCATAATATATGCATTACAAAAGCAATCTAAAGAAGAACGAATTCCATCTAGCATTAGAGAACAAAGAAATAGAGCTCGAGAGGAAATGAAACGGACTATTGGTACTAAGAGCTATCATGATTAAATTCGCATGGGAGGAACTCATCATTGAAATATTGAATGGCTATATACTTACACGAAAGAAAAAAAAAATCAGTTATTGTTATTTATTTTTTTGAGCTGTCTATTATGGTTATGTAAAGATATAAGATAGAAGGTTTTTATATCCTTTTTAACTGTCAGTCAAATGTTTAGTTTTCTGAAGATATATGTAACAATAACAACAAAAAAGCTATTAAAAGGGCTATTTTCTTCCAAACAAGGTTTATGGAATTTCATTCTGTTTAAACAAACATCTAAA
Source organism: Nissolia schottii (assembly GCA_003254905.1). Lineage (NCBI taxonomy): Eukaryota > Viridiplantae > Streptophyta > Magnoliopsida > Fabales > Fabaceae > Nissolia > Nissolia schottii. Next base: position 532,943 of record QANU01022028.1, read on the forward strand.
CACAAAGTATCTATCACGACATCAAAAAACTTCCATTAAAGACAGCACAGGAGGTAGATTGTCCGCATAAGGCTAAATCAACAAAACCAAGTTAAATAAACAATTCATCAACGGGAACAAAATCTGTGTTCTCTTCCCATGTCTAACAAGGAAAGGATGCACACTCTGGAAAACACACGTTACCATGTTCATCAAATGCATCCACATGAAGGAATCAATTCAAGTAGAAACATACCATTAGCTTGTAACTCTTCCAAAGAGAAACAACTCCCAATAGATTCTGGAAGAGACAGTAACTTGTTGTTTGACACGTTTAAAAGCAACAGCTGTATTATCAAATAGAGTATTAATCTCTAAACGTTAAAAATAGTGCACATTCCTTATCACAGTTCCTCAAACTGTACAATAAAACACAATAAGGGCAATTTCAGTTCATTTATAAATGCATTATGAATACAAATTCCTGATCACAGAAGCAGTAGATGTTGAGATATGTTTAGATTATGTACATATTTTTTTCCCATATATAATTAGGGATATGATTAGATGTTGTTACACACCCTCCTCCTGCGGATCCAGAAAAATCAGGAACGGATCCAGAAAAATCAGGAAAGAAAATCCTTCCCTATCCACTAGTTTATTCTAGGAGGTTAAGCAGAATAAAGAAATAAATCTGTTAAGATTTGATAACAGATTATGAAGGGCTGATTTGTTCAGCAAATCAGGTAGCATGATTTTAGGAATTAAATTAGGAAATAATCAGCCACTTGAAGTCCTCCTGAATTATAAAGAGGACCGAGGGAGGCTAGGGCATTTATCTATCTTTATCCAGAAATTAGGAACAAGGATTAGGAGGTCAAAGGGAACCTTTAATCCCAGAATTATCTTTTCAGCACTCTTTGTATTCTCTCACCAGGAAATTCCCCTCTGGAATTACTGGTCTTATTAATAAAACACAGCAGCAATTCAGTTATCAATTTCATAAGATACCAGTTGTTACAGATGTGAATATTGTATTTTAGGCAAATTAGTATTTAGCAATAAATGTAGAATGCCTATATATTTGTAAATCATTTCGTACTCTGAAAGGGTGTGAAAATACATTCAGTTTACACACATTTTCTCTAATATTTTCTTTCCACTGTGCAGATGTCAGATGATATTGAGGTTTCACAAGGTATAATCACTTACATTTCTTAAACTGCCAATAGTCTCGGGCAAGGATGTTAACAAATTTCCTGAGATGGATAAGCGTTCAAGCCTTACTAACTGGCCCACTAGAAAAAGAATACACCGTAAGCCATAACATAAAAACAAAGAAAAGTTCCTCTAAATACATGTCATGGATGAAAATAAGATAAAAGCATTTCGTTTAGAAGAAGTATCTTATTGGTTTAAAGAAGAGAATTACATTCATCAGGCAAGGAAGCAATTCGATTTCCATCAAGGTTCATGTGTTTTAGAGATTGGAGTTTCCCCAAATTCACTGGCAATCTTTCAATTAGGTTGTCCACCAATATCTGTGATGTTAATGCAAGTGCAACTTCAATATGTAACAGTTTGTAATCAATCTTAAAAAACTCCAAACAACTACAATTCTTAAAAAAATTTAAGACAACAACTGCTTGAGGAATGCCATGGAAAAAATAAATTAAGGTAGCCTTGTATTTGTGATATTAACACATTTCGCAAAAAACACGTTTAAATAAGCTCAAAATTGACAGTTCTACCAAAATCAAAGAGCAGACATTAGACAAACTTCTAAAGGAACAAAAAATATATGACCCAGGTTGGAGGTGGAAAGGAAGCCAAACATCAGTTGAGCCTCAAAAAAACGTTGACAGACTTCAAAGCTTCTTGTTCATCCTTTTTTAATTGATATTGGAGTTGGACCCACCTGCAAATGTCCACTTCTGCAAATTTCACACTCCAGGTGCCTCAGGATGGCATGTTAGGGTCCCACATTGCTAAGATATAAGGCTTGTCTTTGAGTTGGGCATCCCTCCCCCTTGAGCTAGTTTTTGGGTTAAGTTAGACCCACTCAATTCTTAAGCAAAGTAAAGAGAAACTATGAAATCTAACAAATATGCCACCTTCAAACCAGGAGTTTTCCAATGCCAATCTACCTAATCTTTAATCTGATCAATCCTAGATTGTCCTTGAAATCTACTAACTAAAAACTACCAACAAAGTGATGATTGATTCAACCACTACTAAAATCTTCTACCTTACTAAGAACCTCCTTTTATCATCAACCACCACTTTGGAATCAATTAGAGACCATTGAAGACTCAATACAACCATTCTCTTACAAAAACTCCACCACCCTCACCTTTCTTTCTAATCCAACAGCCTCTAATTTATCTCATTCCCATTAGAAGAGAGAGAGAGATAAAACTAAGATTCAACAGGAAAATAAGATAGGGAAACCATACTGACAATCTGTGAAAAATTCAAGGAACCACACTGAAGTCAATAATTGGCAGTGGCTATAAATATTCATACGACAATCTATTACAGCCTATTAAATCTAGGGATCATTCATATTTCAATACAAGTATATAAAATCCATAATCAACGATTCAACATTTCCAGTCAAAAAGGTTAAAAGTAAACTTTCAAGATAAATTGTCATGCTGCAAGCACAGAGTGTAATTTTTTTTTTTCTTACCAGGCGCTGCATATTAATTAATTTGCTAATTTCCATGGGAATGTCAACTGCAGTCAAGGAAAATAATAATGGAAAGGCAATTCTCAGAGAGATAAAAAATTATAAGATCTACTTCAGATCAAGGGCGTCTTAACCAAAATGTAATAAAAAGGAAATGAAAGAAAGAAAAAATGCATACCAATTCGATTACAAGTGAAGTCAAGAGTGCGTACACTTCTGTCTAGATCAAGAATTTCATCTGGAAATGTCTGTTTAAAACAACAGGTCCAAGGTAAGCATGTATCAGAAAAACAACCATGGGCATTCATACAAAGGAAAATGAAGAAAAAGAAGGCTATCGGTTAGCTGCAAAGCAATATAAATTTCAATAAAACATACAATCGCATCAAATAGTCTGTATGTAGTTCTTGTGACTATCATAGAACACTACTTTCATGAATATCAAAGTGGTCAGATAAATAACATACAAATAGTTTAATACGTAAGTTACAGAATTCATTCTAAAGAAACAAAAAAAAGATAGATGATATGAATATCTGATGAAAGGTGCCTATTCAGCATGACCAAACTAGTATTCATGAACTGGCAATCTTGTAATCCATCTTTTCTATTCCATCGCATGTTTGATACGTAGTTACATATCTTTTAAGATTAGAATGACGTAGACACATACTAAAGTTAGAGGTATAAATTCCCAACTCTAAGTACATGCGAAAGGGGTAAGAAAGAAAAGAATAAAAGGTAAAACCTCAAATTCAGCCTTACAAAATTCATTGGGGGGAAAATTAGTCCCAAAAAAAGACTAAATGGATGATATTCATGCCCCTTATGAACCTGAGAAGAGTTTTTTTTCCTGGGGACTAATGTGTCCAACCAAGGACAAACTTGGAAGCAGGGATGGATCCACGTTGGTGTGAGCCCCCACTCACATTTCTAGATTTCCTACTAATTTATGACTCTATACGTAGTTTTGCCCCTACTAGATGATCAATCTTGCCCCCACTAGTTGACCAACCTTGCCTCTACATTAAAATAAAAAATTATTAAAAGAAATTAACTTATTTTTTACTTTTTTAGTGTACTCATTACACAAAATAAATACATTGTTTCAATAATTTATACTTCTCAAGATCTAGAAATAGGTGATCAAGACATTGCAAATAGGTGATCATGACATTGCAAGTGCTATGACATTAGTTAAAGTGTCCAAGTAACGGTTGCAAAGTATAAGAAATGATGGTTAACATTCTTTGCTCAATGAAGTTTCATTGTTTTGTAACAACTATCACATGAGAGATACCAATCTAAAAAAACAATGGCATAGAGATGAATGGTTGATTGATTTTTTGATAACGTACACAGAAAGAGAGACATTTGATGGAATTGATAATGAAAAAATCATTCGACGTTTTCAAAACATGAAAATGAGGAGAAAACAATTTTAAATTGATCTTTTGTTATTTTAGATTAATATCTTTTTTGATGCCTAAATACAATTATGTGAAATTTCGTATTATGTTTATGTAATTTTTCCCCAACAGCTCGAATTTTCTGGATCCTTCACTGGGCAGTGTTATTAAAAAGCATCTATAGTGTAGAGGAAATGGAGCACACCGCTATGTTATTAATAGTGGGTTATTGTGGCGCTATAACAATTTTAGCAATGGTATAACAATGTTCATAGCAGGTTTTTGGCGTCTGCTATTTCTGCTATTGATAACAATACTTGGAAGGTTACTCAAGGGAGAAAAGAAAAGACAATATGCCACTAAGCAATGAATTTTTTTTTAATTATATTCGCTCTGTTCCACAATGTTAGTCCATTTCAACTTTTTCGATTCATTCATAATTTAATGTATCTGGACACTAAAAGAAAGCACTAGTTGTCACTAGACAGCAGATCAGACTCCTCTCATGTTGCTAATTTACATGAAAGTGTCATGTTATGAGATAAAAAGACACAATTTTGTATTAGAAAGATTTGCCATTATTTATATTAATAGAATTTGAGACTTATTGAGAGACTGGAAAGCTTTACTCCATTGCTAGCCTATTATAGTTTTGTTCTTGTTTCTATATAGAGGATCTCTTATCCTCTGTTTCTATAATTCTCTTCTCTGCTTAATGAAACTCTTCTTTTATCAAAAAAAAAAAAAAAAAATTAAGAGAATCTGAGACAATCCAAGAGAACAGAGGGAGACACCACGGTTAAGAGGGGCATCAAGTTGGACTAGGGATTTTGTTTGACAGAAATTAGTTAAAGAAGTTGCATTGAATTGTAAATAACAAGGGTTGTTAGAGTTAGTTGCATATACACGTATCAATATGAGTAAGAACATACCTGTAATTGGATTCATCGAGGGATAAACAGAATCCTCAAAAAGATTATCATTGGTATCTTTATTGAGCCTCCATAACGCCTATGGCAGGAGTATTAAGGCTTGGGACTTTGTTAGATATTAGTTAAAGTAATTACATTGAGTTGTAAATAATAAGTTATAGTTACATATACATGAATTAATGCAAGCAAGCAAGAACATAATTGTAATTGGATTGAACAGAGAGACTCTGAATTGGTAGTTCTTGCACTCAAACTCAGAGGAGTTAAGCTTGCTCGAAAAGCTCATTAGAACCAATTTTATTTTGTGTCTTTTTCTCTCATAATATTATATTCTTGTGTTAGCGAGAAACATGATTACATCCAGATCCAGTGTCATTAACTTGATTGCAGTACTGCCCCACAACATATACCACTCATCTCAATAACATATCAGTTAATAATAGAGGATAAATATCATGCGTTTTTCCTTTTTGCACTAGAATAATACACCATTTAGTTTTAACACCCGATACAGTAAAATAACAAACATCCCATGCATCAATCATCTCAACCCACTACTAAGAAAAATAAGCAATTATAGAGCAGTATATGAATGCTGATGCTAGCATCTCAAAACAGAGAGGACTTAACGATGACACATCAAATAGCTATATTGTTCTACTCTAATAAACGAGATGGCGAGGCATCACACCAGCATAAAATAAATAAATAAGTAATTATGCATAAACAAAAGACCAAACCCCTTGGTCACAAATTCAATGTCAACAACAAATTAGTCCTTAATCACCACACAAATTAGTCCTATAAAGGATTACAATGAGCCACAATTGTAATAGTCAGCAACCCGGCGCTTAATTTTTTTTTCTCATGGATGTTGAATTTGTCAGGACCAATTTAAGATTTCACCGAAATCAAAATCAAAGACATTTATTTATCGAAAGAAGAACACATAACCAGAAAAGGCACAACATAATGAAAAGAAAATGAAAGAGAAAAAGGCGAGAGTTTTGCCTTCAATTTGGAATCGCGCAAAGCAACAATGCCCGTGGATCGCCACCGTGCAGTTCTGCTGGCCTTGGTGTCAGCGTTTTTGCTGGCGAAACAACCCATTTTCTTCTTCTTCTTCTTCTTCCCTCCGATCAATGCCCAAAAGTATTGATCGGATTCGCAGAAGAACCTATTATTTTAATCTCTTTTTTTCTCTTCTTCGTGCTGTGAAGAGAAATGGTGACGTGATACAAGTGACGAATTGATCGAGGTTTTATGCAGAGAGAGTGTGTTCAAAGAAGGAAAACAATGGAACGAGTCAGTCAGAACCAAAATGCGCGTTTTCTTTTTTTTTTTTTTTTTTTTTTTTTTTTTCTTTTGGGTTTTGTTGTGGGTTTGGTAACATTGTGTCGAGTTGGTTGTTTGGTTTTATTTAGCTGGTGACACGCGACTACGAGGTGGCACTGGCACCACGTATATATGCAATTAAGGCCCGGATTGGTCATCATATAGAATAATATAGGATAGTGTTATCCTCGATAGTATAATATAAATAAGGGTTAATTATGTTTTTAGTCTCTTTAAAATTTAAAAGTTTGTTTTTAGTCCTTAGAGTTAGATGAGAGTTGATTAGGGGTGTTCATGACCCAGACCGGCCCGAAGCATTCGGGCCGAATCGGACCCGATTTCAGAAAAACTCTAAGAAAAAAATTGAATTGTAATTCATACCGGGTTCGTGTCTAACCTCGAGTCACCCAGCCCGGCCCAGGGTCCGTATACTATATTATTATACATTTTTAAATTTTTTCTTTCATAATTACAATTTATTTCCACAGGTTCTGTACTTCTGATCTACCAATTTCCAATTTTCTTTTCCATGTCTTTCAGCCCAATCTCTTTTTTCTCAGCCCAATTTTATTAAGCAGCCCAAATGTCTTTCTTCAGTGGCTTGCCTCAATTAGCCCTCATCTCACTTTTCTCAATTTTCATTTCTGAAATTCAGAGTTCATCTTCAGAGACTCAATAGTTCGGAACCTAAACCCTCGCCTCGCCGCGCCTCCCTCCCCGCGCCTCGCCTCCCTCGCCTCGTCTCGCCTCGCCTCGCCTCCCGCGCCTCGCCTCCCTCGCCTCGTCTCGCCGCGCCTCGCCTCCCTCGCCTCGCACTCGTCGTCCCTTGGTCAGCCACTGTTGCAGTGTAATTTGATTGCTTTTTTTTTTTTGTTTCCCTTTTTTCTTCGTTATTTTTGGATGAACATTCTGATGAGTGATGATCAATGATTGCTTGGATATGAGGTTAGCTGTGGTTTACACTAGACTTACCATTTCCGGTCACTCCATTTCGGGTGGTGGTGGTGTTTTATTTTGCATCTCATCTTGGTACCATGATTTTTTGATGTATCTTGACTGTGTTATTTTAAACTGTGGTGCTTCCATTCCAACTGTATTAGTAATAAACCTTACACCAGTCCAGCTTGTTTATTTATTTTTAATGAAACTTAGGCAGTTATATTTGCAAGTGAATTTCAATGATCTGCTGATAGTCATTCCATTTGGAGATGGATAATTTTTTATGTACTAAAATTGATGGTCATGCACTCTATTAAGTTAATCCTTACTCCTTAGCAATACTTGTGTACCCATAAACTGGTGTAGGCATAGCATCCTTTTTATAATGACCTATATGATTGAGGATAGCTTTCCTCGAAGTTCTAACAGGTTAAGCTGGAAGCTATTAGAGTAGATGACTGCTATGAATTGTACATTGTGCTTGTTTTGTTGCAAAATGTAGGCATTGACATTAGGCTATCATTTATCACCAGATAAATGGAGTTTTGATCTGTAATTCTGCTATAATTTCTGCAATCTGCAATCTGAATTTTTTGTTCTTTTACATGCTTTCAATTTCTGCTATTTTGTAATTTCTGCTGCAATATCTAAACAATTCTGCTGTAATTTCTGCAATTATGCAATATATCAATTCTGAATTTCTGTTATGCAATTTTCCTATTTCTGTAATGCAATTTATGTTTCTGCTTCTGCTTCTGCTTCTGCTGCTTTTCCTGTTTCTGCTTCTGTTTCAATTCCATCTGTTATGCTGTTTCTGCTTTTTCTGTTTCTGCTGTTTCTGCTTCTGTTTCAATTCCTTCTGTTTTTGCTGTTTCTGTTTTTGTTTTTACTGTTTCTGCTGTTTCTGATTTTTTTTAAAATTTATTTTGGCCCGGTCTAAACCCGGGTTTTTCCTCGGGCCGAAGATGATCGGGTCTAGGGTCGGGTCCGGGTCCTCAAAATTGACCCGGTCTAAATATAGGGCTGGGTTCGGGTATAGGCCAACCCGGCCCGGCCCGGCCCATGAATGTAGTCAGGCCCAATTTCTCTTATGCCCCCGCAATCCCGCCCTCGTTGATCTTGATGCGAAGAGTCATCGTAGTTTTGGCGTTCTCTCGTCGTTTTGGCCTTCGCACTCATACTGTTCTGCGCTCTTCCCATCGTTCGCAACTCTCACTTCCTCCTCCAAGCCACCGACCCTCCACGAGCACGGCCAGTGCAGTACCAAAAGAATTCTTATGAGTTTCAAACAAATCGTGTAGCTCATAACCAAAAGAATTCTTTTTTTTTTTTTTCTTCTGTGATTTCACATGTGAGGCAGGGTTTTGTCCTTCTTCCCCTTTCTCTCACAACCGCAAAATCTCTCCTTCTCTGGATGTTGTGTGCCTCTTTCGGGTGAACAGTGACCTGTCTACTTCGACCGACACAGGCAGCTTCTTTTCTGGTGACCCATTCCGGCCACTCTTGTGATTGAAGGTTTGAGTCACTGGTCTCCTCCTCTCTGTTTTCTGGCTCTCTCTTTCCTGTCCCTTTCATGCTTTGTTCTTGTGTTGTGCTGCCCATCTATCTGTCTCATTACCTTGAAATTTCAATTTTTATTCATTAGAAATTTAGAATTATTTCCTTGTATTTGTTTTTTTTAATAAAATGAAACTTCTTTATTGTTTGACATTGTTGACATTGGCGCGGTTTCAATGATTACTCATGTGTCAGATTAGTTATTTGTATTTGCAACCATTGATTGGGTTCTGTTCGGGCTGATAAGTTTTTAAGTAATATGCAATCCAAAATTAAGCTGATGAATTCATCATGCAGTGAAAATGGGAAGTGATGACGGTCTGAAGACATGGGTATCGGATAAGTTGATGTCACTGCTGGGGTATTCTCAGCCGACCGTTGTGCAGTACATGATTGGACTATGTAATACATCTAAGATCATCATTTTCTGTCACTCTCACAAATTCTTTCTATGTGCACATTTTGGAAAGTATATGCCGGAATTCATGTTCAATGTTTTGGTAACCTCTTTCTGGTGTTGCAGCTAGGCAAGCTACGTCACCAGCTGATTTGGCTGGCAAACTAGTGGACTACGGGATTGCGTCAACAGATACTCGTGCATTTGCTGAAGAAATATTCTCTAGAGTTCCTCGTAAATCATCTGGCTTAAATGTTGGTTTTTTTTTTCCCCCTTTTATCATTTTATTTTTAATATCTAAGGTGCTCTGAAAATATACCGCTGTCTTCATGGTGTTTATCTAGCAAATCCTTTTTTGTAATATTATTTAATCTCTGCTGGCTGCTGATACTCTTGTATTATGTATCAGCAATATCAGAAACAAGAGAGAGAAGCTGCAATGGTTGCGAGGAAGCAAATGACGTATACAATCTTGAAGGCTGATGATGATGATGACAATGGTGATGGTGAAGACAAAAATACTGCAGCTACTTCTTCTACATCTAGAAAGCCTGATATTCATAGAAAACGTTTCAGGAAGAAAACTGAAGTTCAACATGATGAAGATGATGAGGCAAAGTGCTCATAACCTATTAGATTCACTTTCATATTTCTTGCTCATGGTAAGGTGCTGATCAATGGTTTTACTAACAGCATGTAACTTGTTTTGACCTAATGTAATCCTGCAGGTAATTTCAAGAAAGGAAAGGGAGCGACAAGTTAAGAGACGAACTTCCCCTGATGAAGATACTGGATCAGAGGTACCTTTATTTTTAAATGTCTAATGTGCTTATATGTGACATAGATTTTTCAACTGATAGCAAAATCCCTGGCTATATCCCCTTGTTGAATTCATTTTGTTGTGTTGTCTGACTTCTAATTTCTGTCCGAGTGTGCTTTGGCCTAGTCCAAAGTATTTGTGTTCAGCCAGCTTTGTTGAGCATATTCAACCCTGTTATTCATAGTCATTTGAGTTTTGGCTCTGGCTCTGGCTCTGTTGGGTAATTTGGCCTCTTTCTAGGTGATATTTAGGTCCATATGTGCCATGGTGGTGCCGACTTGTTATTGTCCGAAAAAAAAAAATGTGTTGGTCTGATTTTTGTTGATCATGCCTAAGATTTGCTTTATTTTAAAAAATTTCCTCGAGAATATAATGCTTTTTTGCTTTGGCATAGAATATAATGCGAATAAAACATCAAATCAGCCCCTAGAGTTTGCAACATCAATCAAATTTGTTCCCAAAGTTTCAAATCGATCAAATTCGTCCCTGTAGTTGGCAAATGTCAATCAAATTAGTCCTTGGAGTAGACATGCAAAGGGACTAGATTGATATTTGCCAACTACAGGGACGAATTTGATCAATTTGAAACTACGGGACAAATTTGATTGATTCTGCAAACTTTAGTGAATGATTTGATGGTTTATTCAATATAATGCTTTATTTCATCAGTTTATAAAGTTTTTTATTCAATTTTTGTCTCTTGTCTTTTTGTGGTTGCTTGCCAATTTGTGAATAGTCAGAAGAAGAAAGATTGAAAGATCAAAGAGAGAAGGAGGAATTAGAGCAACATATTAAAGAAAGAGATGCAGCAGGGACACGGAAGGTACTCATCAATATTCAAATAGATTTTCTATTTACTTGGACATTATTTTCTTACCTATCTGCCTTTTTTTGGTTGATTTCAATGTGCTTAAGTTAGTGTCTTAAGTATATGAATTCATTCTTTCGGGTAAATGAAGACAATTTATTGAAAAGAATGAGGAAAATAAGAGGTAGATTAATGGTTAGCAACTTGAATGGACATTGTTGGTTAATCAATATGGAAAAATGTTATTTTTTTAGTATTATTATTATTACTAATTTTCCAAAATGTTATTTTTATATTATTATTATTATTATTATTTACTAATATTATTCTAGAAATTTGAAGTATAATATAATAAATAAGGATTCAATACTAGATTGAATATATAAGATCAGGAGACTTATCTGATTTATCCTTAATGCGGAAGCGTGATCTTGAAGCATTGACTAGAATCACTGATTGATAGGATCTGTCACAATGTGTCAGATGGATCCTAAATTTTTACAACCTAAATTCCCCTCCTCTCTTTCTAATTGCAGTTACCATCACGGGAATGGATACATTAGTCAACCCTCAAGGTTGCTTTTATAGATGATATTAGGGTTATATAGTAATTACCCAAATTCTTATAATGCCTGTGTGGCATTCCCTTATCTTATATTATGTTGAATAAGTGAGCACTTCATATGAATGGTCCCACCGCATTCCAACATCTCCCACTCACATAATGGGAGTGCTCATTTTACCTTTAAGCTAAGAAACACATTCTCATTAAAACTGCAATCATTCATATAGGGAAAGTAAGCCGTGTGACCAACATACTATGAGAGCTTTGATGCTATACACTTGTTAGGGATATATAGCCTCTCATCGAACAAAAAACTGCAAGTAGATAAAAACTATATGCAAGTACCCTAGATCATTCAAATCTCATTAAGATATCTCCACTTGATCTCAATTATCGTTATATCTTGTATTCACAATCATGACTCTCAAGTTATAACTGGTATACCGGTGAATACAGACTAATTTGATTTCATAAATGATCTTCTTCTCACGATCCTTTTAACGTCAACTCAACTTGCCTTTATAGACATGTCTCTCTAGACTGAATGCACATGGTCCTTTGGCAACAAACTAAGATAGCAAACATTAAGTTGAGTCTCAAGTACCCGATTGGAGTCTGAGGGTAGACTAGTAAAACCACTAAGGCTTTGAGTCTCACACAACATAAGTTGAGATCACATTTATGTTAACCCAAATGGTTTACAATTGCACACATGGTATGAAACGTGCTACAACATTGACTCCTTTTCCCTTGGAGCGTATGTCTTTTCTCATAAAGAATGTTGTACAAATGACATTTAGACACCATGAACGTCCAAATTTGAATTCCTTGATTTACCAAACATCTTGAACTCACATTTGGCTTCTAGAGTAGATTTGGCGAACTTTTTCACCACAACGACTATAAAACCTGTCATTATTCAAATGACATTCATGATTTTAAGTATTCATGCTCTCAAATTATCCTTTTGATAATTATCTCAAAATCTTGTCTCATCTCCATGATCTTTAAGACAATGAGGCGGTTACTTGTGTGAGAAGGCTAACCTTTTGTCTACTCGGCACACTTCACGGCAAATAAATAAGCAATGGATGCACAAAGCACTCAACTACTTATATAGTATGCAAATCATCTTTATTGATTATAATCGTTTTAGTGAACAATAGAAAAATAATAAAATAGTTGAAGTAACTCCAAACTCTATGCTATCTTTGAGATGTAGTGTGTTACACAAATACCTCTCTGGGCAAGGACTTAGTCAATGGATATGCTGAACATTTCTTGCGTAGGTAATACTTCATGTTCACTGCCTTGCATGCAATCATGTCTTTTACATAGTTGACTTTGATATCTTGTGTTTAGTTGTGCATGGGGTCCTTGACACAGGCAATTGTAGTCTAGTTGTCACAATATACTGACACTGTTCAACACTTCTCGTGTCACCTAACATGTGTTGAGAGCCATATATTTGTCTTGCAACGCGAACAACGATACACATGATCATTTCTTATTACTCCATGAAATGGCGCCATCACTTAGCAAGAAAACAAATCCCGAGGTGGACTTCGAAGTCTCCTCCATGATCAACATTAGTGTATCCTTTCAAATGTAGATCTTTGTCGCCCTTGTGATAAAGCGCGTAATCAAAAGTCCTTTTTAGATATTTCATGGTCCTTTTCACTGCTTGCCAACGTGTTGGTCTAGAATCAGTTTGACATCTACTCGCCAAACCATCTACTTGAGAGATATCAGATCTGGTACACATAATAGCATACGTCAGATATTCGACTGACTCCTAAATGGAGTTTGGCTCATATGCTTTTTCTTAAAGAGTCTCAGGGCGCATCTTGACACTTAAGGCCTGAGTTTTATTGATAGGGGTATTGATATGGTTACAAGTTCCCATACCAAAATCGTTCAAGAACGTTTCTAATGTAATTCTCCTATGAGAGATACATAGAGCTATCTTTCAATGACAACAAGATCTTTACCTCGTTGACAAACCCCATATCATTTCCAGCTGTGAGTATGTCATCAACATATAATGTCATAATCACGAACTTGCTTTTAGATCTTTTGGTATACACACAAGTGTCTTCACTCATCATAGTGAAACTGCTAGATATCTCAGATTTGTGAAAACATATATACCACTGCCTTGAAAATTGTTTTAGGACCATTAGTAGACTTTGAATTAAAGTTTACAAACCTTATGTTTGTGGCCTATTTGGGTGAAACACTCAGGTTGTTTCATATGAGTTTCTTCATTTAATTCTCTATTGAGAAAGACAATCTTTACATCCATTTGATGTAACTCATGATCTAAACAAGCAACCATAGCGGGAAGTTGGCGCACGGAGGTAAAGCAAACAGTAGGAGAAAAAGTCTATTTGTAGTCAATTTCTCGCTGTTGTGTATACCTCTTAGCCACCAGCCTAGCCTTATATCACTCAATTGTGTCATTAGCCTTATGCTTGATTTTGAAAACCCATTTTGTTCCCAATAGATTTTTGTCCATCAAGGAGGTCAACTGGTTCTCAAATTTTGTTGATCCTTATAGACTCTTACTTCTTCCATTGCTTTTATCCATTTATTCTTAGAGGGAGATTAGAGAGCCAATTGCACATTGCTTGACTCATCTATACGTTGCAGGAGCATCGTAAGAAGTTCACTACCTTTGATCTAAAATCATTAGCATGGAATCCACGTATGAGAACTATATCTCTATTGTGATTCATTAAACCTTATTACATACCCATTTGGATCAACACGGCTCCCACTTGGATGATGAATATCGATCTCGCCTCTATTTGAAACAAGATTCATCTTGTCACTCCCTTTTTGGAGCTATAAGATCACTTACATTCGCATCTGATGATGAATGAGTTATCTCATCACTCCTATTTGGAGTAACAAGACCTCATACATTCACATCTGGTGATGAGATTGCTAATGAGAAACCAATTCATCGTCTGCCATAATCCTTCCACTCGAATTAAGTGGTGTTGGTTCATTTGGAACCTCCATCTTGGATAAGTATAGGTCTTAACCTACCTTACCCTTCTTGAGAAATTCATTCTCTAAGAATGTGACATCTCGTGATTTGAATTTAGTTGTGCTCCCACTGTCCCTAAGGTTCTAAAACACTTAGGTCAGATTTTCTTTCTATCCATAACTCATGGAGTTGTGACAATGGATTTTGTAGCATATAGTTAAGGACATATGATGCAGTCAACAGAGCATCACCCAATATGAGATATGCAATTGAGCCCGTTCCATAATAGATCTAGCTATCTCAAGAAGCATTCTATTTTGCCTTTTCACAACACCATTTTGTTGTGTTGTGCTAGGGATAGTCAATTGATGAACTAAACCTTTTACAACACATAACTCATAAATTGGGCCGCAAATATTTACGGCCCCGATCAGTTCAAAGAACTTATTTTTTCTTGTCTAATTGATTTTTCACCAAGCTTATGTAGTGTTTGTGAGAAATTAGGTAGAGGTCACTGAAATGAGTGTTATCACTGATAAATGTGATGAAATAGGATACTCCATGCCTAGCCCTTACATTCATGGTCCCACAAATGTTAGAACATATTAATGTAATGAAAATTCAGCCTTAGTTGCGTATACTATATATTGATATACATCTTTTGGCTAAGGGTTAACTTAGATATTGGCTGTATCATAGGGCAGACAATTTTCCAGACTGTGCTATTATTAGCCTTAAATGCATGTTAGACCATAGCCATTGCTCACTACTTTATGAACTTGATTTCTTTTCACAGCTTGTTAGATTCTTTAATTCATTGAAGAACAAAGTGATGCTTATATTAGAAGCACTATTGCATACTTGAATGCTTGAATTTTAATTTTGTTAGGGTTCCTTTTTTTTTTCCCTTTTCTTTTCTGCTTTACTTTTTCTGTTGCTTTGTTGTGATTTTTGAATGGTTACTTGTTTGGCAGTTGACTGAACAAAAAATGACAAGAAAGGAAGAAGGTACAAGCTTCTCTTGTTTGCTTTCAGTTGATTGTTAAATTTATGCACATATATACCTATAAGTATCCTTAAAATTCGTGCATGTTTATGTGTCCTTTATATCTATTTGTTGGTTTCATCGTCTTGGTTTTATGTCTTTCAATAGAAGAGGCAATTCGCAGATCTAATGCTGCAGAGCAGGATGATATTCGATCTTTGAGGTGTGTTGCCCTATAGTTTTTATTATTTCCTTTGTTTGCTGATGATATGATATATATTGCTTTTTTAATCGCCTAAACTTGAGCAGTATGTCCTGTCATATCATGTCACGTTTTATTTCTCACTGTTGTTTCAGAAAAGTTTCAAGGCAAGAATACTTGAAGAAAAGGGAGGAAAAGAAATTAGAAGAACTGAGGTATGATAACACTTCTATTTCTTTTGTTTTCTTAAGGTTGTTTGTTATATCTGATTTTGTCTGTAAAAGTATTCATTTAGTTTTATTAATATGCTGTTTTTGTTATAATGCTTATTTTCTCTTTATCATCTCGTTTTAATAGTTCATCATGTTTGTTGCAGAGATGATATAGAAGATGAACAATATTTATTTGAGGGTGTGAAGCTTTCAGAAGCAGAATATCGTGAGTATAGGTAATTTGTTTGTTTACCACTTCAACAAAAAATGAAAGAATGAAAAACATTTTCTTTACCGCTCATACATTATTGTTAACTTAGCATGTCTATTCTTCACATGCTTTATAATTCTGACCTCAGATTTCTTTTTATTGTTGAGGTTGTGGTGTGCTTAATGCTAGCAAGTGCACTAGTCGCGACAAGTAATAGAGAGTTTCTTAAAGACTCGGGTTGTCGTACTCATGCGGACTGAGTAACTATGCTATTTTGCAAACGTAGACACTCTTAGTTGTTGGAGCAGTTGTTTTTTGGGTTTTTGGAATTAATTGAGAAAATAAAAGAGAAGCAAATAAAAAACACATTTAATAACCTTTGAGAAATGCTGATGAGAAAAGGTGTTAGGACACATGACTTCAGTTACTCCTGCCTATGTTGCTAATTAATATCCTATCCAATTAGGGTTCTTATTAGTTATTAATGGTCGGGGTTAATGGTTACTAGCCTCTCTTGAGGTCAAATGACCCTCTTCGTCAAGGTTGGCCACGCTAATTGGGAGGTGTAAACCTATTCTAAGGGTAATTGTCCTAATCTATTGGCCCCACACACCATCACATAGATCATGGTAATGCCTCTCGGTGATTTGCTCAACTTATGGTTTACCTAACCTAGTCCTATCTCACAATCTCTCTCTCAAGTCTCCTATGAGGATACTAAATATTTACATGGTGATCAAGCGTATACATTATGCACATTGCAACAATTATCGAAAAGCAAACTTCAATATAATAAAACCTCAATTGGATAGCATAATAATGTTACAACATAGTTGACGGAAAACTTCCATCTATGCCCTAATTAGAGTTTAGTTCATGGAGGGAGAAGATAATACAACAATAGAGATAATAGAGAAAAGATACACTAGAGATCAATAATCAGATTGATCGGAGTGATCAACGGAGTTTCCTTGCGCCTTCTAGCTTTCCTAGGGATGCCTCTTCTCTCCTAATCACAACTATGTTCTCCCTTGGGTGAAGCACTGATGGTTCTTTTTATAGAGGAGTTGTGAGGGTTTTGAAATCCTTATTTTTTTTTTTTCTTTTAGCGAAGTTCGCTTGCTTGAGCAACCATAAGTGCTGCTCGAGCAGCCCTTGTATTTTCTTAGGACCCCAAATTGGCATGCTCACTGTGCGCTGAAGTGTTGTAGGCTGCTCTTGAGCACTCCTGGAACCATAAATCTTTATATTTCTTGACTTTCCTTGGCTCCAAAGCTTCTCAACTCGTTCATGGCTTTCTCTAGTGGTCACTTAGCACCTAAAAATCACCCAAAATTCCCTATTACTACCTAGCATGCCTAAATGTTAGTTTATGCAATCTAAGCTAATTTCTATATGAATGCATGCAAATGCAACCTAATATGTAATTAAAATGCCTAAAAGCTATATAAATTACTAAGCAAAAAAGACTCTAATTAGAGAGTTATCTGGTTGGAACTCCAATCATTGGTTCCCCTTACAATGCTTCTTGAGATTGAATGTTGGAGAAACTTTGGATAATTGTGCCACTTTGTTTCCTTAGCATATACTTTAATAGTTGAGCAAATGTATGTTCATAAGGTAGTTTAACCAATGAATTAAGAAAAATGTTATTTGTATCACTCCAGGGGACATCTTTGAAGGGACACTTTGAGGATCTCTTTAACACTAGTTAGGAATGGATTCTAACTTTTCACTCAACCAATATTTAAGGAACATCTTAGTGTGTCCCTTCTAAAATGTCAAATAAAATGCTACAAATAACATTACTCCTGAATCAATGATAACTTTCATGCATAAAGCAGGTCAAGAGAATACTGGGTACACCTTAAACTATTTAATGAATTCTTATGCATGGGTCAAATTTAGTACATGCATCTAAATACACCTGTTGGTGCTAGTTTATATAAGTCTAGATCTAGACATATGTTTAACTTGTCAAGTGTTTGCTCCCATGTTTAAACCAATTACAAACAAATGCTTAGGCTTCTCATGAAGGCCTGAAAGTGAGGTCATATTCTAACAACAATTGAAATGCTGTTAAGGAAGATGGTTTTGGAATCTTGTTTGGAACCTTGTTAACAAACTACTAGCTACTAACAATATGCTTGAAACCATCTCTGTCTGACTATTTAGTTTATTAGCACGTTCTACTTTCTTGTTAAGGCAGTATCTGTGTATTTGACACTCACTCATGGTCATGAGTGTGGAGTGCCCCAAACCCCAATCACAAATGTCAAAGATATAGCTATTTTTATCCTTATATAGGAAATGTTTTATTTTATTTTATTTTTTTTGCTCCCAGGTACAAGAAAGAGATATATGAACTTGTGAAGAAGCGATCAGAGGAGGCTGACAATGTGAATGAGGTAATTAATCAGTTTGTGTTCCATGAGTGTAATATCCAAATCCATTTTTTCATTCATGGTAGGTTATTGTTGAAATGTAAGTAATTTTCTGACTCATCATGAGTAAAGCTGCTTGGCAGTTTTTCACAATATGACACCATCCTACTCATTTGCAATGGAAATTGTTAGAAAGACCTTTTTGCTGACAGTTTCTTATCCTTTTGAGATCTGGGCATAGACAAAGGGATATTTTTTGTGTCGTATATAGATGTTATGTTTTCTGATTGTATGCTAAACTGCTGTATTCTTCTGGAATTGCAGTACAGGATGCCAGATGCTTATGATCAGGAAGGTGGGGTTAATCAGGAGAAGAGATTTTCTGTGGCTATGCAACGTTACAGGTATTACACTTTCCACATGATCTCCAATAGAAAAGAAATGTAAAAAGCAAAAGAAAGTGGAATAACCACACACACACTCTGTTCCCATATTGCCCAGCCTCATATTTTTATCTTACGTGAGTAGGCATGAATTTCTAAAAGCTCTTTTACTTCTTTAATCAAGTATTTTTTATTTTGTTTCTTTGTAGGGATCCAAATGCCGAAGATAAGATGAACCCATTTGCTGAACAAGAGGCATGGGAGGAACATCAAATTGGTAATATTTCTATATATATATATATATATATATATATTAATATTTCCAAATGCCGAAGATAAGATGAACCCATCTCTGTCTGATATTTCTTTTTTTTTTTCTTTTTCTTTAAAATTACACAAGAAATCCCTGTTCTTTTTCTGTATTATCATACTCCTGGGTTCTGAACTTACAGGAAAGGCAACGTTGAAGTATGGTTCAAAGAATAAAAAACAAGTTTCTGGTGACTATCAGTAAGTGTTCATTTTGATCAACTGTTACTCAAGATTATTTTGTAATTGATTTTGTTTCACTTGATTATTGGATCATTATCGGTGCTTAAATCTTTAGTTTGTGTTATTATTCTCTTGGTATAGGGTATGAGCTTATTTAAACCTTTATTTCTTTGAGTGTACATAATACAGATTATTGATTTCAAACTTTCTCTCTATTTATATGTTTAGGTTTGTGTTCGAGGACCAGATCGATTTTATCAAGGCATCAGTGATGGATGGAGATAACGTATGTCAATAACTCATAACCTGATTCATGAGATTTATGGTGATATTTTTGTGTTTGAAGCAACTAATCGCTCTTTTCAGGTTGATTATGAAGAGATGGAAGATTCACTTGAAAAATCCAGAGCAAAGTCAGCTTTAGAGGCACTCCAGGTAGCATTTTTTGTCTTGGTTTATGTTCTCGTCTCCTTATAGAGTATCTCCTATCCTCTTACTTTCATTGATTCTCTTCCCTTCTTAATGAAATTCCTCTTTTATCCAAAAGAAATTTCATTAATGAATTTACCAAGTTTCAAAAGATTGGTTTGACAAATTTTTAATTCAATACTCAGAACCTTATTATGCTTGTTTATGATAGTTTGAGGCTTCTATTATATTGATGGATAAAAATAAAAGGATTATGGCAAATATATCATTTATATTTTAACACAAATAATTTTGGCTATGAAGTTGACCATTAGGTAGTAATTTGAAACTTGAGCATTAAGAGGGGGGGGGGGGATATCAATCTTATGACAGAATTACTTAATAAAGGCTGATTACTGACATATGTTCTTCACATTCTTTACTGTCTTTTTAGGAGGAGAGGAAAAAGTTGCCAATTTACCCTTATAGGGAGGAATTGCTCCAAGCTGTTAGTGATCATCAGGCATGCTTCTTTGCCCCCCTCTCTCTCTATTCCTTTCTTTCTTTTTCCTTACTGTTTATATTCTACTAATTCTGATTGTTGGTGATGACTTGGGATGAATTTCATCAATGGTGCTAGCTAACTGTTCTATTATAATTTTATTTCATTTCATTACCTTTTTTTTCTTCCTTTTCTTGTATAAAGCTGTATGTTCATTCAAATTAACCTCTACTTGTTTCGTTTAATAGGTGCTTGTAATTGTTGGTGAAACTGGTTCTGGAAAGACTACACAGATTCCCCAATATCTTCACGAGGCTGGCTACACAAAGCGCGGAATGGTGTGGTTCAATTTCTTTTGAATTTGCTTATGATAGGTTTATTTTATGAGTCAATGCTACTTCGCTATGTTTCACTTCACTTTTTTTTCTAATTGTTTGTGCTGTGTCTCATTGTCGACTATTATTTGTAGTTTGTTGAGAAAATAATTTATGTTTTGCCATTTTGATAAAGAATTGAGGCCATGGTTTAAGAATTTAATTATGATTGCCATTCAGTTGCAAATGTTGTAACTTTCCCACCTTTTGCGTTACTAGGTCCTACCTAGGTATAGAAAACAACTGCAGATTTAAAGCTTGTTGCATTATTATATTTGTCTGCAGATTGCATGTACTCAGCCACGGCGTGTTGCAGCTATGAGTGTTGCTGCTCGAGTATCTCAAGAAATGGGTGTCAAACTAGGACATGAGGTTGGCTGCCTTCATTATTAAATATTATACTCTTATAGTATCTGTTCTGATTGTATTATTATTGCTTTTTCAAAGGAATTCATTATGGATATCTCTCTTTCTCCTGCCTCTGTCTTTCAAATGTTAGTTATGTTTAAATGTTTAATTGAAGCTTTTTATTTTTGAAGGTTGGTTACTCCATCCGCTTTGAGGATTGCACATCTGAGAAGACTATTCTGAAATATATGACAGATGGAATGTTATTGAGAGAATTCCTTGGGGAGCCTGATCTTGCAAGTTATAGGTGAGCTTATGTTCAAGAGTTAGATTCAGGATATAGTTGGATGATATACAATCATTCTTATTATGTTTGCCAATTTTGTAGTGTTGTGATGGTGGATGAGGCTCATGAAAGAACACTCTCAACTGATATTTTGTTTGGATTAGTAAAGGTGAGCAGAAAAACCTTTGGCTAAATCAACTTTGTATTCTGTCTTTACAATTCAAGTGAGTTGAATGGTAGACTCTATTTTTTTTTTTTTTTTGTAGTGAGTTGAATGGTAGACTATTTTTTTTTTTTTTGGATAAAAGAAGAATTTCATTTAGAATAAAAGAGAATACATAAAGTAAGAGGATAAGAGATCCTCTATCAATAAACAAGAAAATATTGATAAATTACAGGGCTTTCTATAAAGCTTTCCAATCTCTCAAAATATTTGTGAGGGACAATCCTCTAAAGAGATTGTGAGCTTTACACCAAACAGATGATAAACGCCTAATCTTCTCCCATAAAAGATGAATGTCTGAGAAATTATCGTTGAAAATGCGAGAATTGCGTTCTAGCCAGATGCACCAAATAGTGGCAAAAACTGTTCATTGCCATAAGTAGTTAGCTTCTTTCCTCTTTGCGAAGCCAGCAAATCTGTCAGCAAAAAAGTGTCTAGGGTTGCAGGACACACCCAAGATTCCCCAAAAATCTCAAATAGATTATTCCACAAGAGGCTAGCCGCTGAATAGTGCAAAAAAAGGTGTGCAACTGATTCTAAATTTACGCCAGACATAACACTTTGCCTTAAGAGGCCTTCAAACCGGCAACATGTCATTAGTATTAATTCTATTAAGCACAGTTGTCTAGATAAAGGATTTGACTTTACAGGGAGCTTTGGACTTTCAAATAGGTTTCTCAAGGAGAAAAGAGGGCGAAAGCAAACAGTGAATCAGAAACTGAAAAAGGGACTTGCAAGTGAACAACCCAATAGAATCTAGAGACCACAACCTTTTATCTGAGGTGGAAGACATGTTAACAGACTCAAGGAGACCGAAATGGACAACTAACTCTGAAGCCTCTCTATCATTCACATTTCTAAAAAGGTGAAAATCCCCATTGGGGCATTGTGTAGAGAAGAAAGATGATATAGACCAGGAAAAGAATCCCTAAAGAGGCATCCCCTACCCAGTTATCCTCCCAAAAGTTAAAGTGAGGATCATTCCCCACCTGCAAGGAAAGTAAAGGCTGGAAAGTAGAATAACCCTGGGATATAAATTTCCAGGGACTATAATGAGAAGCAAGTGATGCAGAGTTAGCGTCCCAGACATTCTTGTCCAAGCCATACTCCTGATTACCTGATGCGATAGAGAGTGCGGCTCTAAAGGAAAGCGCCATAGCCATTTTGTTGCCAAGGCATATTTTTAGACACCAAATTTCCGAGACCCAAAACTCCTCCTTTCTTTGGACGACAACACACCTCCCAACTAACTAAATGATCACGTTTTGAATCCAAAGCACCCGACCAAAGGAAGTCCCTCATGATCTTTTCAATGGATTTTGCTACACCCATAGGTAAGCAGAACAAGGATAAAAAGTAAAGGGCTATGCTAGAGAGTCAAGACTGAATTAGGGTGATCTGACACCCTAGAGAAAAGTAAGCCCCTTTCCAATTCTCAAGGCGCTTCAAAATCTTTTCCATCACAGTATCCCAAAAAGAAGTAGATCTAGGGTTATCACCTGAAGGAACATCCAAGTAAACCGAAGGCCACTCCAAAATCTGACAATTTGCTAAAGCAACCATGGCAGAAAGAGTTTGAGGGTCAACATTAATTCTAGCTATACCACTTTTGGATGGATTGATTTTCAACTTGGAGGCTATCTCAAAAATCTACGGTAGCAAGCGGACGTTCACCAAACTCTGTCATTGTCCAGGAACAAAATGGTATCATCGGCGAACTATAGATGGGAAACCAGAATCCCTTCGGAATCCACTTTGACACCTCTAACCAACTCATTATCTGTTGCCCTAGAAAGCAAACGACTAAGGGCATCCACCACCAAAGTGAACAAGAAGGGGATAAAGGATCTCCTTGCCTTAAACCCCTCTGACCTCGAAACCAAGATTTTGGCTCACCATCAATTATTGAGTAAGTGCTTGATGAAAGACAACCTGAAATCCAATTCCTGTTTCTTGAACAATCATCTCCTCAATTATGATATTCAAGATAGTTTAAGCTTGTATTTGGTTCAGTCAAGCAAGAGTTCTTATACTTCTAAGTTCTAATATAGAATGGCATATTTCTTACAATTTTTTTCTTTGCTGCTGATGTGATGTTTCTGCATTGTTGTGCCATGATTCTTATTTGGTTTACAGGTCAATCCTCAACTCATCAATGCGCGTCCTTTGCTCATTTTCGTGTTAGATATGGATGTTCTGTTCAGACGAATAAATAGTCTTATTTCTTGATGTTAAAATATATCTAGATAAGTTTTAATGGTTTGAATGTAAATATGATTTATGATATGGCAGCACAATATGACGTTTGATTCATGTAGCCAAGCTCACCTAGTGGGACAAGGTTTAGTTATTGTTGTTATATTTGTATATGTTAATAATAATGTATTGCGTTTGAATACCGTGTTATCGTGACAGGATATTTCTCGTTTCCGGCCTGATCTTAAGTTGCTGATATCAAGTGCTACACTTGATGCCGAGAAGTTCAGTGACTACTTTGATTCTGCTCCGATATTCAAAATTCCAGGGAGACGGTATCCTGTTGAAATAAACTTTACCAAAGCACCTGAAGCTGACTACTTAGATGCAGCTATTGTCACATCACTTCAAATCCATGTCACTCAACCTCCTGGAGATATATTGGTGTTCCTTACTGGTCAAGAAGAAATTGAGACGGCTGAAGAAATCTTGAAGCATCGAACTAGAGGTTTGGGCACTAAAATTGCTGAGTTAATAATATGCCCTATATATGCCAACCTACCAACTGAGCTACAAGCTAAAATATTTGAACCAACTCCTGAAGGGGCACGAAAGGTTGTCCTTGCAACTAATATTGCTGAAACATCATTGACAATTGATGGGATCAAGTATGTCATTGATCCAGGATTCTGTAAGATGAAAAGTTATAATCCAAGAACAGGAATGGAGTCCTTGTTAGTAACACCCATCTCAAAAGCTTCAGCAATGCAAAGAGCTGGTCGTTCTGGAAGAACAGGTCCTGGAAAGTGCTTCCGATTGTATACTGCATATAATTTTCATAATGACTTGGATGATAACACTGTTCCCGAAATACAGCGGACTAACCTTGCAAATGTAGTATTGACTTTAAAAAGTCTTGGCATTCATGACTTGCTGCACTTTGATTTTATGGATCCTCCACCTGCAGAGGCCTTATTGAAAGCCCTAGAGCTTCTATTTGCATTAAGTGCTTTAAATAAGCTTGGTGAGTTAACAAAGGTAGGTAGACGGATGGCAGAGTTCCCACTTGATCCTATGTTGTCAAAAATGATAGTGGCTTCAGAAAAGTACAAGTGTTCAGATGAGATAATATCTATTGCTTCTATGCTTTCTATTGGCAACTCAATATTTTACCGCCCAAAGGATAAACAAGTACATGCAGATAATGCAAGGTTGAATTTTCACACTGGAAATGTTGGAGACCATATTGCATTGCTAAAGGTTCGATTACTTCTGACTAAAATTTTGTTGCTTTTTCTATATTTTGTTGGTTCTCCTTGCTTATTTCCATTTTCCTACTCTATGAAATGTTGGGCACTGTTATTGATCTCATTACACGTTCTGTATTTTGTTGGTTATCCACTTTCGCTGTGAAATTGTAGGCACCATTATTTTGTTGTCACTATTGGGACTTGGTATTACCTAGCAGTACAAAACTACCTTAAAAGTGGATCTGAACTTTACCTGGCATGCATGACTTAGAGCCCAGACGCTGAGCTCTTTTATTCACTACCTCGTTTTTAATGGACTGAAGCTACTGATTTTTCTCCTCCATCTCCCTCTATTCTTGCCAGTGTGTCTCATTTGGCCATTTAATTTTAATTTGGTTTGATGTTCACTTACATTAGTAGATATTGTTATTTGAGTGCCCTCTTGAAGTTGTTCAAGGTGTAGTCTATCATTGATGCGTTTCTTCATTCCAGATTATCATTGGACCTAACTAAATTTGTTCGATTCAGGTCTACAATTCCTGGAAGGAGACCAATTATTCAACACAATGGTGTTATGAAAACTATATACAGGTATAGTTCTATGTTATGCAAACTAATCTATGCCCCACATCTACATTTAGCAGAACTGCTACCAAGTAGTACCTACATGTGTGTAATCATTTAGAAATGTTACTTTATGTAACTAGTTTAAATTCAATTTTAGAACTAGAAGATTTTTGTAACTTTATTAGTTCATTCAACAAGTGAGTTTAGTAATTATGCTCTTGGAACATTTGGGACAGAACCTGACAAAACTGATAGATTTATTTTTCCATCAAAAACTGCCTGCGTGTTATCATTGTTGGTTGTGGAGATGTATGTTGTTTTTTTGGTGAACTTTTTTATGATGCTAGATTAGTGCCTATTTTTGGAAGGATTTCTGTTGCAAAGATATTAACTACCTTTGCTAAGTGGTTACTTATCTTGTTCTTTTTGTTTTTGTTTATTTGCTGCTTCTGTTTATGTTTTCTTTAAAAGGATATGTTGTCCTCTCTTTTATTACTTCAATACTTCTTTGTTACCTTTACCAATGATATTTCTTTTATAAAACAGCCTTTAGAACATCTATTATGTTTTACTACAATCAGCCCTTGTTGAATCTCCTACCCCATAGAATCACACATGGATCATTCAAACAATGATCCCTGCCTTTGAGATGATATGGTGGCTGTGGAAAAATCTGTTACTCCCTCCGTCCAGTCCATCCAGTATT
Organism: Nissolia schottii; assembly: GCA_003254905.1. NCBI lineage: Eukaryota > Viridiplantae > Streptophyta > Magnoliopsida > Fabales > Fabaceae > Nissolia > Nissolia schottii. The sequence goes on from QANU01022028.1 coordinate 559,100, forward strand.
AGATGTCACTTTTGACACAAGCACTAAATTACCCTTATAGTGAGAGTTTCAAGTTGTGGAAAATTGTAATACAATTAATACTATAGTAAATTGGGGTAAAATTAAAAACACAACAGTTAATACTTTCTTAATCTAGTCAAGTGACAACTAATTTTGGACAAAGCTTTGGATAAAAAGTGTCATCTAATTTTGGACGGATGGAGTACTTTGGTCTTCTTTTTCTCAGTTAAAATGGCTTTTTTCAAATATTTCATACCTTGGGATAGCTTTGTGTTGATTTTTGGTGGAATATTCTATTTTTATGGTTGTTATTTTAATGTTCAGGTAAGGAGTATGAAACGGGCTAGGGATATCCGCGATCAACTTGCAGGTCTTCTAGAGAGGGTTGAGATCGAACTAACATCAAATTCTAATGATCTAGATGTCATCAAGAAATGCATAACATCTGGTAAAATTATAAAATTAGTAATCACTTGCAGTGGGGATTCTTGTCCAATCTACTGAATCTAAGGTTTAACAAATGCAGGATTCTTCCCACACTCTGCACGACTGCAAAAAAATGGATCCTATCGGACTGTTAAACATCCACAGACTGTTCACATACATCCTAGTTCAGGACTGGCGCAGGTATGTTGCTGCCTAGCTGATATCTCACTAGTGTAATCTAGTGTTTTAATGTACTGCTCCCCCTCCCCATTTTAATTAATAAAAACGAATCATTAGATCAGAAGATGTGTGTTGCAATAAGCAGTTCCAAAACTAAACAAACTGAACCAAGAAAGAAATTGTAGACACAAAAGTACCTACCACATAATTTCAGCTGAAAGTTTTCATCCATTACATATTAAGTTTTCATCCATTACATATTCTTTCTGATCTTTGGCCCTAAATGTCAACATACCATTATGCAAATTAAGGTGGTAATCTAACTAAGGTTATTGTCATTGAAGGCTCCAAAACAAAATTGTTGTCATTAGATGTTTATGGCAATTGCCAGCTGAACTGTTACCAATGTAGTAACTGAAGAAAATCAAAATGTGCACTTGATAACCAGCCTTAGTAACCAAACTACAGAATAAGCACTAGAGAACTTGAAAACTGCAGAGGTGGTTCGTCCTAGTAGATAGCCTGTATAACAAAATGATTAACTTTAAATACGAGGTAGTTATATTAATTTAAACAATAACAAAGCCTTGTCCCACTTTGTGGGGTCGGCTAGATAGATCAGATGAGGCTACATTGTCCTGTCAAGGACCATATTTGCTGTTATATTAATTTCCATGATATCAATTCCCACGTCAAGAATTATATTCTAGCAAATTCAAATATCTCAGAATAAATAAATCTGGGACCTGGGAACAACTTGAGTAGCATGATACTGTATGAAGTTTGTTGAGTATCTGAAACCTTGTGACAAAATGCAGGAAAATGAAAGAAAGTGATAGAGCTTAGGGAAACAGAATGAGTCCAAAACTGATAATTTTCCATTATGAACTCAACAGTGAATATTTGGAAGGTATAACAGCTGTAACTAACTCTCTAAAAGTGTCTAACAACTACGTGAATGCATGTGGACTAGCCATGTGGACTGTGAGCTGTCAGCATGTACAATCAGAATCAGGCCGGTGCTTTAGTAGCCAAACTACAGAATAAGCACAAGAGAACTTGAAAACTGCAGAGGTGGTTCGTCCTAGTAGATAGCCTGTATAACAAAATGATTTAACTTTAAATACAAGGGAATATTAATTTCAACAACAACAGAGCCTTGTCCCACTTTGTGAGGTCGGCTACATGGATTAGACGACACTACAATGTCCTATCAAGGACTATATTTGCTGTTATATTAATTTCCATCATATCAATTCACACATTTAAGAATTATATGCTAGCAAATTCAAATATCTCTCAAGTCTGGGACCTGGGAAAAACTTGAGTAGCATGATACTTAACTCTGAAATTTGTTGAGTATCTGAAACCTTGTGACAAAATGCATGAAAATGAAAGAAAGTGATAGAAAGCATAGGGAAACAGAATGAGTCCAAAACTGATAATTTTCCATTATGAACTCAACAGTGAATTTTGGAAGGTGTAACAGTTGTAACTAACTCTCTAAGAGTCCAACAACTACTTGAATGCTAGTGGACTAGCCATGTGGACTCTGAGCTGTCAGCTCACTCTCACCCTGACAAAGTTGAATACGTGTGCCTCCTGTTCCAATTTTGATTTAACCTTGCCATTATGTTCATTAACTATTGTGTTTGCCCTTGTTCGCAATGCTAGTTGGTTTAAAACCTGAATCTTGGGCAATGCCATATACACAGTATGATCTGTAGGTGTGCTTGAGCTTCGACAGAAAAAAGGATTGATCAAGTTCTATTGAGTCTGACTCAGTGTGATCATTTATCAAAGTATAACTTTGGTTATCAAATGATTGAACAACGGGGAGCAATTAACTTACGATACTTAGTTGACATTCATAAAAAGTATCTAATGAATTATGAGTTCAATACATCCTGTTTAGCAGAAAGACGGATATTCCTTGCTCATTATCAGACAATCACTTATTCACAAACCCCGTATGGGGCTAGTAGTTTTCATTTCCCATCTCGTGGGAAACCCTTTTTGCTCCGCTTAGCCCTAGCCCTACCCCCCTCTAGGGGTATTTTAGTGATAGGTTCTATAGGAACTGGACGATCCTATTTGGTCAAATACCTAGCAACAAACTCCTATGTTCCTTTCATTACAGTATTTCTGAACAAGTTCCTGGATAACAAGCCTAAGGGTTTTCTTTTTGATGTAAATTTCATGTCGATACTCCCAACTCTAAACCTGGTAATCTTGTAACTGGTGGGGTTGTACCATGTTTAAGTTTTCTTAGCAATAATTATACATCAGAGTTACCAAATTTGTTCTCACTCCCTTTGTGCTGCAAACAAGTTCACGTGTACCATGATGTGCTACTTTTGCGAGCTGGAGTGCTCTGGTACATTATCTAACAACCAAATGTGGTGAATCAGTTTATAAAACAGAAATCAATAAGATTCAACCATAAAAATAGCAGAGTATGCAAGGTTTAAGGTTTCTGTAGCTGTTGTAGACTATGGAGGAGGGATGCGGCCGATTCCTGTTGAAGAAGAGCACAACCTTCCTGTCCAACAAGATGCACAATATTTCATATTTTGGTTAAATTTTTTTTAATTAAAAGCCTTAATGAAACGACAGTGTTTCAGCCTTTTAAAGGAAACAAAATAAAATTTAGTGAAACACTGTTTTAGTTTAGGTTACAGAAAAATAATACTAATTTCAACTAAAAATATGTAGAAGATTTTTATGAAAGTTGCTAATATTTTACAAAATAATTAAAGGAGATATAGGATTTAATTTTTTTTATGTAGTCATCCAATCATGTATTGCAACATTATTAAAAGAGGTTGAATTGGTAATATAAAAAATTCAATAATTTTATAAAATAAACTGGAGTATACCAAAGAATAGCCCGTTATGAATTGTATTTAAGTGATGTACCTCATCCCCATACCATGTAGAGAAACGTCCTATGCTCCTTGTAATCATGATCCGTTATGTTCAAACTATTCAGAAGTTATAGAACGCAATATATATGTTGCATGAATGTGCATGCACACAATGATTTATGAATATCTAATTTTGCTCATTTGTTTGCACTTTCTTGACAATAGGTTCTTCCTCGATGGGTCATATACCATGAACTAGTGCTTACAACTAAGGAATATATGAGACAGGTATTATTTACGTTAAACTAAGTCAATTGTTTTATTGTTCCTCTCAATGTATATTTGTCAATAGCTGAAACCGCATGTTCAAATTACAGGTCACTGAATTAAAGCCAGAGTGGTTGGTGGAGATAGCCCCTCACTATTACCAGCTCAAGGATGTCGAAGACTGTATGCTCTCCTTCGCTTTAATATTTACATTATATGTTTGATAGAAGTCAACCCACATTTCCCGTAGCTTTATCTTCATTTAAATTATTGAGGCCATTTTACTGAGAATTTGCCTTTTAATCAAGCTTTGTTTGTAATAAAGATCATGTGGAATCAGGATGTATTTAGCAAGTGGCTTTTGTCATAATGTTTCTTGGCGTTACTTTCTCATATTTTTCTAACATGGCTGATTCCAATTTTGGATGTCACACTCTTAATTTATCTTTGGTTGTTTAATGTAACTTTAGTTTTTTGCATGGAAAGAATGTTTTTAGTTAAGCTTGAGCATTGTTCTACTATCGATCAGTACTATTTGTTTTTCTTTTCTTCTTGACTGGTTGGATTACAGAATTTGATGGCTGTCCATCTGGTACATTTTGATTTAGCTAACCTGTGTTCACTTCTTTCATAATTAGACTGCTTGCATTCGTCAAGCTGGTGGTAAAAAGTATTGTTGTTCTGTGAACTAATTCTAGTTTCAATTTTTACCCATATGATAACTGAAGGGTTAGCTGTAATGAACCTTATAAAGCAAACTAAGTTTGGTAGTTATATTCGAATGCATTTTGGTGTATAGCATATTAATCAGTTTTCAATATTTGATTATCATGATGTGGACATTTTGTTGCTTTATGTCAAATTGTCAATTATTTATTTGATTACAGTTAAGCGTGCTTCTACTATTTTCTTTAGCTGATGAGTTGTTTAAATTCTGTGGCAGCGGGTTCCAAGAAAATGCCTCGCGGGGAAGGACGTGCACAATAGGATAGACAGGAGAAGATGTTCTTGGAGAGAGAAAATCTCTCTTTGGAACTTGGCGAAGAGGCACTGTAAATAAATTTTTGTTGTACATTTGGACTACAGTAAGAATGCCGAATCTTTACCTACTGAAATTAGCCTTCAGTGTAGTAACCCTGCATGTTGCACTTGCATCCCTGGGTGTCGATGGGGTCTAGGTAGTTAAGGGAAGTTAATGTGTGGTCATTTAATGAAAATTTTTGTCTTGTAGGCTTCAGTTTCAACTTTAGGAGACAAGTTGTGTCTGATTTATTTCTGTCCCTGGGTTCCAAGAAAATGCCTCGCGGGGAAGGACGTGCACAATAGGATAGACAGGAGAAGATGTTCTTGGAGAGAGAAAATCTCTCTTTGGAACTTGGCGAAGAGGCACTGTAAATAAATTTTTGTTGTACATTTGGACTACAGTAAGAATGCCGAATCTTTACCTACTGAAATTAGCCTTCAGTGTAGTAACCCTGCATGTTGCACTTGCATCCCTGGGTGTCGATGGGGTCTAGGTAGTTAAGGGAAGTTAATGTGTGGTCATTTAATGAAAATTTTTGTCTTGTAGGCTTCAGTTTCAACTTTAGGAGACAAGTTGTGTCTGATTTATTTCTGTCCCTGGGTTCCAAGAAAATGCCTCGCGGGGAAGGACGTGCACAATAGGATAGACAGGAGAAGATGTTCTTGGAGAGAGAAAATCTCTCTTTGGAACTTGGAGAAGAGGCACTGTAAATAAATTTTTGTTGTACATTTGGACTACAGTAAGAATGCCGTATCTTTACCTACTGAAANTTGTGCGCGCGGGCTTCACTGTGAAATCTAGGTTTCTTTTAAAGTCTAATCAACTTCCCGAGATTCTGTCTTGCCAAGTTATTAAACAGGTCCAGAGTGCCATACAATACAATGAAACCCCTATAGTTTACTGTTAGGTAGTATTATGGTCATTACATAATGAAAAGAATAATTGCTAGTATTCCCCCTCGTACATTGTAGTTATATTTTTTAGAATGTTAATACCATTGTAGAGGGTGAGTCTCAACATGCATGCCTTGTGATTATGTGTGAAAAGGCGAAACCACCACAATTGAATGCTTAGATAAGTTTGTCCAATGAGTTATTTTGGTATTCGAGAGTCAATATTTGCAAAGACAAACTCAAACGATATACAACGCCTACTACAAATGCGGGAGAATCGCGGCTTTCCCAACATGTTAGGCAACATCAACTGCATGCACTGGCAGTGAAAAAACTGCTCGAAAGCATGGAAATATATGTATATGGTTGGTTATCGTGGGGTTCCAACTATAGACTCGAAGTTGTAGTTACACTTGACTTTTGGATATAGCATGCATTTTTTGGAGTTGCTGGTTCAAAAAATGACATCATGTGTTAAGACTGTTTAACGTTGTTTGAGGAAGTTCTCAACAGTCGTGCTCTTAAAGTAAATTACACTGTTAATGGCACCAATTATACTATATGGTACAATTTAATAGAGGGTATATATCTTGAGTGGGCATCATTCGTCAAAAAAACCTCTCAACCACGAAGCAAGCAGCTTAAGTTATTTGCATAATATCAAGAAGGACAGTGAAAGGACACGGAACAAACATTCAAAGTATTGCAGGCTCACTTTGTAATTATATGCGGTGTAGCACGATTTTAGAAGCAGCAGCAGCAGCAGCTTGTGAGTATAATGAAAACATGCATCATATTGCATAATATTATTGTTGAAGATGAAAAAGACATATATCAAGGAAACTATGCTCAACTCCCCTCTTACAACAGTGTAGAACATGGAATAGCACCGCTACAATTTTGTAAGGAAAAATTTTACTCCATACCAGAGGTTTATTCAAATGAAAGTCCAACTTCGTGATAATTAAAAGGACCACCAGAAGAAACATCTCAATAATAATATTAGATCAATGATAATAAATGGCATCTACCTCTACTACTGTTATTATTATTAGGGAATGTTAGATCGATTTAATTTTATTGAACCCTAGAAGAAATCAACGCCATTTACCCTAAACAAAATTATCCAAGTCATGACCAAAATACAAAACTGAATTTCAAGATTACTCAAATTATTAACCGTTATGTTGTTATCGTATTGCACTATAAATATGAAATCTTAACAGCAATCGTATATGTACTTACAATATGGAGCTTAAAGTGACCAGAGACCAACTTGTTAATTTGAATTAGTTTTTTTTCCCCCAGAAATTTGAACAAAAACTAATTATGAATTCATAAAATCTACACCGATTCACTCGATATATGCATTACATATCAAAATTACCGAATGGGAGTTTTGTAAATTAAAAAATAATAATAACAGTCAAACTTTGTAAATGAAAAAATAAATAAAAATATAAGCTCGGACAACTTTAGCGTAGTTTTGACTTTTAACTCAAAACTACCAGCGATACTTCACTTTGCACTTTTCATGCATTTTATTATTAGATACTTTTCGAAAAAGCTAAATCGTGTGGCAGATTTTTTTACATATATATGGCATCAACACATTTGTATTCTTATAATATGGTCCATTCAAAAAAATTATGAATGTATGGGTTTCTTGTCTGAAATCGCTACCCCCTATAGTGATTTCAGACATTTGAATTTTTTTCTTTTTTTATTTTTTTAAAGTCTGAAATCGCCATCCCCCGTGGCAATTTCAGACTTTTTGAATTTTTTATTTTTTTAAAGTCTGAAATTGCCACGGAGAGTGGCGATTTCAGACTCTGAAATCGCCATCCCCTGTGGCGATTTCAGACATCTAAATTTTTTTTTTTTTTAATTTTCAGATTTTCTGAAATCGCCACCACCTGTGGCGATTTCAAAAATTTACCCCATATTTTCGTAATTTCTCATTCCAACCCATATTTTCAAAATTCCCCCAACCCACATATATGTCAAAACCCTCGTGTGGCTCTATTATATTCCTAACTAATATATATTTAATGTTCAAAGATAAACACATCAAAATTTCGAAATACACAAATATCTTATCTTCTCAATCATATTCAATACAGCCAACTGAAAAGCCCCAATTGAAAACGCGGAATGACTAAACTTCCTCACATTTTTGTTGGTTAATACCTGACAACACCCTACACAGAAGGGTCATTACTCATTTCTACCTCAAACTTGAGCTCTCAACTTTGCTTGCTGGGTCTAGGAGGTCCAAAGTAGTTTGTCATCAAACCCATTAGCGAAAACCTGAAGTAAGCATTTAAATTAACAAGTCAACAGTTTTGACAGTGAAGATGAAAAATAGCATAGAATTTATATTACAACAGAAATTTAGCACAATAACCAATTATATACATGATAATGTTTTCAGAAGTGAGAAACAAAAACAAAAAAAAAATATGAAAAAACAAAAATCACCATCATATAAATAATAGTAACGTCTAAAATTACAGTAAAGTCAAATATTAACATTACTTCTAGGGAAAAGCTTGAATCGCTTTTATTATGCTTCCAAAGCCACATTCTCCGCCATAGAATGTATGACTTTGTACACCATTCTGTGTGTAAAAACATCAACAGATTGTTTTTTTTTTTTTTTCCCTCATGATGGGACCAGTTACCAAACTCTCAAGTGATTTTCTTACCATTGAAATATACCTAGTAAACTGCAATTCAGTAGTTTTGTACAATAGCATATCTGCTATTATGTACTCTAGAAAGTTAGTTTCATATAGGACCTTCATTGAACAGGATCTGTTATGTAGGCCTGCACGTGTGCCTTCTTAGGAGAGAGAGTCTGGTTGATGAATCATGGCTCTGACCAAAGCGTGATTATCCCGGTTAACTTGTCAGTCAAAGTCCTTTTGACTGAAGAGGACCGTTCTCAATTGTCAAGTAATCTGGTAGCTTGGACTCCTTAAACAATTGATCTCCATCTCTGGCTATTGTCCTGAGTTCTATTGATACTCTTGAAATTTAACTAAATATGTAATGTATCAGAACCTAAGATGGAAATAAGTCAAGTTTATCATTGTAGCCAAGTATATGCTCTATGGTTGAAAGGTAACAGAATCAGACTTGCAGGAGTATAATTTTGAAGTGATATTAAATTCTCCATTATCTAGGTTTCTGATAGGCACCACCCATAACTAATGTATAGAGTAGCAAGAACGTGAGCATGTAAGGAAGGTGTATAGTCGATTTATGGGTTTGTTTTGTAACAACCTGTTTATGTGGCAGATGGGGAAAGGGCAGATGAGCATCAAGATACTGAATGAAGGAGCTGGGGCCCATTGAGCTAGGAGATGAGCAGACACTCAACAATCTGTAGGTGGCCTAAATTCCTATCAAGGGCTCATCGCTAGAAAGTCTTCATCAGACATCATTCCTGATATCCAATTCCTATCAAGGGCTAACCGTTATCAAGTATTAATTCCAATCGAATTAAGATTATCATTTTATCTACAAGAGCATGAACCAAATTCGAAGTGCAACCAGGAAAACTATCATCCCTCAACCCATATATAGGAGTGTAGCACCCCAGGTACAATCAACTTCCCCGCTCTGAATCTGCCAAAGGTTGAACAGAGCATCTGAATCTTTCTCCTTTATTTCTCAGGTCCCTGTTCTCTATGCTAATCCAAATGGAAACAACAACCGAGCCTTATCCCACTATGTGGGGTTAGCTAAATGGATCAAGTGATGCTATCAAGGGCCATGTTTTCATGTAGATCATTAATTTTTAAATCTCTTCTAATAGTTTTCTCTATAGTTTTTTTAGGTCTCTCCCTACCTCTAACTAATGAGTTATCCCATGGGGCTTCTAATGGTCTTTTCCTCACATGTCCAAACCACCTAAGACGAGACTCTACCACCTTTTGTACTATAGGTGCTACTCTGACTTTCTCCCTAATGCAATTGTTCCTAATCCTATCTTGTCTAGTGTGTCCACTAATCCACCGTAACATCCTCATTTTCGCAACATTGAGTTTATCCTACCGTGGACTTTTTATTGCCCAACACCTCAGTCCAGTATAACATTGCTGGTCTTACAGTTGTATGCTAATCCAAATGGAAACAAATAGAACAAATAAAAAAGTTGAATTCTCCTGATTCTAACTGATCATTCATCAAGCTAGGGAAGTAAGCTGCCAAATCTGAATTGATTTTGCCTAAATTTTTTCCCCTTCGGAAAAATAAATAAATAATAATAATAATAATAATAATAATAATAATAATAATAAAAAATCTTATTTTCCTAACTAAGTAAATTTCCAAAAAAATAAATAAATAATGACGCAAGTAATCAGATGCGCACATTTCCGTGCTTCGCATAAACTTTTTTTTGTTACACAGATCTGAAAATCCAAATGCAAATGCTAACTCAAATACAAATTGCAACGGTGGAGGGAACAAAAAATGGAATGAAAAAGAGAAGAAACTCACATCATAGCCATCATAACTTGCTTAAGATCGTTCTCGACGTTCCTCATATTGGCAACTGATTGCGCGCAGAATATGAGAGCCAGCCAAGAGCTCAGCTTGTACTGAAAATTTTTATTAAAATAAATAAGTTTTATGAAGATGAAAAAAAAAGGTTAAGGCAGTGAGAAGTGTTGGATCAGTGAAAGGCACGAACCCTGAACATGACGCCGGCGACGCCAAAGAGGACGGCGATGAAGCCGGCATAATCGATGGGAAGGTCTTGAGGGGAAACCGCCGGTGCCACGTATGGCCTTGCCGCCGATGGCATGCGTGGATCGTTACTGTGAGACGACATCTCTCTCTCTCTCCCCCCCTCTCTCTCTCTCTATTCGTTCTCTCGTTCTTTGCGTCAGGATTGGCGCAGATGTGTATGTGTGGTTTTTTATTTTTGTTTCAAGTTAATGCCCAAGTAGATCATGATTAGGGGTGAGAATAGGTCGACCTATTTTATTAATCTTCAGTCTAAGTCTGACTTATTTTATTAATTATTTAGATGTAATGTCTTATTCATTAGACTAGTGTTACTTTTAGTAACATTTTATGTAATCATATTTATTAATATAATTTTATTATTTAATTTTTGTAAAGAAACCCTAATCTAAAGGGTCCTTAGGACTCGCCCACACTCACACTCTCATCTCATCTGAATAATCATTTTTTTTTGTTAGTAAAATGTCATATATCAGTGATAGATCTGCCTGTGTATTTTTTTATCATAAAAAAATAAAAAATAAATATTAAAATAAAATAAAATATGCAATTTTTAATTTTTCAAAAATACTCATAACGAAATATTATTTTTATTAATAACTTAATTTCTTAATATAATAATATTCTAAAGTAAAAAACTAATATATATATTAGTATTTCTTGAGAGAAGGGAGAACGTTTAATTGAATATATAACATTTACTATATAACAAGTAAGAGTGTATAAATTCAATATGAATCAAAAAGACATTTTCAATAAAGAATTGAAACTCTAAAGTTGCAAATTGCAGGGGTATGCCCATGAAGAAACAGATCAAAAGACAAGAATGAGCAACGTGAATATCCTTTATGTGAGAGAAAAATCAAATTTTCATCCATTGATTTTATCATTAAGAAACCAAAGTCCATATCCCAAAAATGTTTGCTCAACTTTGGTATGTATATCACCAATTTTCTTGCTTAGTATGTGATAGTAAGACCATAAACAGAATATATGGTATTTGACCAACAAAAAATAAAAAAGAAAATGCCAGCAAAAATCTCTCACATTATTTAGATAAGATGAGAGTGCGAGTGTGGGAGAGTCCTAGGGACTCTTTAGATTATGATTTCTTTTAAAAAAATTAAATAATAAAATTATATTAATAAATATGATTGCATAAAATGTTGCAAAAAGTAATGATAGTCTAGTGGCAATAACATTGTTGTGAATGACATTTGTGAGTAAACAGGCCTAACAAGCTTTCGTAATAGCCTAGGTCTGGCATTTTTACTGAAACAGAATTTATTCTTCTTTTTTTTTATTTTGGAAAATTTTATTCTTTTAAATTTTTTAACTGAGTTAATCCTTATTATTTTTTATGTTGATTAATTTAATCTTTTTTTTATAATCATTCAATTCTACCACTTTTAAATTTTTTTGCTAATTTGATCAATGTAAATTATAAAAGTTAGACAAGTTAATTCTTCTATCAATATCTTACGTTGAGACAACTGACTTATGACATAACAGAGAGACATGACATGTTAAAGGTCCATGTCACATGAATCGAGAGCCTCTAATTTCAAATGAGCCTCTAATTTCACTAACTTGTGAGCATGATTTTTAGGTCATTCGAATGAATCGCCTTTGTCACTTACTTTGTGCACCAACTCAAGGGCATAAATTATTTGTCATTCGGGCATTCCCTTTTAGCCACATCTCCATCTATAAATAGAGTTCTCCCCTTCCCCTTTTCAACTTGCTTAGACCTTCAGACTCCTCCCCCTCTAGCGAGTAGTTCCTTGCTCATCTTCTTTCCTTCTTTTTGTGAAGAAGCAATGTTTTCACCTAGGGTAGGTAGCCAATCCTTTTAAGAATGACCTAGGATAGTAGGCCCCGACGTCGCAACTTTGGTAGTGGTGGCCCTATGGCAGTCCACGACCGCTGTGGCGATGCCAGATCGCTATCACAGAGCCTACGTTTATCTTTCCTTATGGATTTTTGATGGTGTGGTGTTTGTTGGCCTTTCCAATTGCCAACACTACGCCGATTGGAATTTCTAGTGCCAGTGCTTCAGTTCTAGAATATTCCAGGTGAGTGGAGGTCCCGGTGCATCAACAGTGCCACATTGGTGGTCCGTCAATCTAGTTAGTTTGTGTTTACAATATTCATGAATATTATTATTTTATTACCACGCTTATATGATGACATGCCATGATAGAGACTTATGTTAGGTTTATATAACAAACCCTAATAAAGACTCCAGTTAAAGAAGGACCTTAAGTTGTCCATTATAATGCACCTCTCTTACTTGGGAACCTCTTCTAAGTACGGGGATCTCAATCCTTAATCCCAGGCGAGTAAACAAGACTAAACTAACTAGGAATACTACCTTTCATAATCAGTAGATGTAGGACCTAAACAACTTGGATAATCAATCTAGCTCATCCAACTAAAAGACTTCACACCTTAAGGTAGATGACTTATTTCAGTATATGTAGGGTCAGCATCCCCATAGACTAAATTCAGCATTAGATAACTTTAGGGTATGCGTGCCTTCACAGATCAGATTTAGTATTAATCAGCTTTTAGGTATGTGTAAGGCCCTGCAAATTAAGGGTATGCGTACCCTTAGAAATTCAGGTAATATAGAGTGAAAGGCTCTATAGATTTAGGGTATGCGTACCCTCACGATTCAGCATCCAGGTTCCAGCGTATCCAGAACCGCAAGGATTTATCTTGACGAAGCGAGTTCAACCTAAGGTTCCTTTTGATCAAGTATCGAGAAGCATCTCTCCTCGTGCCCCTCCGCTAGAAGCGGGCACACGCTGCAAACAGACCATATTTATTATCCAGTTATTTCTCATATTTGCTTCTCGATTTACTATATGTTCTATTTGTTATATGCATACATACATACATACATACCATGTTTTATGAACAATATATGTTATGTGTGTGGTACCGAGATACCTACCATTGAGATGACAAACTCACCCCTCTTTCAATGATATTTTTTTAGATACAGTATAGGAAAGTGAGAACGTCACCCTCGTCCAGTAGGTACAAGGTCTAGCATCAGTGGTAAGCTCTGCTTTGTAATGGGGTCTACCAAGGTTATGTTAGTAGATATGCTTCAGATCACTTAGGCAGGATCCCGTTTCCGCTTGTATGTATTATTACAATAGTACTCATTTTCAGACAGATGTAATATAAGTTGTTACTAAAGTTTATTTATGAAATCAGTCATTTAATTGTCTTTAAATAAAGTTGTTTATTTTAGCATGCATGAACATTAGTATGCCATGTCAGAGCTTCCGTAGGGGCAGTAGCACTACGTGCATTCACATCTTAAGTTGGGGTGTGACAGGTCAAAACAACACAAGAAAACAAAAATTCTTCACCTTTTAGTGATCCTTAAAACTCATCTTATTGTTAAGATTAGAATCACCACAGATTATCGGATTATCAACAAGTTCACAAACAAACTTCTAGGCTACCAAAATAGCACTATGGTTGATTCTTATCAAAGGAAAAACACAATTTCTTTACCTCTTGGTGGTCCTCAAAACTCACATCATTATTCATGAAAGGAACGACAATGGATGATTAGAACACTTTAAACTTGTAAAAACAAAACAAGATTAGAATCAAAACAACACATGGAAACCCTAACGAACCATGGGACTCGAAATCTGCCCTGGGGTTTTTGGTGAAGAAAAACATTTTTTTCTTTGTATAAATCTCATAAAATCCCAAAAAAAAAAAACACTAGAAACCGAAAACTCATTCAAGGTTTCACTCAAACCCTTAAAAAACCAATTTTTACACATGCATGACCAAAAGAACCCATTTTTGTGGATAGCAAGAAGAGGAGATTAAAATACATATAAAAGCAAGGACATGCAAAGAAAATCTACACATGGATGCCAAGAAAACCCACTTTTCTTGCAAACAACTTGGAGATGCTTGAAGAGGAGGAAAAATGATTTAATTTCCATGAAGAGTGTATAAGGTTTTGGTGAGTTTTTGATGGTGTTTTAGGGGAGAGGAAAACTCAGAGTTTCATGTAGATCAAGACAGTATACTATGATGCGGAGATCGCCTGTGTGTGCCAAATTATGGAAACTTGAGGGGGCTAATCCTAGAAGAGGCTCACAACTCCAAGTACTCTGTACATCCTGGATCTGCAAAGATGTATCAAGACCTACGTCAATTGTTCTGGTGGCAAGGTATGAAGAAGGGTGACTTTATGTCTTGTTGTTTGGTGTGTCAGCAAGTCAAGGTTGAGCACCAAAGGTATTCGAACCTCTCCAGAAGATGATTTACCTGAATGGAAATGGGAACAAATTACTGTAGATTTTGTGGTGGGGCTACCTCGCACTACCAAGGGACATGACTTTGCATGGGTCATAGTGGACCGGATGACCAAGTCAGCATATTTCATTCAAGTGAAGACCACTTACACAACAAAGAGATTGGCTCAGTTCTATATTGATGAGATTGTCAAGCTTCATGGTATTCCAGTTTCAATCATATCCGATCAAGGTCCTCAGTTCACCTCTCATTTTTAGACGGTGTTCCAAGATGCATTTGGATCACAGATTGACCTTAGTACTACATTCCATCCACAAAACGATGGGCAGTCGGAGAGAACTATCCAAATATTAGAAGATATGCTTAGAGCACGTGCTATGGACTTCGACGAGAATTAGGATGACCGCCTACCTTTGATCGAGTTTTCTTACAACAACAGCAACCAAGCAAGCATCCAGATGGCACCTTTTGAGGCCTTGCATGGTAGGCGTTGTAGGTCATCCATTGGTTGAGTTTGGAAAAACCCGAGCATTGGGACCCGACGTTGTACAAGACTCTCCTGATAAGGTTCATTTGATCCATGAAAGACTCTTGGCTACACAATGTAGGCAGAAGGCCTATGCCGATCACAGAAGGCGCCCCCTCGAGTTCTTTGTTGGTGATCACATATTTTTACGTCTTTCCCCTATAGATTTTTGAGGATTGGTAAGCGGGTAAAAGTTAGTCCTCGCATCAATTCGTACGAGATTCTAGATAGGGTAGGTGTTGTAGCCTATTGGCTAGCATTGTCTTCGGAGTTATCCTCGGTCCATCCGATTTTCATGTTTCCATGCTTTGGAAGTATGTATCTCATCTATCTCATGTAATTACCCCACAAGTTGTTGAGTTGGATGAACACTTATCCTTTGAAAAGGAACCCATCGCCATCGTGGACCGCCAAGTAAAGAAGCTTCGCTCAAAGGAAGTAGCCTCCGTGAAAGTCATATGGAGGGATCATTCCGGGGAGGAAGCAACTTGGGAAGTTGAAGAAGCCATGCGGTCACTATATCCATTCTTATTTGAACCTCAAGGTTAGTTGTTGCCATTTTATTTTGAAAATTCGGGGACCGAATTTTCTTAAAGGGCAAAGATTGTAACATCTCAATAGCTTAAATAATTATTTTATATACATATACACTTCAAGTAATTCATTTTAATTATCTATTTATCTATCTAGTTGTGTAGTTATTCAAAACATTGGTTTTTGTTAAGTTTGGGACAATTTTCTGGTGGTTTTTCAATTCTAGGGCTCATTTATTCGAATGACAACAAGTGTCAAATGAATGCTGAAAAATTCATATTCGAAGCCAATTAAGTTGAGTCATTCGAATGACTCGAATGACTCCATAAGTCATTCAAATGACTTGACAAAGTTGGTGATTTTTGGTTTCTCGGTTCAGGTCATTTGAATGACCCCCCCTGAATCATTCAAATGACTCGTGTCCAAGGACATTTTAAACACGCGAAAAGCTCATTTTTGCTTAGCTTTCTCCCTAACCCCATTTTTTTCCTCCTTCTCCCTAGAAAACGTAAAACCCTAACACCAAATCCTCCCCAAACCTTCTATATCACTTCAAATCCTTTACTCCACCTTCTTCATCATCATCATCCCTCCTTATTCTCTCTCTAGAATCTCCATTGGAGCTCTCTTAGAGTTTTTGCTAATGACCCTAGGGCTACCCGAAAATACTCTTCTCTTGCTTCATCAAGGATAATTTCTTAACTTAAATCTCTTGTTAGTATTGTGATTGAGTTGGGAACTTGATTATTCAAGTCTATGAATTGATTTCTTGAAATCCTAGGTTGAGATTTTGTGAATATTAGTGATTTGGGTTAAATTGGTCCTAACCCATGACCTTTTTGTCTTATCTATAGTGTTAGGAGGCTCTGGTGATTATCCCCAAGTTTCAGTTTGTAACACCTCTACTAACTGCATACACTATAGTCATAAGCAATGCTCACAGGGTTTTAATTACATTGGTTGGGTTACTTCTAGGCTCTATATTTTTCTTTGTAAACATTTTCTTACTGAAATATGGACCAATTTTAAAACTTTTTCCTTGATTTATCCAAAATCATAAAGTATGAGCCATGCATAATCAGGAGGACATATATGTATACGCAAACGATAGAGTCTACCAGACTTAAACGTTCTTCGGCCGATTCAGTAACTATTCATAACAATTTCATAGAGAGCTTAACATTTATACATATTGGTCCAAAATTAGTTACACGGATTGTACTCATACGTAATACATTTAATTCCCATAAGAGCTAGGGGCATGCCTAAACCCCTTAGCTAGTACTAAGTACAAACACATTCCGATGTGAAGGTATTTGCCAGTGCCCTGCTATGCTCCCTAGAACTTCTTGATGCCATGGTCCTTACTCTTACAGGAATGTTCATTCCGCTACAGCATGCTTGACGTGCTCCCCTAGAATCATAAATGAGTGGGGAATGAGAATGTCACGTCCTCAGTGGGAACCTTAGGAGATAACTATTCATTTATGTTTCATTTATGATCCAGGCCACTCAGGAGATCTCTATGTGTCAATGCATACTAAAATCCCTACTTATTATTATTTCAATTCATGTTAATCCTGAGCAACTTTATTTAGTTTACTAGGTGATCAGGAACTCTAGTCTTTGCCTTAGTTAATATAGGAAAACCTTTCATGTTTACTAATTCTACTTGCTGAGTTACGTGACATCAGGTCATGTATTCTTGTATCTTTTATTCTCGTATAGGTGGTCTTGTGAAATCATCCTTACTTTTCATTGCTTCATTATATACATATATCTTCTAATACCTTTTCCTTGCAAGCTTCTACCTACAGGAATACTAACCTTCACCTCTCTACAAGCTTCTACCTATAGAGACCATCCTGCAAGCTTTTACCTACAGGACAGGGGCTTTTCTTGCAGAAATAATATCTTCCTTGCAGACCTCAAACCATGTAAGAAAATAGTAGTACCTTCACTACCGGCCTCATACCATGTAGGAAAGTAACCATCCTTGTCATATTCTTGGAACATTACCTCATCATGCTTTAAGAGTTTCCCTTATATGCCTTTGAAACGTTTATACATATTCTTGGGCACTTACACCTTGACTGGCACTCTAATTATCTTATACGCTTACTTCTATCTCATTTATTCCATTCCCACTCACCTTTACCAAACTCATATTCTCCATATGTTATCCTTCTTTACTTTCTTATTATCCACATTTGTTAACTAATTCTTAGGCTTTCACTTGTACTTTCTTAACCTTATCTATCCAACTCTGACCCTCAAGATCGATTTGCATTAAACCCATATGCATACTCATTTTTGGTTATCCTATTACTGCTCGCACCATCCAAACTTATCTCCTTAGGACTTCCCATGATATATTCTTCCTCCAGGAATTCTCAAAATCCAAATCTTACCCATTTCCTCCTCAAAACCCTTTAAGCTCACGCGCATCCTTAAAGCTTGATTATTCTACACTTGGAGACATTCTTCAGTCACTTAGCAGCCTCTGAGGTTCGCTCAGCGGCTAGGGCTTTTAGGGCGCTCAGCGAATTCTCCATGGCCACTCAGCAAACTCTGACGCCTTGGAGTCGCTCAGCAAAAATTCTAAGGTGTTTAGTGGTCTGAAAGAGGAAAAATTAGAGACAGAGACCTGAGTCATTCGAATGACCTATCACAATTCATTCGAATGACACGAAAAAAATGGGGACAGAGAGCTAAAAACCTGAGTCATTCGAATGACCATGCCCTAGTCATTTGAATGACCTGAATATTTTGCTCTCGATTTAGTAAAATCACGGATTCATTCGAATGATCCTGCCCTAGTCATTTGAATGACCTGTGCTCAGCGGACCTCTCTGACTGCTCAGCGCCCTGGGCGTGAAACCAGGTCACAACTTTGCACTTTTTGCTTCCCTCTCCATTTTCTTCAAAACCATTCCCATGTACACCTCTTAGAGCTTCACCACATAATTCCAACAATCACAAATCATATATTTTCAACTTCTAAACACTAAATAACACATGCATGCATCATTTACAACATATATTACATAATATATTATATTTTCATAAAATTACATAAACACTTGCATGCAACATGCAAACACACAACAACCACCAAGGTGGTGATTTAGCCATAGTTACCCACTTCCTAGAGGTGTTGGTTGGTGGTGAAGAGAATTGAGGAAAGCTCCAAGAGTGCTTGAAGTCCAAGCTTGCCTCCTCCTTTCTTTGCAAGTAAAGACTAGGGTGCTTTGCTTGGAGAAAAATGGTGGTTTCTTGGTTATGGAAAGGAAATGAAAGGAAGAAGATGATGAGAAATGAGAGTGGGAGTTGGAGGGGTGTGTGTGTTTGGGTGAGAAGGGAAATATTAAAGGAAAAATGAGTTAAAATAAAAGGAATAGAAATTAAATAAATATCTCATGAATAGTAACTTGTAAGATAAGCTTTGTTGACTTTTCTTTGGTTTGTGTATGTGTGGCTGTTGTGCGAGAGTTTCTCACCGTGAGAAATTTGCTCTCTTGTGGTCGTGTGTGTGTTTTTCTCTTGTGACCATTCAGTCGTTTTTTGCTCGTGTTTGGTCGTTAGCGATGCGTGTACGGATGTCCTAAAAATTATCCGAACATACCATCGTGATCTACTAATTTTTCTAATGAGGAATTTAAGTTCATCCAAGGTATTTGTAAATTTATTTTCATAAAAGTGCTCTTTACATATACTTTTGATGCATAATTAAATTCCGGTGACGAAAGGTAATTAATCCGATGTCTGCGGATTTTCGAAAAATCGTGAACCATTACCTTAAGTGGCATTTAAGGAGGATAAAATGGGTGACTTAGATTTTTAAATTAAAGGGCTTATATATATATATATATATATATATATATTTATCAAGCGAAATCTTTACTAAGGAAAAAGTGAGATGTTACACAGTTGATCCGTATATCAATTCCTCTGCTTCCTTGAGGATTGTGTTGTGAGTAGTTAGTTGTAATTGTGGTTTATTTTCTATATTAATATAAATGTGTATAAAATGCGAATTGAAAATTTATTTTCAAAAGTATTGTGAGAATCAATTTGGTTATTTTGAGAAATTGAAGAAATGATTTTATTGAGGCCTTTGAGCATTTTGGGAAGAAATGTGAACTATATGTTTTGAAAATAAAATCTTTTGTGAACTAACACGTGTGACAAGACCTATTAGTAAACTTTGCATGAAAAATCATTTACCGCATTTGTTTATATTGATAATGTTATGATCATTTTGGAAACCAATGTTTTGTGATTAAGACGACGAGAAAAGAAGGATTGGATAGGTTTTGATTTATGAATGGATTCTGTCTAAAATGAACTATTTTAGTGTTAGAGAAATGGTTTGTGATGAAGTCCTGTGAAGATCTGTAGCCAGCGACAATAGGCGTTGGACTTGGTGCACCATGACTTATGCCTTCGCTAGTAAGGGACAGATTATACTAGTCCAGTACATGGGCCACATTCTGGTTATATGCTCTTACTAGTAAGGGATAGATCATACTAGCCCGAAACATTGAAATCAATGTCTTCAGTTTGTTAAGTGTATGTTAGAGTAACGATTCTAACACGTTGATATTGTATTGTATCCTGTCATGATGGAATTCCTTGAATATATGGTTTATGGAAAATTTATGTTGAAACTAAAAAGAATATTTTTCTATTTGACACATACCTTGTAATTATCATAATCCTTTTTCCCATTTGTCCTGTGTATGCTTTAATTACATCTATCACTGTTTCCAAACTCACCCTTCGTTGTTTCCTCCTTTTCAGACACAGGTGCGGGCCTGAGTCTCATTCCTCCCGCCCCTTGATTATAGAGGATTTTCCTCCCGTGGTTAGCCCAACTTGTTATGGGTTGTACTCATTCTATTCTATTATATTTTTCTAGTCTTAAAATGTTCCATTAAATCCACAGGTAGGATTTGAACGATTCTCGTTTCTGTGGTCATGTAGTATTATGTTGAATTGGATTTAAGTATGTAACTTAAGATTTTTTTTGAATTGGACTTAAGATTTAGCAGTCAAGGTCTGGCATTATTAGCTTTAGTATTTATGTTGCTCTAAACAGTTAGAGGCAAGATTCTCCATATTTAAATTTCGCATTAGACAAATATTAGGATTACTATTATTTGAGTTAGTTATGAGTTGTAAACAGTTAACAATTCATTATTATAATTATGAAGGAGGATTATTATTAATTATATTTATATTATCATAATTGAATGAATTAGCAATTTAGTTGGAAAAAGAGATTTCGTAGGACCAATAGTCCTACATGTAGTCACAACGAATTTTGGGTTGTGACATGTGAGGGGCACAAAATGTCGTCGTTTTGTGATATGAAGGTGAATAGGAGAAAGGTAACAAGGAGTGACTAAGAGAGATGAGAGAGAAAAATTGAGCATTTAACGACCATCTCAGTATCTATCACGATGCATATGATCAAAAGGACTAACATGACCAATATTTGAAAATTTCCAAGACCACGAGAGAACTTTTTTTCTTTCTCAATGACTAATTAGGATAGGAGAACTTTCCCTAGGGACCTAGTTAGGCATTCACGGGGCATTTACCGGTCACCTCAACATCCATCACAATGCATACAGATATAGGGATTAACGTGACTAACATTTAAAAACTTCAAGCACCATAGTGGGGGATTTTTTTTTCGTCAGGGGCTAATTAAGACAACGGAAAGGGACCTTGTTGCACATATAAACTCTTCTTCTTCTTCTTCTTCTTCTTTATACTGATTTTCTTTCAATCATTTCAAATTTCCTAAATTGTTAAGGGGAGTTTGTTTCAAGATTTAAAATTTCATTATTGCGGACTATATTCTTGGAAACGTCAAGAATGTCCTTTGTCTATCCTAAAAAACATTTTTTTTTCCTTTTTACTATATGATTACTTTTTAGATTCCCATAAATAAATTACAAACTTATTTTGTTGATAATACATATATTCCAAGTAATGTATTGGAAAATCCTCAAATTATTATTAATGCAAGTATTCTTAATACGTGTAATGTGTAATGTGTAATTTTATTATTATTATTTTTATTTTAAATAAAAAATAGAAATCACACTTCCTGAAAAGGAAAAAAAATAGAATTAAATAATAATTTAGTATTTTCGCACAACAATTCTATTTCTATTGTGTGGGAATAAAATATTCCTAACCATTAAAATTAGAATATAAATTTATTAAAATTTGTGTATATGACATTCATGGGAATGATTTATTTTTAGAATAAATTTACATACGTTTAAAAAAATATGAGAATAAAACATTTCTTCCCAGTCAATTTTGGCAAGATCTCAATTTAAATTTTGAAATCAGATGATCTTACAAGTTTGAAAAGGTTAGCCAAACCCAATATTATCACTTAGATTGGACATCCAACAATTTAAATTGTGTTACAATCTCACATTTTACATTTTTTACTCATAGGATCTTATAAAAGATCTCGATCTTGATAACATTGCTCCTAATAATACATGCATGCTGACTACCCTCGAGATGTGTTAAAATTGTACTTCACCCCAAACTATATGCAAGATTACACCCCACTGAATTTTTCATTACAACTGATCACCAATAGTTTGTTAGCTTTCTATTTTCATTTCATTTTTCTGTAATTTCTGTTAAGCTAGTGAAAATAACAAAATCTAGATAATATTTTTAGTTCTTATATTCATTATTTTTTTCACAAAATCTTAAAATAAGACACAAGATTTTATAGTGTTTTATTATTTCATTTACAAACTATGAAAATAGAAAACACATCAAATGAAAATAAAAGCCTAAGAAATAATTAGTATTCATTCACACGGGTGATCATTTAGGTGGAGTGAAATGTATGATACGTTAGTTTCTTGATCAATAAATATTTCAAGTTGTTCCCTAATAAAATGAAATTGATCTACGATATTTATTTTATTACCCGCCTCTTGATTTGAAATTGTGTGAGCAAATTATATTTATATTTATGTTCTGGCGAGTTCTTTAATAAAATGTTTAATGCACCTTATTGTAAAGGTACACTATGGTTCCACGTAATGTAAGCCTTTAGATTATTATTATTATTTATCATCAATGGGTAGATTTTGTTACTGGTTACTTATTTTTGCCTTGTAATAAAACTTTTGAAATAACTATTTTGTTAATTTAGAACTATTCTGTTAATTTAAAATTAAGGTTTTAATTTTAATTAGCTTGCTTCTGGCTATGCGAGTCCTCATCCACACCAGCTACACAGCCCCCTCCTGCCACCATCCCTCACAACACTTCTCCTTTGCTTTTTCTCCACATCACAATACCCTTTTGGTTTCAATTTGGTTCTTGTCGCGTTAGCAATTTCTAGGCCCCATTTGGTTTTTTGATATCCACCACGTCACCAGCGAACCCAAACAAGTCGATCCCGCGATCCCTAATCATCGACCCATCAAGCCACTCAAGCGGCACTCGAGAACCACACAAGCTAATCACCGGAGGGTTTTGACTTTACCTCCTCCTTCTTTGCTGGTAGTGGTAGTGTTTATTGGAGCCAAGGCTGAAGAGGGTCTGAAACTTTCATGCCACCATCGCCTCAAAAGCCCCATCACTACCATCATGGAAGCAGCATCACTGCCACCCTTCCCCACCTTAGCTTCAATGGAGTCCTCTTTGTCAATTGCTAAGTAATTTGCTATGATTTGGATGATTGTTGTGGATTTATGGTTTTCCATTAATTCTAATTTGGCTAATTTGGAATGGCACCCATTTTGGGGCTTAATTATAGGAGTATTGTTCGGGTGATTTTGATTTTGTTTCCTATTTTGTTTAGTTGATTCTTTGTTCACACATTGTAATGTTGATCCTTTAGCTCCTTATGCAATTCAAAAAAAAAAAATAAAAAATAAAAAATCTCCAACTCCGGAAGTCCCTGAAAAGCTTGTCCCCAACAATGCCCAATTCACCATGAAAAACCAAACTTAGAGAACCCTAAAATCACCATCTACACAAATCCCTGGCCACAACTCCCAAGTAGATGAGGGATCTAGGGGTATGGGACGTGTATGGAATTGGAAGGTTTGACACTAAGATTTGCCAAAATAGCAATGGCTCAATCACAAAATGGAACCACTAGCTCCCCCACTTTAGGGGCTGAGATCTTATCCAACTGAGAGAAACATGCCAGGGATTGCTTTGCAATATGAAAAGTGGGAGAGCTGTTATAGCAAATTTTAAAAAATTGATAACTTAGTTGCACGGTGGCATAAAATGTAATTTGGATATGCATTTTAAGCTCATTTTAAGGGTACCATCTAATGGTTCTAAACACTCGGGGTACCGTGGTATCGTTACCCATGAATATTTCAAATTCTTTAACTCATGGGTGACCTAAATTAGATGATTGGGAAGAAACCCACGTTATAGTCAATAGCATCCTCCACAAATAAGGAGCACAGTTACCCAAGAAGTAAATAATAAAAGAAAAATCTTGCCACCCTTTATGACTCTGAATTATAATTGATATCCAAGGACTAAATCAACATCCACAAAGCAAAACATTTAATAAGCTAATATTTACTACCAATTTATACACAACACTGTTGAAGAATAACTACAGATTGATGTATAATTAACTGTCAACACGTCAAATTCCAAAAGTAAACCGATTCCACTATTTTAGAGGGACTACACTTACTGGCGATTGTTTCATAACATCCTCTGCCAAAGGGGTTTCGTGATGGGAAGGACTACATCAGGAAACATACTGACAGATTTGTTATTGAGAGAAGCAAAATGATAAGGGGAAGGCAGTTATCCTAATTAATCAGACAAAACCAAACAAAATGGTATGGTTAAAACTAAAAAGACTTCATTATATAATTTTACTATATACAAGAGGCTTCGAACCTGAAAATCAAAAGTAAAGATAACTAGATTGCAAAGATAATCTACACATACATACATAATCGCAAGGATCTAATAGCCTCCATTTGTTGAGGAGGCAATCTAGTACTATTCTTCTCCTACATTGCCATTTGTATGGTTCCATGGCGATGAAAAAGCAATAATATTTGAAAGAAAAGGACCAGAAACAGGAGGTGGCTGTGGAGAATTGAGCAAGATGGAAAAATGAATTAATTAATGATCAAAGTGAAAGACATTGTACCCTATCTGGGAGATTCATAGGCAATGGAACTGCAGTAACATATTTCTGGGAGAATGATTTCTGAGTATTAGCACCTGCTTCAGAGGATGACGAGGTCTCTGCCCCCTCATTTTGTGGCCGTCCGTGGAACTTGGCAAATCGATTGATGACAGAAAATCTTTCTAAATCTTGACTTTCCACTCTTAAGTCCAAAATTGAGGATCTGCTATCCAACCTGAATCATTAAGATGATAGATGGCAGAAAATAAGTCAAAAGTACAAAAACAATTGTACCCATTATGCAAAGATAAATGAAGGCATAGAATTGAAACAATAGCAGACATAAAAAAAAGAAAATAGGCATGCCCTGTAAATTAACTACGTGATATTGCAAGTACAGTCATTACCGAGTCATATTAAACTCATGCAAGGTGAACAAAGGAAAGGCAGAGAGGAATACAATGGGTTTCGTTGGATTCTGTTTTCATTTCTTGTTTCAATTTCTTGTGTTTTATGTTTTCAGAATTTTGTGAAGGAAATGTCAAAACTGTAAAAATGATAAAATCATATTTCCTGTATTTCACTATTTTCTTCCCAAAATCCTAGGAAACACAAGAAATGAAAACAAGGACTGAAAACAGAAACCAAGAAACCTGTACTATTTCAAAAATTTTGAGAAACAGGCAGGTGCAAACAGGTAGGCAGAGAAATGGACATGGAAATTAATGTGGTTCAACCTGAAACAAATTACAGGCCTAGCAGAAACAATAACACAAATCACAATGATCAATGATAGCTAGAAGTACTGAAGTAGTAGTTCACCAAACCTCAAGCCATGATCCCGATACACCCATACATTCAATGTGAATGAAGTTTGCAACACTCTCAGACCTAACTAGAAATAAATCAATTGGAGGGCTTACGGTTACAAGAAGAGAAAATATTACAAGAGATAGATCCAAAACAAGTTGGAACTGGAAAGGGACTTTTTTCAGAAGGGCAAAGGGAGAGAAGATCAAAACTAAGGAATCACAAGACATCAGTTGCAATCAAAGTCTAGTCTATTATAGTTGAATGGGTTAAGGGAATGCCATCTCCAAGCTATTTTAGAATAGCCAGTAGCAGGATAGGAAAAGCCATGTCAATGAAATGGAGCTCAAGGATGTTGGCCTCTTAAGAGATAACAATTCTTCAATAAGAAACCATTAACAAATTAACAGTTTTTACTTATCCATATACCAATGGAAACTTCTATAGGCATTTTACAGGCTTGAAATGGTTTCTGCCATTCTCCAAAATCTTTATAAGCATCCATCTCAGCACTTGAAAGAGCAGTAAGTTCATAACACCATGTAAGTGCCCATGTAATTATTAAATTATTCAAATAAGAGGAGGGCGTTAATTATGTTGTGGTATCATAGGAGTTATTAATGCAAAATAATTAGGGAAATATATGCAGACGAGGATAATTAGGGAAATGAAAGCAAATGAGGACAGCTGGAAAATGAGTCAACATAGGAGGTATTACAGCGTGCCAGTAGCAGAGAAATAAATTAGGATGACTAGGACAAAGAGAAGAGTAATGGCTGCAGCTACCTATATATGGGAAAGAATCAAGCTGACGGGGGTAGGCAAAAACTAAGAGGAACTAGGAGGGCTAAGGGTCCCTTAATAACCAAGCTTGTTCTTTATTTGTTCTCTTTACTTTTTCTGCAATTCTACTTGTATTACTTTCTGGTTCTGAGACTGAATTTCCCCATTGGAAATATCAGCTCCTTCATTAATAAACAGTATTTTCAGTCTATACATTTGAGTAAATACTAGGTTCCTATCAATCGGTATTAGAGCTCCTCAATCTTGGGGAGCTGTGATGGCGTCAACACGCGTTGCAATGGAGACAAGAATTAACGTGGTGGAGATGAGGGAGTCTCAGAGTCGCCGAAAGAGGAAGAAGCTTCCGATTTTTGATAACCGACCAGAATAATCCAGATCTGGTTGAGGATGAAACATCGGATGAAGAAGAACTGGTCGAATCAGTAGAAGATGAAGAAAGCATGACGGGGATGAAGGACGATATGAAGGTGGAACACGGGCAAAAACACCCTCGTGTGAACAAAGAGGAGCTGATTGAGTTGACAAGTCAATCACTCGAACCAACAGCAATGAGAAGTAAAGACTTTAGCAGAGAGGAGGGGAGGATGATCCCCACCTCTGGTAGACTAACAACTGCGGCCCCAACGCTTTCAGGGTAACAAAGAGAAAGGAGTAATGGCGGAAGAGACAGAGATGGGAGAGAAGCTAACGTCTGGGAATGCTTCAGGGTTCAAGCATGAAGGTCAACCCATGGTCGCCACCAAAGCCACGAGATCGTGACAGTGGTGGGCGCGGAGATGGAGGAATCTGAAGATCACCATAAAAGGCTGCTTGAAAGAAACTCAACCTGCACCTCTAAAACTGTCGGATACAGAGACCACCACAACTGCTGTGGCAGCAAAAGCTGCACAACGCTTCTGCAGCTGCTGCACGAAAGGAGAGCAGCTTATAGGGCAACTTTGGAGTTGGGTCAGGTTTCGAAACTAATGCGCAAGGATGGAATCAAAGATTTCGGTGAGGGCAGCAGAAACATGGCTTAGTTACTGTTTGAACCCATTGGGCCAGGCTGAATCCAATCAAGTCAATAAATAAAGAGGTATGGAGAATTCTGGAATAGGCTTTCTGAATTAATAGCTGCTGAAGTATACTGTGAAGAAGGTGGTTGCTCAGTCCTCCCACAGATGAGCAGTGGGTCACAACCATCACTCAATTGATTCTTGGGAGTCGAGGGAATTTGTGCATCGAGAACTTGGGTGGAATTGCATTTGTTCATAAAGACTACCAGGACAAGGTAATCTCCATTCATGATGTTGATGGTTACATGATTCAACCTGTTGAGTTAGTTGTGAATTTAAAGATTCAGGAAGATTTCCAGCATTTACTCAGAACCAATATGAGTGAAGGAATACCTGAATTTAATCTTGTTAAACCATGTTCTTCGAGGGCATAATTGTGGGGATGGATACCAGCACAACTAATTTAAGGACAGATTCATACCATCTAAAAGGGCAGTCAAGGTCAAACTGTGATAGCTCAAGTCTGAGGAGATGAAATGATGATGTTGAAGCAAAGTTTATAAAGAGACCTCGAGAAGAGTCAATGGCTTAAAGGGTTATGTTGCTAACTACTACTGTTATTGGTGCTCAATTAGAAATAATTCCAAGTTAATGCACGTTATAAGAGGAATTATGAGTTGTGTGGTTAGCAATGGAGGGACTGTTCAAGGGACATGTTGCCCTGATTATGGAAATAAGATTGATACAGATTACAAGTGTTATGCAGAGGTTTCTCCTCTAGTTGTTCCTTGGAGAAATTTTGCAATTGTGGCCTTGCGAATTGC
Source organism: Nissolia schottii (assembly GCA_003254905.1). NCBI lineage: Eukaryota > Viridiplantae > Streptophyta > Magnoliopsida > Fabales > Fabaceae > Nissolia > Nissolia schottii. The sequence goes on from QANU01022028.1 coordinate 587,479, forward strand.
TGTTAGACAAGGCATAATGCATTTATGGTCATTCTCTTGGCTGCATCTAGTAGTTGAATCTGGATCAGATCCATGGGACCCGGGAGGACATTTTTATGCTACATACATATTTTCATCATTTTTCAAAATTTGGGACCCTGGAGGAAGCCACAGTTTTCCAAACCATCACCTTGAGGACAAGGTGATTTTTCAACTGAGGAGTGTTGTTAGTACCCATGTAATTATTAAATTATTCAAATACGAGGACGGTGTTAATTATGTTGTGGTATCATAGGAGTTATTAGTGCAAAATAATTAGGGAAATATATGCAGAAGAGGATAATTAGGGAAATGAATGCAAATGAGGACAGCTGGGAAATGAGCCAGGAAATTAACATAGGAGGAATTATAGGATGTGTGCAGCAGAGACATTAACCAGGGAATCATAACAGGAATTATAGGGTGTCAGCAGCAGAGAAATAAATTAGGATGACTAGGACAGAGAGAAGAGGAATGGCTGCAGCTAGCTACATATGAGAAAGAATCAAGCTGAAGGAGGGAGGCAAGAACTAATAGGAACTAGGAGGGCTAAGGGTCCCTTTATACCCAGGCTTGTTCTTTGTTTGTTCTCTTTACTTTTTCTGCATTTCTACTTGTATTACTTGCTGTTTCTGGTTGAGACTGAATTTTCCCACTGGAAATATCAGTTCCTTCATTAATAAACAGTATTTGCAGTCTATAAATTTGAGTAAAGACCAGGTTCCTATCACACCATAAGCAGAAAACTTGCCCAAACAGACCAAATGCAAAATCCAACCTAAATTTGCTAGGTAAACCACTTATTTCATATATCTACCTCATGAACAGTTGAGCACACTAAGAGACTAAACAAGAAAACAACCATTCAAGACAACAGCCATATTTCAACAACTTCAACTCATCAAACATAACAAAAAATGAAAAGAAATGACAATGAATATTTATCAACAAAAAATATTTTTACACGCAAAGCCAAAGCACCTGTTCATTTTCATTCATAAGACAGATGAGCCTGTCTATGAAATTGGTTACTTGTATAGACAAGACAAACTATCCGCATATCCTGCGAAGAAAATAAAATCATGGATTGAGTCAAACTGAAAAATATGATAGTACCTCAATATATCATTTTCCAATTTCCTTGCTCTACCAACAAGGTCCATAACTTTCAAGATGCACTGATCAATTTTGTCTGATGGTTTACGCTTCTTGGGAAGTCTACAGAACATTTTATCCAGAATTGTCAATTCTTTCACGAAGCAGATTATATATTCAAACCATTATTTGAACTATTCAACGAAAAACTTCTTACAGGTTTTTGCTGCCAGGAGGCAAAAGTGCATCACATCCAGACCACGAGATTGAACTGCATGCATCTCCTAGAGCTAATCTGGCAACAGAGTAGAGCACACTCTCATGTTGCAACTTCGCATCTGCAAAGAGAACTGCTGCTGGAGGAGGGCTAAGTAGTTGCTGTATAAGCTGCGTAGCCAAGACAAGTCTTCTTTTTGACTTAACCATCGCTGGCAAATCTACTATTACCCCAGCTTCGTCTTCAGCCTATAATTATATGGAGTAAACCTGACTATTAATTAAAGAATTTATACATTCATGAATGTAAACTGATTTAATTATAAACAAACCTTCTCAATCAATCTATTTGAAGCTTGGGCCCAGTCTAACTCCGCCGCACTAACAAATAATAAGAAAACAAGATTAAAATAAAAAAAACTGATGCAAAATTAAAATAAGTTGCAGAGACAGAGAAAACACAAGGAATTTTTCTTCCAAAATTGAAAAGCACAATTTAGACTGCTGAAAGACATGGTCTTTTTTGGATCTTTTCCTACATAGACAATAGCAGCAACGACAAATAAGTGCAAACACTAAGTTTTGTCAACCACCTGATATTTCGAAGCCTTTCAGAACCCTGTGCCAATTCTTTATGCCATGGAAGGAGTTCAGATGTAGCACTTTTACGCTTCTTTGTTCTCATAATAAGTAAATCAGGTTCAGCTGCAGGAGGAGTCAATAATTGAGAAGGTATATCTTCACTTGCATTGGAAGAAGATAATGGACTTTTCCCAGCATTACCAAGTTGAGCATTACTGAGACTATCAACTTGCTCTATTGAATTCCGAAGCTGCATACTATCAGATTGGTTCTGTACAATGAAAGGCTGGTCCATGATCTTAGCAGCAGTCAACTTCCGTACATCATACATTGGCAAAATCTTACAATTTTTAAAAGTTCCATATTGCTCAAACCATGATGGTGCCATCTGCGGATTTACAAGAGCATGATCGCTTCTGACAGATGGTGCTCTATTACTATCAGATGGATTAAGAGCATTTTCCTGACGATATCCAACCACCTCCTGGGAAGATGCATTTGTGTCCAATCCATCACCTACCTTAGTTGAAAAGTTTAGCATATCCGGATTTGATGAAGGCCCGGAAGAATTATTTCTAGACACATCTTTGACCATGTTATCGTATCCAATAGACAGCTCTTGTCCACGGTTGGGATCTACCTGCTGTCTGTCCAACACACAATCAGAAACTTTGAATCTTTTGACATCCTGATTACTAGTATCAATCTCTACATTTCTCATTGATTGAACTTGATTCAGTAAAGTGAAGTTCTGATTCAATAAATTGTTAGGTCTTAAAGAGCGACCAAAAGCTTCAATATCTCTAGAGGTAGCAGCTAGGCTAGGTTGAGATGCATCAGACGTACATTTCACAACAGGTTCCTTTACATGTGATGTACCTGCAGCCTCTTCAGCAGCATTCACACTCTCAGGAAATGTCTGCAGCCCAGAGCTTTCTTTAAGCAAATTTCCTACAGAACAACTGGAATAGGAAGAATACAGACCACCTTTCTCTGAACCTTCATCACCTGGCCTTTGTGAACCTGTTTCCATTTCACAATTGTTAATTTGTTGAGATGGGGGTGGAATCTTCGAAGCATGAACATGTTGCTTGCTGGAAACACTGGTCCATACATTGTGTAAAACTTTTGGAGTTTGTGCATTATATGTACCAGAAGGCCGAGTGCCAGCTTCTGCAGCCAAAATTTGAATGGCAGGATCTCCTGGATGAATTTGGTCCATACCACTCAGCTTGGACATGTCCCGAGCAGATTCCAATTCAGATTGACTTGATTGAGCTCTTTCACAATATTCATTTATCTGATTCATGGAAGCAGCACGATCAACAAAAGCTGCATTAGCAGATGGAGTACTTGACCCTTGTCCACCAAGATTAGCCATATTCTGGGTTTGAGGATTGATCCTGGAGAAAGGAAAACCATGTGTAGGAGCCTGTGGAATAGTTCCCAGCATGCTGTATTGTGAGGCTTTATCAAAAGTTGGTCCTGTCGGAGAAATATTATTCCTAAGCTCCCCATGAGATGACTCACGAGAAGGAAAAGCCTGATTAATAGCTAACCACATATGGTCCTTATCCCCTGTCTCAGATACATGTGGTGTAGAACCACCTGTCTCTGATAAGCCATGGGACGTTACAACAGGAAGCCGTTGTGTAGGAGGAGCCAATTGTAAACCAAAGCCCTGAGATGAAGAAATTTGATTCAGCTGAGGATGTACGACAGATCCATCAGAAGATTCAGTATCAGGCATCCTGGAAGATAAATGGCGGTTAGAAGAGCTTGTGTTTGTTGCAAAGCCATAACCTCTTGTCTGATCCACTTTATGAAGAAGCTCAAGAATATTTTGACTACAATAATTTTAACAAATTGAATCAAACAGTTGAGCTAGGGTCATCACAGAAGTCGTGCAAGAATATATAGTAGAAGGAAACAAAATGAAAAAGTAAAACAGGTAGCAGCACCAATCAGACCATATATAAGCACATCAAAAACTAAATGCATGCATGTGGTGGTCACTCACTATCACAGAAATAATACCATTCCTACATAACGACACTAAATTCACAAGCTTAAAATTACGGCAAGAAATGTTTTTGAATTTTCAACTACCTGGGTGAAGCAGTCTTGTTTGAAGCATAATTACCAACATTTCTATCCAATGAAGTCAAAGTCTTTGGTAGATGACCTGGAAGTGAGCTTTTTGAAGTATTATTATCCAAGCTTTTTGAATCAACCTGAAGGTCAGTTGCATGCTTCAGTCAAATCTTGAAGAATATAAACAATTGTTCATTCTCCAATAAATAAAAAATAATTTATCCAATTAATAGTCACTCTTGATAAAAGTATTGAACAGGAAAAGGTATTACAAATCACCTCAATTTCGGCATAAACCCCATCAGAATGGCCATACTTTGACTGCCCAAGATAGCTTTGGTCATGAACTTTTAACCCTCCAAGGGGTTGATGGAGCTGTGAATTCATGACATGCTTGTTTCCATGAGGTTCCATTTCAACATCCACATCCCCCATTGGGTGATACTGGAATTTACGAGTTGCAGGAGGTCTTCGATTTCCCTGACCAGGTAACTTAGAACTACGCACATCACTGCCATCTCTCATGCCACCAGCTCTAGGATGGGAAGCATTAGATCCAAGACCATCTGTTGATTTTTTGTTTTGGGTTGAGTTATCCGTATCATGCACCTCACTTTCTACCTTTCCATTCTTTGATGATTCCAAAACTAAAGGGTTCTTCTCAATTTGATGCCTATATTTCCCTGGAACTTCATTTATTTTAACGTTCCCTGTCAAATCTGCCTCAACATTAGGAAGTGGCTGATCGCTTTGCCGGCTGATCCATGCAGCACCTGAATTTGGTAAGGCAGCAACACCATTCACACCAGATTCTTCGCCACAAATCTGCATATTACCAGCAGAGTTTACCTGTTGCAACCCAACAGATAAATTAGTATCAGAACCAGACTCCCACATAGCAGGAACCTGGCCCACCTCACTCGGGGGCAGCAATGTGTTTTCATTTTCGGGGGTTTTGAATGTAGAACATATATCAGGTGGAGCTGATTTCATAACATCCCAACCATCAGATTTATTGAATTGATCACTATTACATGATGATATGGTCTGTTGATGGGTCCAAGAATCTGATACAGCCTTTTCATTTTTTTCTAAGCCTGAAGAGTTAGCATTACTTCCATATATATGACCCCCATCTGCAAGTCGGTTTTGTGGATGACTGCAATCCAACCATTTGCCTCTTTCTAAAATCTGCGGAACTGATCTATGACTATCACTCCGAAACCTGTCATGCCGTTCATGTGAAGTATTGGGACCTGAATGATGAAATCCAGAAACACCGGAAAAGTTTTCAGTGGTTTTGGGCCTACTAACATCATCGGGCCGAAGAAAAGGCCATGAATTTACATTGGGAGTTGATTGCAAGTTACTGTCAGCCCAAACTGATATGCCCATTTCAGTACTCGATGTTTCTGCTACAGCAGACTGCATAAGTGCACTCCAACTCCCACTCTGAACAGATGATACTCCACCAAGACTATCTGGACCATCCAGTATACTGAAACCACCCGTGTTCCTGCCAAATCCATCCCACAAGCTGTCATCTGAACCAAACAGAATCTTCTCTTCGGTTGGATCTAGGGTAACCACATTCTGTGAAGGAGAACTCTGCACTATCATCCTGTCTTGCAACATCTCTGTAGATCCAGCCAGTTCTTGTCTCCCATGAAAATCTTGCAATGGTACAATTCTTTGCTCAGAATTCACTTGCTGAAAGTTATCCATATGCAGTCCACTACTTATACCAAGAGCAGTAGAACCGAACATACTCTTTCCTTGAATATCCTGTCTTGACAATGAAGTCCCATCATCTGCACTAGTTTGGTCTGAAAATCCAGTATATTGATGAGCAGCAAACGAACTACCACTAGCTGATATGTGTGGAAGTCCTGGTTTGTCCCCACGAACATGAGAATACTGTTGCGGGATAGAAACCTGGGAAACTGCAGGCTTATCAGGTTGAACATGAGAATATAGGTTAGGAGCACCTCTTGTGCCAGAAATGGGAAGCCCATAAAGAGACTGATCTCCCTGATTAGGAACCATGCCCATCAGGCGCAATGCCTGTCCTTGTTCAGGAGATAGCATAACTCCATTAGAAGACCCTTGCATAACTGGAGATGTACCACGCTGGAGCCAATTTGCATTAGTTGGCACAATTTCAGGCTGCCACATTAAGTTAGATGCCTCGTTGATGGGAATGCCATTTATAAGAGATGCAAAATGGCTTGTAACTGTCTCTTTTGAAATGGAGGAAGGTGGAGTCATGGAATTATGTTGCTTTGCTTCTAGCTGATGAAAATGTTGCTGCCTCTGAAGTTCTAGCATCTGGTTGAATATTGCTTGCTGATGCAGTAGATGCGTGTCATTTATCCCTGACTGCTGTCTAGGCAAAGGTTGGAGCATTCCACTATGGCGACCATTTATTTGCTGTTGACCTCCAAAAAAATCAAAATTGACAGGAGATTCAGTAGCATCATTCCTAGCAAGGTTTTTCTTATAGAGTTCAATAACACTCCCTTGTGAATCTAGCACTGGCATTCCTCTTGATAGGCTATGCCAATCAGATTCTGTATCCACTCCCAAAATGCTAGCTTCGTTCTGCCTAGCCTGGAAAACTTGATGTCCCTGCATATAGCCATTTGCTGCTGTTTGTTGGTTTAGAAGCTGATTTCTTCCAGGGTCAGGCCTCAGATTTGATTGTAACAGGTTCAAACCATGTCGCAAATGTGGAGAGCTAGTGTGCCCCTGCTCAGAATCTTTGTCGCAGGAAAAGGCAGTATGATTAGAAATGGAAAAAGTCAACCTCAAACCACAATAAAGTTAATTATCTTTTTCTTTTTGGGATAAAAGCATAATGAAGTTAAATTTCAATGTCACAGAGTTGTTAGTTATTTAAAACCAATATATATGTATAACAAAGGGTAATTAAATGTGGGGGGAAAAAGACACCATCAAACTCAATAAAAGGTAAAAATAGTAAAATGTTTATAGAGTTTCTACCTGATTGCTGTAGATTAAAATTCTTGAAATTGGAAGTGAATGGCGCACCGTTAGGTCTCTGGCTACCAGCCCACAAGTTATTTAATCCAGGCCAGTTCCCATCAACATCTTGTGAATGGTACTGTCCCTGGGACAAGTTCTCTTGACCAAAAAAATTATGGACCCTGTCTCCTACTTCGTTTCCAGGCATAGATGATCTAGCCAACAAATTTTCTGCAGACAACTATTTATGAGAAACCAAGCTGATTGAGGAACATATTATAAATCTTCAACGACTTACATAGCAGGAAGGTCGAGGAAAGTTTCTCCAAATATGATGTCGGACAAAAACACACCTGTGAGAAACTACCATTTAAATCTGGAAATTATTTGACAAAAAAAAATCCCTGCAAGTGAAAATTCATTGGGATATTAGCTAGCAGAATAGTTGGGGAAAGGTATGGCAGGATAACAATAAATGACATCAGACAAATGCAAAAGATGGGCACCATTAATTACAAATTTACAATGTTGTTTTACTCTGACACAACAAAAGAAAAAGGTGACAATATTGGACCCTCTCCATGATGCACAATGAAGAGTACTGAGGATTTTGCACAGCAGCGAAATTCAAACAATTCTCATATAGCAGCCATAAGGACCATCTTGTCATAGTGATGTTACTGACAGTAATAGCCAGGTTGAAAGCAGCCTTTAAACTTTTTTACTAGCAACCCAAATTTCAGTATGATTATTGTTGTGCATTCAAAGGACTGTATGAAGCACTAGTAGTTCATTGATTAAATAGTTGTTAAGTGCATTAAATATCTTCGTCAAAGTGTGAGATGAAAGATAAAGTTTCATCAGGAGTTAAATATTCCACATTATATTTTGAAAACTTCCTACCAAATCTGAGACTGAGGTTCATTACACAATTGAAATTGTGTATTTGTAAAACTGATCCAGAAAATAACAGTGACGTGGTAAAAAATAATAAATGGCAACGAAGAGAAGGTAGGGTCACCCACCTTCAAGCAACCCCCACCCCCCAAAGTCAGAAAAGCTGCAATAAATTCCAATTTACAGAGATTATTCCAATTCCGATAATGGTGCCTCAATTAGCTTGAACTATAGGATTTGTGCAGAGGAATATCATCAATAATAAAAATTAGACATAAGACTATCAGACTATGTATTCTACAAAAGATTTCTTCATCTCTACTCTATCCAACATGACTTGAGCACAACTCCTTGGCTTTAATTGCTACAGTTTTTGTAAATGAATGTACATGCTTATAACTACAAGTGTATTAACATCTATGAAGCACAGACTCACCAATTTGGTGGTGTGTCCAAAGCTCCACGCGTTCGACACACAAGACACAAATACTTGTTGCCTGTTGGACACTCATACGACAAGTGTTCACACATGTCCAAATAAATAAATAAATAAATAAATAATAATAATAATAATAACGGCTCAGACATGTGTTCAACACAGCAGGACAAAGCTCAAATACACCATGGATACAGCTTGGACACACCATGGACACGACACAAATATTTTTTTTTTAAATTTGTTTAATGGACACACCAAAGAAGTAAAAAAATCCCAATCAAACCAGTGTTCATTAAGGAATTTATCTGATGTTGTCATGGTGCCACATGTTTATTGGAAGGGGCTTAGAAACAGAAAGTGCACATAAATTCATAACATATGTCAAGAATGCTCAATGTTTTTTTGGTAGGGGTTTAGAAAGTAATGACAGCTAGTAGTTTGACGTCTATAAATATCTGAGTGAAATATTGTAAATCTTGAACTTCTTTTTATTGGATAAAAGAAGATTAATATTATCAAGTTCAGAAGAATGATACAAAGAGAGTAAAGGCCAAACCTTTCCAATCTCTAAGCATATCTAAGAAGGAACCCCCTTGAAAAAGATTATGTTCTTTGCACCAAGTAGAAGCTAATCACCTTATCCTATCCTACTAGACATGTTTGTCCGAATGTCTACCATTAAAAATACAAGAGTTACACTCCAACCAAATACACCAAACAGTGGCATAGGCTGCACACTGCCGGAGAATTTGCTTCCTTCATCCGTTCAAAGCTAGCAACAAGAACGTCCAAAGATCTAGCCATCTACGACATTCCCAACTCTCACCAACAATACCAAACAAAGTGTTCCATCAAATAAAAAACAAAGCAATAGAACAGTGCAAAGAAGATGTGATGATTCAGAACTTGCACCACATATAGCGCACATATCAGGGAAGATAGCAAATCTTGAACTATATATATATATGCCATGCTCGTGTCCTATAACTTTATGAATTTGGTGTATCCATGTGGCCATGTCATGTCAAGTGTCCATGTCTGTGCTTCGTAGATTAAACATAAAGTAAGCACAAATGTAGATTCATATCTACATTTGTGTTGTGACTATGTATTCACACATCCACATGTCACCATACATGTGCATGTGCATTTCAGAATTCGATTTCAAATATTATACTTATACTCTCATGTTTCTTAAATGAAGAAAAGTGGGGGAAAAAAGGGTAAGTTTTAAAAAATAAAATAAAATAAAATGCAGCCCCATGTTGTATAATCAGAAATATCTACAGACCAGTGACGAGTCTGAATATGCCCACCCTTTAAGCATAAGCCATGGTATTTTTTCAAACATTCTGATCATATTGACAGGTAAGAAATGTTCTTCCTCGCATATACTACCACTCAAGATAGATAATGAAAATCTACCAAAGCATCAAACAGCAATGGTCCTGGTTTAAAAAAAATACCTACTTAAATTTCTTATTAAGAGGTTTCACAACATCCCAACCCACCTATAAATGAATAAAAAAAATATAATATTGTTAGCCACTACCTTCAAAGTATATGGCCAATTTAAGGAAGGAGAAATGCACACGGGTAAGAAACACACAGACAAAGATGAAGAATCTTAATAACGTTTGCTGCATCTTTATGAATTTTGTGTGTGTGTGTGTGTGTGTGTGTGTGTGTGTGTGGGGGTGNGTCAGTCGGATGTGGTAAGAAGAATCCAACAACAATGTTTCTACTTAGCATGTTCTATTTGCGGTTTAGGCTCTATTTTGAAAGGGGTTTTGACCTAGTAGGTATTCAATTACACCTCTCTAGTACTTATTATTCCGGCAACTATCCCTAAGACAGTTATGCAAACAACACTTTAGCATCAACTGGCAATTATTTTCCATGTAGAAAACCAAAGCTATAACTCGTATGAAATTCTTAACCAGTAAACATCCCCAAAAAAAGGGAATTTATCCAAATAAATAAATCAAATCATCTATATACCCCCTTTGTTTTGCATGTACACATCACATATATAAAAAGACATTCATCACATGAATCCAATCATCTCTGTTCATATGTCATATCTACCAGGTGGATGTGGCACCAACTAACATAGATAAGTACAAAACCTAATTTTAAAAACTAGCCTAAGTATATTATACTTACATAAATCATTTCCGTGACTCAGATTGTAGATACAAGAAAATTAGTAGAAGCTAAATGTTCGTAGTCCACACTAAGTAGTGTCCTGACAGTACCAAAAGCCCAGTACAAATTACAAATGCAACATATTTGACTTAAGTTAACTAGTTAGCGTATGCATATGTATTTGTGTGTGTGTGTGTGTGTATAGAACATTTTCTTAGTTTGTCCATTCTATCTGAATATGCTAATGTTTACAGTGTACACTGAGGTCAGAAATCCGTATAACTTGGCCATGTCTCCTATGAATTGACTTTGTTGAAGCTAAGGCAAACTATTGTTTCTTCTATGTATAGAAAAAGAAACTCCCTACCTTGAGGGAGAAATCTTTCTTGTTGTTTTTTGCATAGTAAAAGAAACTATGATTCGATAAGAAGGAGGAAATACAAGAGAGAATCTCAAAAAGAAACCACAAAGATAAGGGAAAACTAAAAGTTAAACCCCCATAAGAAACCACAAAACAAACACATCTGAAGGAGAAAACAGAAAATGAACCACAATTGCCCGCCAAACCCTCCTTGGAATTGATGCAGAATCATAAACTCTTACCACAAAACAGATGCAGCAGAAAGGAAAGAACAATGCAAGAATGAACACACAACAACACCCTACTTTGCCTTCAACAAAAAAGACAGATTCAAATCTACAAAGGAAGAACCTAGTTAGGCATCTCATAAGTCCTACTAAAGTAAAGAAAATTATACAGTTTTTTAACATGTTCATGCAGTCAAGTTGTACAATTGAAGTATTGACTGAGCCACTGTCAGTAAATTAGAAAACAGAGACCAAACCAATTAGACCAGGTGACTGAAGATGGCACAATACTGTATTAAATGTTCATGTTCGAGAAGCCCGTGCCAAATCAGTTAAGGCCTATGAAGGAGGTAAAGCTGAGGGAAGGAGGTAAACGCAACTAGAACTATCGTGGAAGTGAAGTCGAGAACAATGGTGACCAGAGAGAAGGGAGAGATGCTGCCAAGGATTTCAAAAAATTCCACTCTTGAGTGTGCTATTTCAAATTCTTTATGTCTGAGTGGGGGACAATATAACAGATGAAATATCCTATACAATAGTCCAAACTCATATAAATCACCCAACCCCAGAAAAACGAGCATTTTATCACAAAGTATGCTATGCTAATTTCTCCTCCCCCCCCCTCAAAATTCCTTATCCAGACACAACCTCGTTTTCAATAGAGTTTCACGGGGTGCCAAAAGCTCACACATCCGTTCCCTTAACAGTATAAACAAAAATTTAAAACCACCGCTAAGAATCATGGAATAACAAAACAAGAACCAAAACTAAAATTTAACACCAGTCTGTCACCAAAGCTGAATTTTTTTTTTTTCTTCCCGTTCTAAGTGAAATGGAAGGTTTCAAAAACACACAAAAATACTCAATTCCAATTCCTTTACCCTCCCCCCACAAATTCTCGGAGCTGCATTAACATCAAAAAAAAAAAAAAAAAAATTAAATTACACACACAAGACCGGAAGCACGGAGAACAAGTCCATCTCGCAAGCAACATTCAAATTGAAAACACAACACGAAACAGCTCCATGAGCTTCCACAAAAATATCGCACAAAAGCACGAATTTTCCATTCTTCTTATATTTGAAAATAGTGGTTTTTTCCGCCCACCTACCCTAACGCCAAGGTTTTCTAGAGAGAGAAAGGGAAAGCTAGGGTTTTAGAGAGAGAAGGGGAGGGCACTCACAGTGACATTCGAGAATGGTTTCCGTTCGAAGCTCGAAGATGCTGATCGTTTGAGGAACCAAAGCCTTTTTAGGGTTTGCACTGTGCAGCGTTTTGGAGCTCAGCGACAAAGCGAGATAAAGTGATCGACAAAAAAAAATTAGAGTGAAAAAAACGGTTTTTTTTTTCCATAACGAAGAGAAGATGGACGAGGCCGAGGTTCGGAGGCGGAAGCTAAGCGGTTCGGATCCGAGGCTAAGCCGTTTCTTTGCGGATTTGGGGAAGCGTTTTTGCGAAGAGAGGAGAGAGAGGGAGAGGAGCGCGACGGAAGAGTTGTTGGGGGTTAAAAGAGTAAAATGGAAAGTCACTTTGATATCCAATTAAAATGATGCCACCTGGCGTTAAGACAAATGGAGTTACATCGATATCTTGGTGTGTTTTCTTTTATTTTATCTGCCTGCTCTCTTTTACATTCATGCCGTTAATCTAACTAAATAGACCACCGTTTAGTTTAGAGGGAGTTTCCTTACTCGAATTTCAGTTACTCCCTCTTGTCCGGTTTATATGTAATTTCCACTTCTCAATACATTAAAAAGAATTAAATACATTAATCTTTTTAATTTATCAAAAAAGTGAAAGTGAAAGATAAAATGGAGTGGATAGGATGCTATTTTTATAATTTTGTTTATGACATTTGTTAAGTACTTAAAAATAAATATATTGTACAAGTTTTTAAAGAAATTTTTGGATGGACATAAATTTATAAATTTAAGAATCTTCCGTTAGGCATGACACAATATATATATATATATATATATATATATATATATGTTCGCGAGTAATTCATATAAGGAACGAAGTTACCAAAATACGAGTAGAGGATGAAGAAGGCGCTTTGACGGAAGCTCAATGCTTGGACGGAAACTCCAAGCGAGTTCCTCTTGGAGAGACTGCGGTACCAGGGTGTACCTGCAAAGGCACTCCGACGCTCAAGTAAACACAAGTGTTAGGTGAATTCTCTAGGAAGGGAATGAGTAATACCTGGTGACTTGAGGTCATATGCTTTTATAAATGAGCTAGAATGTTAAGATAGAGATAAAGTGATGGGAGTTCGCCTAACCACTCCCAACTTATCTTTTTCAGCTTATCTAGGAGTTAGTTGCGGATTGGAGGAGGAGAAGTCGTGACTATCTCCTTTTAGTTTTGTTGGGTCGGACCAGACCCAGAGTCCTGGGCTTGGAACTTTCTCCTCCTCTAGGCGTCGTAAAGCTCTTTCCGTTTGGGCCGATGTGACCAGGTGAGGATGGTCTCCTCTACTCCTTTGTGGGTTGGGGCTCTTTGAGCCTTTTAAGGGATGTGAGCTTCTCTCCCTCCTTAAAGAGTTAGAGCTCCTCGGAGCCCCAAGCCTTTAGCTCGTAACATTGGCCCCAACACCAGCTCATTATACTACTAGTGAGTGTCGTGCTTTTGTCTTTTGAGGTCTCGTAGCTTGCTTTTGATTGGTCGTATTTGTTCTCTGAATTTTTTCGTTTCATAAGTACTTTTAGCACTGCCATTTGTTATTTTTGGTTGGACTTTGTTACCCTCACTATATTTTCTTGGACTTTTCCTTTGGAAAGCCTTCTCAAAAAAAATTGAATTCCCTCCCTTTTTTCTCCTTTTAAAATATCTCAAATTCTATGTACCCTTTTTTTTTTTATTTTTCCCTCATTTTTACCTTTCCCCCCTTTTACCTTCTTTTCAAAATATTTCAAAACTTTTCCTCTCCCTTTTTTTACTTTCCTCCTATTTTTTCATCTTCTCCACTTCATCTTTCCTCTCTTCTTCTTCACTTCCCATTATTTTTCTACTTTCACTTCTTCTTTCCACTCTCCTTCTTCACTCCCTAATTATTTTTTACTTTCACTTCTTCTTTCCATTCTCCCCCATCAACTACCGCCGCCACACCATCGTCGTCGTTGCTCCGCCCACCACCGCCTTGTTCTCCTTTAATTCCTTCCAAGTAAGCAATTATTTCCATCTTCCTCTTTGTGCTTCTCTTTCATATTTGCTGCATGTTGATGATGCCCCTCCATTATTGACCTCAAAGAAAAATATTTCTTTGAGTTTGCTAATGGATAGAAATTTTATTTTCTGCATATGTATGATGAGAATATGTTTAGATGCCATAAATGATAGAAAATGCTAGAATGTGATGCATGTTTCTTCAATATTAGGCTATGAAAGATTTTTTAGAGGGAGAGAAAAAATGGGTGGAAGGAAAGGATGAATATGGTGGAGAGTGATGGTTTTAAAGGTGGTGTGGGTGTTGCCGGTTTCAGAGTAGTCGCTGGCCATCGGTGGTCTTGGGGGGTAGGGGTAGGGGTGGGGCTAGTCATATGACCAGCCCTGTGACCCTGACGCTATTTTTTTACTTTTTTGGGCTGGTTGGCTTTTTTTTATTGGGCTGGTTGTGAGCCTCTTGTCTCTACTCTTGTTACTCCTGTTGGGTCGGTAACTTTGGGAGATCTTGGTATTCAGGGCGCCCCTACTAATGAGTTGGAAGTAAACTCTTCTAGTTCAGAGGACTTGGTGCCCCCACCCACAAATGCTCTCATGTTAGTTCCTTCCGGGAGAAGGGTAGAGTGGGTGATCCTCTGAGCTCATTTGTACTTGTTAATGACCCTCATGTGTCCATTTTGTCAGATAGGTTTAACCATCGTTATCATTTCGAGATCATCCTAAGGGTTGATGAGAAGAAGGATCTTGAAAAGGATATGACGATGAAGGAGTGGATGGGGGTTAGGCTTCGTGGGATTATGCAATTTTCTTGTGTTGCGGTTATGGCTGAGAGGTGTATGGCTTGCAAAGATGCGCAGATAAAGAGCTTTAAATTTGAGGCCAAGGAGGCCTAACAGGAGGTCAGGGGGCTCAAGAGGAGGCCCGACAAGAGGTTCAGGAGGCTACTTCCCGAGCTGAGAGAATAAACAAGAGTTAGCAAAAGCCAAGAAGAGACTTGCTAGAGTAGAGCCCTCAAGAACAAGAAAGGGAGCTTAGGCGCAAAAGTGGAAGGCTCGTACTTTAGAGACTGAGACGGCGTGGTATGAGTCCACCGTAGCTACCTCAAAAAAAAATTTGGACCAGGCTGAGCACTTTTTTCTTGGGGCCGACCGCTCCTGTTTTAGTGTTACCGGTCGGGTGGTAGGGTCGAAAATTATTAAAGAGGAGATTGTGCCTGAAGAAGAGGAGTCCCATACCGAACCGAGCAGTGATTCCGCCCAGGAGGATTAGACTCTTTTTTCTTTATTTTGTTGTACTTTTAGGCGAAGTTCTCTTGTATTTGCATGCTCGTTCTTCCTTGAATTTGAGAAAATTTGGCCTGTGATATTTATGAAATCCTTGGATATTTTGTGTATTTCTTGCATCTTTTCCTTTTTCTTAAAAAAATTGTGCAGACAATTTAGTTGCAAGTTGGTTGTTTTGATAACCTCTAAGCTTGCGTCCAAGCTTGATTTTTGGGCATCATTTTTCTTTTTTTGGCCATGGCTTTCAAGTGAGGAATGTCTTCTTTTGATTGGGCCTTAGGCCTTTGTTTTGGGAAAGAAGTCCTTCCTTGTATACCTAATATGTAGAGAAGTAAAAAAACTTTATTAATGATCGGGTTGTATACCATTCAGCATTTGGGCCGGTTAAAAACCCTCCAGGGTAACCTGGGTCAGGAAAAGAGTACCCACCTGCCAAGCTTTGTACTATGAGACTAGATGTAAAATTTTCGGAGGTTCGCTGCATTCCAAGTTCGCGGTACCTCCATTCCTTTCATTGTTCTTAGCTTGTACGCCCCTTTCGTAGGACTTCTTTCATTTGATAGGGTCCCTCCCAATTTGGGGCTAACTTTCCATGTCCAGGTGTTTGAAGTCTTATGCCATTTCTTTGAAGTACTAAGTCTCCTTTGTTAAAGCTTCTAGGAACAACTTTTGTATTGTAGCACTTGGCTACTCTTTGTTTGAGCTCTTCTTCCCTGACATGTGCTTTTTCTTGGAGCTCGTCGAGTAGTTCAACTTCTTCAGCCATCTTGGAGTGGTTGTTCTCCTCTGAGTATAGGGTGACTCAAGGCTTTCATTTCCAATCTCTACAGGGATCATGGCATCTAACCTGTAACAAAGGCGAAAGGGGGACTCTCCTATAGCAGACTGAGGGGTTGTGTGGTATGCACATAACATATGATCTAAGTATTTCAGCCATGCTCTTTTGGATTGCTCCAACATTTTCTTCAAACCCATCAGGATGACTTTATTGGCGGCTTCCACTTGACCATTGATCTGGCGGTGTTCTACTGAGGTGAACAGCTTTATCTATAGTACTTGCAAAAACTCTTTGAACTTGCTCCCTGAAAATTACTTTCCATTGTCAAAAGTTATGGCATGGGGATGCCAAATCGCGTGATTATATTCTTTCACACAAACTTTTTGCATTGAGAAGCAGTGATAGAGGAGATTGCTTCGGCCTCAATCCACTTGGTATAATAGTCGATGGCGACTATGATGAACGTGACTTGTCATTTTCCTCCGGAGAATGGACTGAGAAGGTCTATCCCCCATCTAGCGAAAGGCCAATGGGCTGCTATTGTTTTCAGGTCTTCAGGTAGAGCGACATGGAACTTGGCATTCATCTAGCACTTTTCGCATTTCTTGACATATTCGGTCAAGTCCAAACTTAATGTTGGCTAGTAGAATCCAGCCCGAATTATTTTTAATGCTAAGCTCCATGCTCCAATGTGGCTTTCGCATGCTCCTTCGTGGACCTCTGCAAGTGCGTGTTTTCCTTGATCAAGACTTAGGCATTTTAATAATGGTTGCAATTGTCCCTTTTTATATAGCTAATCCCCAATCATGGTGTAGCGTGCCGCCTGTCGTACAATTCTTCTTGCTTCCTTTGGGTCAAAGGGCAATATCCCTTCTTTAATATATTCCTTCAACGGAGTCATCCAAGTCATTCCTTCTTCAATTTTCCCGACTTCTATGCCTGGGGTGATTGATGGGTTGCAAAGGGTCTCTTGGATAAAAGCCTTGTTGTTCCCTCTTGGTTTTGTGCTTGCTAGCTTAGAAAGGACATCTGCCCTTATGTTCTGCTCTCCGGGTATATGTTTTACCTCCATCCTCTAAAATCATTCTGCAACCTTCTGAGTCTTTTTTAAGTATTTTTGTAATAGCAGATCTTTGGGTTGGAAATCTCCCCGAATTTGGGAGACCACCAGCTGAGAATCACTATGTACTACTATCGATTGGGCTAACCTCCTTCGAAAGGAGTAGTCCTGCAAGCACAACTTCATATTTAGCTTGGTTATTAGAGGTTGGAAAATTGAACTTAAGGGACAGCTCGATGATGATCCCTGAGTCGCTCTCTAGGATAATTCCTGCTCTACTTCCTCTGGTGTTTGAGGATCCGTCAACGTATAAGGACCACTCAGCTTCTGTTCCCTTAGTTGAGCCATCTTCGGTGAGCTCTGTGATGAAGTCGACCAAGACTTGACCCTTGATTGCTGGTCGAGGGACGAACAAGATATCATATTCATAGAGTTCTATTGCCCAAGATGTCATCCTTCCCGCTATATTAGTTTTGTGAAGGATTTGTCGAATAGGTAGGTTGGTCGTGACTTCTATGGTGTGGGCTTGGAAGTAAGCTCTGAGCTTTCTGGAAGCCACCACTAGAGATAATGTTGCCTTCTCCAGTCTTTGGTATCTTGTCTCAGGGCCTTGCAGTACCTTGCTCACAAAGTAGACAGGGGTTTGTGCCTGGGCCATGTCGCAAACCAGGGCAGCCCCTATACTAGCTTCTCCTACGGATAGGTACAACCCCAATTTTTCTCCCAATTCAGGTCTGGTAAGGATTGGAGGAGACGTTAGGTACTCCTTCAATTTCTGAAATTCGAATTCACATTGTTCGCTCCACAGTAAATCCTTACCCTTCTTCAAGAGGTTGAAAAATGGAAGGTTCTCTTTATAGAAGTAGAGAAGAACCGTGCTAAAGCAGCGATTCTTCCAGTAAGTTGTTGTATTTTGTAACACCCCTAGTTAGCTTGCTTATGCTTAAGTCATAAGCAATGCTTACTAGGTTGTTAACTACTTTGGTAGGAATACTTTCAGTCCTTTATCGCCTTTTAAAATACTCATTACATAAAATAGGGATCAATTTAAAACTTTTTCTAGTCATTGTTTAAAGCATAAAGTATGAGTCATGCGTCGAATAAAACATATAGTACAAGCGATAGAGCCTTGGGGCTTATCAGTTTTAGCACAAATAATACATTAACCAAGGCAGATTAAACAAGCAATTAACTAGGTAGTGCCACGCATTTGGTCCATAAACAACATCATTCAAATATTACATAACTCATATCATAGTTATTACACATATAGCATCATACAGCTTACAATCTAAATACATAAACTCAAGGGCTAATGGGACACTACCCATTTAGCCCATACAGAAATTCTTCACGGTAGTCCTTTTTAGATACGTTGTTGCTTCCAGGAGTGGTCCTTCAACATTCTTCTGGATCTTTCTCTGGGTCTTCGTCCTCTTCTTCTACTTCCTCCTCCTCCTCTAGGTCCTCTTCCATAGGGTCCTCATCATTCGCGTCCTCTTCTTCTTCTGCCGGGGAGTTATAGGCCGGTGAGTCGTCTTCTTCCTCCAATTCCCCGGTGGACTCTAGGTTGATGAATAGCCCTTGTTGGCTCATGGAAGGTCTCGCTTCACCGTCATGCATCCAGGGAGCCAACTGTCGTCAAATCAGACGAGTAACACGTTTTCTAGGCCCCCGTTTGATGTGTCGAGGTAGGTACTTGGGACATATAGAGTTTGGGTCCACCTCAACGCCCTTCTCATAGGGCGTAAACTCATCTTTATTGATGGGGATAGGTGCAGAAGGTTGCTCATCAGGACCCATGAGCGGACCTGAGGAAGGTGCTAGAATTGGTAGACGGGAATCCAAAGCATCAATCGACAAATAAGAATATGCCTTAGTGATGACCCCGGTGATGGGGTCAATTCATACGCTGGCTGTAACACCCTAGCTAACGGCTTACACTTAAGTCGCATGCAATGCTCACTAGGTTGTTAATTACTTGGTGGGAATACTGATAGTCATTTATTAATTTCAGAAATACTTGGTTAAGAAAATATGAACCGATTTCAAACTTTTTCCTCTCATTGTTTATTGTATAACCTATTGTTAAGTGTCATATTTTCGCAATTTAAACAGTTAAAATGACACCTGTCTGCTTAGGTTTTCATGAAATATCTGACTAAATTCCCCACTTTTGTAGAATTTTGTAGGATTTATAAATATATTCTAAAAATGGATACAAGCACATATGAAAGACAAGATCAAAGAGAAATCCCGCGAAGAATGAAGTGAGAAGAAAAAAGGTCAAAAGAGTTAGGAAAAAAGCTTTCAAAGAAGAATCCGCTCAGCGAGTCTCCAAGGAAGCTCAGAGCTCAAACCGCTCAGGGAGACTCAAATGCCGCTCAGCGATCCTTGCTTCAAAGTGAAGAAACTTAAGGTCGAAGCAACCTCTACAGCCCACCTGCAGCCTCACTGCCACTCTGTAACCGCCCTGCAAACCACCTTGAACCGCTCAACGCACTACACACCGCTCAGCGGCTCTGACAGATAATGTCAGAGAAAAGCAATCATTCAAAAGGAAACCAAGCGATGAAGAAAGCTGCGCCGTTGAGCGGAGGACCTAGGCCGCTCAACGGACCCCCAAACTCAGCCTATAAATAGGAGGCCGAGGCTCACCCTTTAGAAGCAATTCATATATAACTTCTTCCCATACATTTCTTACTTATTTTAGTCCGAATCTTAGGATAGTTAGCAACAAAGAGGAGGCTAGTGAAGGAGCTAAGAGTAATCAAGGAAGCACGTCGGTCGTTGTTATGACAGCGAGAGAACATGTCATAGTGAGCGTCCATTACCTTGCCTCTGAGATTCTCTCTTGTAAGATGGATTTCTAATCCTCTTGTTATTGGGATTTTGATGAATATTATGGTGTGATTGTATCCATAAACCTTTGGATTAATGAATCTATCATTTTTTACAATTTGCATGGATCGATTTTACGCTTAATGCTTGTTTTAGATTAGCTACCTAAAGCATGATTTCAAACTGCATGGTTGGCGTGAGAACGACATCATAAAGTTGGAACTAAATCAATGCATCTGATAAGCCTAATTGCTAGAGATAGAGTTAGGGTTATTAGTCGTTTTAACATCTGAAATAACGCTGGTTTACTTTGTTAAGTTTGTGCAAGAAATTGACAGCATAATAAAGGAAACCTAATGACCTTTTCATGCTCGAGAGAGATGAACAAGTTAAGAATTGGTGACGAGGAATCAAAGAAATGATAATTTTGATGTATTGAGTAAATGGATGCATGAAACTATAATAGGATTCAATTTCCAACAATCTTACTGATCTACCTCTGATTTGTTGCCTATTTATCTTTTATCTTGTTTATTTATTTATCTAAGAATCAAACTACCCATCCTTTACTTCATTGCTTAATTAACAAACACAAGAACGATATTTGCGCAACTCCCTGTGGAGACGACTATACCCGACTATACTGCAATTGGATCCCTTGAGGATCTGAAAGCTGTAAAGAAGGATATATAAAAACGATGAGGGATTAAAAATTAAGCTTTCATCGGACCCTGGCGCCATACAGATCACAGACTTAAAATTTCCAGATCATTTTCTGAAACTTGTCCCCGAGTTGCTCAACGCCCTGAGTACAAGCGTTGTGATGGAGCCTAAACTACCCAGGCCGCTCAGTGAACCACGCAGGCCGCTTAGCGCCCTGGGCATAATTCAGGTTCACAGCTTTGTTGTTTTTCCTTTCCTTCACCCTTTCTCCAAAACACTCTCATGCACACTTCTTAAGGCTTGACCATAGGTTCAACAATCATAATACCACAAGTTCTAACTCAAAGAAAACACAAAATCGTCCACACATCATAACCCTAACTTCTATTACATAATACATGATATTATCCTATAATCACATAAACAAACACAAGACCACTAAGAGGTGGTTCAAGCTAGTTTTACCCACTTCCTAAGAGTATTGGTTGGTGCTGAGGTGATGAGAAAATGTTTCCAAGAGTGTGTAATTTTTCCTTGCTAGTTTTTTACTACGGCAGCGTAACGAAAGAGTGTCCGAACGGAACGAATTTAAGCAAGAGCTAAGAAGTGAGGAAATGAAAGCCATGGGGGGCTATTTATAGGCCATAAGGTCATGACCCCCTTCAGATTTTTTTGCCAATTTGTGGCCCAAAATAAAAGAAAAAGAAAAATAAATAAGATAGGATAAGGATGGCTTAGGTGGCTGATGAAAGCCAAATAGCATTATGTTCAATGCTTCATACAAATGACGCAATTCCGTTCCCCGACAACGGCGCCAATTTTGATAAAAGCCAAATCTACGTGTTTGTTCAATGCTTTTGTCAGAAGCTTAGTTTGAACTTTCAGTCGTCTCAAAATAATATAACCTACTTTACGGCTTTCAGATCCACAAGGGATCCAATTTCGGTATAGTCGGGTATAATCGAATCCATAGGGAGTTGTAAAATTACCATTCTTGAGTTTAGTTAATTAAACAATGGAGTAAAGGATTTGATAATTTGTTTGATAGTTAAATAAATAAATAAACAACATAAAAAGTAAATAGGCAACAAATCAGAGGTAGTTCCAGAGCTTGTTGGGAATTTTGAATCATATCATAGTTTCATGCATCTAGTTACTTGTTACACAGAACTATCATTTCATTGATTGCCCGCCACCAGTTCTTAACTTTGTCATCGCTTTCGCGTATGAAAAGATCACAGGTTTCCTTTGTTAAATTTGTCACTTTCGTACACAAGCTTTAACAAAGTACGCCAGAGTTCTTTCAGATGTTAAGACGGCTAACCTTTTCCCAGTTATAGCAACCAGAGTTAGTTGAAGGATTTAGATCCGACTCTAATGATTATAGCTAACGCTCACAACTTTCGAGTCTAGAATCTAACTTAGCATAGTGAAATTGATCTTAACTTGGTGATGACTTAATTAGTATAACTTTCGTTCATACACATAAGTCCAAATCAAGAATCAAAACACTAAACAAATGATAGCATTAAGTGAAAAATCGTTCAAGCTAATCAATAGAAACAGAATAATTCATATGCAAAAGTTACATGGATACAAGTAAACTACAATAATGACCAAAATCCCAACAAAAAGAGGATTAGGAACCCATCTTACAAGAGTATCTTGGAGGCAAGGTTTAGACGCTTACCATGACACGGTTTCACGCTATCATGACAGCGTTTCGCCAAGCTTCCTTGATTCTCCCGGCTCCTTCACAAGCCTCCTCTTTGTTCCTAACCTAAACTAAGCTTCTAAGTACAAGAAAATGTGTAAAAGAATGGCTTTTGGGTGGAGGAAGGATGGTTGGAAGATGGTTTTCGGAGTGGCATGGCCTCCTCTATTTATAGGCAAAATTTGGGTCCATCGCTCAGTTGTTTAGGTGTCACCGCTGAGCGATTCAGGCACTATTACTGAGCGGCATGTACTTTATCGCTGAGCGACTTATCTCTTCACGCGGCTTAATAAATGCGCCGACAGCTTTTGCAGGGCGGCGCCGCTGTCCAGGCTGGCTCCAGCTGGCGCATTTAATGCGGCGGCTATAAGTGGCGCCAGTGGCAGGATCGCTGAGCGGCCATGGTACAACCGCTGAGAGGTCTTTGTCTTTTATGCGCTGAGTGAGCCTTCTATACCGCTAAGCGGTCCTTCGATGATTTAATCTTTTAAGCTCTTTTCCATTTTTGCCCTTTTGCTCCATTCTTTATGGGATTATTCTTCAATTAATCTGATTGCATCCAGCTCTCAAAATATATTACAAACCTACAAAATATGGGGATTTAAGTTAGATAATTCTTTAAAACATACTCAAATAAGTGCCTTTTTAATGGGTCAAAATTGCGTAAATTGGGCACTTATCAGTGGCTAGGTTATCTCTTTAACCAAGTTGACTTTTCCTTGGCTTGTGAGTGTGTGTGTGTGTGTGTGTGTGGTGAGGCCGTGATAGAGCTGATGGCCTTTGGCCATGTGACTAAATTTCAATCATGTTTGATCATGTTTACTCGTTAGCTACTCGTGTACTTCGTGTACGGGTATCCTAAAAATATTCTGATCACACCATTGTGATATACTAATTGCCCTAATATGGAATTTAAGTCAATCCAAGGTATTTGTAAATTTATTTTCATAAAAGTGTTCTTTACAGATACCTTTGATGCAGAATTAAATTTTGGTGTTGAAAGATAATTAATTTGGTGTCTGTGAATTTTCGCAAAATCACGAGCTATTACCTTTACGGACATTTTTGGCGTAAGAAATTAGGTTTCTATATTTTTATCTTAAACGGGGAGCTTGTATATATTTATTTGATGAGATTTTCACTAAGGACAAAGCAGAATGTTATACTAGAGCCCAGTATTGTCTGCCCGTTGCTCGACGGAGTATTCATTGTGGGTTCCTGGAGTCATAAACGAGTGGGATTGAGAACGTTGCGTCCTCCATGGGAAACCTTAAGCATAGGTTTACTCTTTGTTGATTCGATTATGATCCAGACCGTTCAGGAGTGCTCTAGGTGTCATAATAACTAAAGTCCCCTATTTATTTTATTCTTGCTAAGCCTGAGCAGCTTTACCTATGTTATTAGGTGACTAGGGTGCTTCTAATCTTTGGCCTAGTTAATAGGGGAAATATACTTGCTCCATTATTTATGGACACCGTATTACATAGCCGTATTTTAAACATAGCTTATAAGGACCATCTATTGCCTTATATATACTACGTACATATATCACAAACTTATGCATGAGGGATGAGGAGTTTCTCTTACGCGCTTTGAGTAGCGTCCTTCCTCCTTTGTAAATAGTGGAACCATTGTCCCTGTTCGGTTACAACCTTCTCCTAACTTCTGTATTGATGACAACCAGGCAGCGCTGTTACCTAAGTGGTAGCAAACTACAGATGCATCTAGCATACTTCATCGACCATCAATAGGGAATAACCATCCTACGTGTAGAATGGCGAGGGGCCTACCCTCACGACATGACCAGGAGTGGACTTGTACTTTCTTAACGTCTCTTTGGGCCCTTTTTGTGCTCTAGGCGACACTGACTTGCTTGTGACCTCACTTCTTTGTATATTCATCTCTTCCTTTTGACTTTGATATAACTTCAGGTCTAAGCCTGCGTTCAAATCATTAGCCAATCCATCTTGCTGGACTGGTGAGGGGTTTGTCCGTAGACGTGCCAAGAGAGGGAATTTTCCCTATTCATATAACTGTGTTCATCTTCAAGGTATTCCGAGCCCATTGTAGCTGGAACTTTCCTAAGAGCTTCATTTGTTCACTATGTTCAATTATGATCTTCCTTAGTTACATGATTATCTATCTAGTTATCTAAGGTCGTCCTAACAATCTAATGACAACCTATCTCCTCATGGATGCATAAATATGTAACACATATACAATCAATCACATATAACTTCTTTACATAAAGTGTGGTGACATAGTGCTTGTTGGGGTATTGGTACACTCGGGGAATTCTTCAGTGGCTCAGTGGGTGGCTTATTGTCGCTCAACAGCTAAGGTTTCCAAGGCGCTCAGCGCCTTCTTTAGGGTCGTTCAGTGGCCACTGGAAATGTGCAGGTAGCTCAGCGAACCCTCATGGTCACTCAGCTGTCTGATGAGAAATCTATACACAATCTTGTTCTCCAGCATGTCTTTTAAGTTCATTCAAAAACCTAATCTTTCCCTCAAACATTTTCGTGAGTTTTCTTCAAAACCTAACCTTCACTTCTTTTGAAAACATCCTCAAAATCATTATTTTCACACTAAAACCTTTTTCACAATTAGGTATACTTATATCCCAATCAAGTCACAAATATACACCAGCAGTTTTCCAGGCAAATAACCCTAATATTAACAACATAAACATCACAATATTCACATATAAATCACTAAGGTAGCGCGATCTTGCTAAGATTTCCCACTTGTAGATAGGTTTTTGAAGTGATGAGTAATGCCCTGCGCAGTCAGTTTCTCTGCTACGTGAAAGTGACAAACGAGTAGGTGATATAGAATGAGTAGTTATGCTGTTAGCCTCTTGACAATATTTTTGTAGTAATTGTATGTGTATGTATATAATGTAACTAAGTGTGAAACTGTTCTTAGACCAAATATAAATGAATGTATATTATGACTTTCATGGTTTGCTTTATTTACTAATGTGTTGCACCGTCAGATGCCCTAATTCATTTATAACCTTTTTGCTTGTATATACCCATTGTTATAATCGTCGCTCTTATCTTCTACTTCGCAGCTCCTGAGTTAACAAGATAAAACTACACTAATATTTGCACGAAAATGTCGTTCATCAAGTAATAAGGTTGTTTAATTAAGTACATAATAATTATAATATATATATATATATATATATATATATTATTGGGTCATTAACTCAATTAAAAAAAAACTCCACTCAAAATTTATTTGGACTAAAAGCCCTTTTCAAAATAAATTAAAAAGGAAAAAAATGTTTTTGCTACTGTTGGGCCTAAAGCCCAACAAAAAAAAAATACAAAGCTGTGAAGTGAGCCACATTTCAAGTGAAACACGGTATTTTGCTGTGCTCACTGTAGCGAGCAATCCTTCATTACAGCGAGTGAGTCCGAACTAATTGTGCATTAACACAAATAGCAGGAGCAAAAACCAAAAGAAACTCTGTTCTTTCTCTTCTTCCTCTCATCTCTGATTCCCTCTCTCAATCCCTTAATCTCTTTTAACTCTCACACACCATCAAACATTGCAACCCTCGCATAATCACTCACTATTTGTTCACTCACCATTTTCACTCAACCTACATAAAACACCAAGTTCATCAACATTCAACACCCCAACTTAAGCATTTCAGTTTTGTTTCTCAACTCACAGGTATGAACTCAAATTTCTTGCACTCTTTATGCTTGTGATTATTGTATTGATGATTTGGGAGTATTGGATACTAGGATATAATGTTGTGCAAATTTTTAAACTATGTTGGCTAGGTTTTTGATGAAATGCCAAAGTTAAACTTAGTTTGAAAATTTTGAATTTTAATTAGAGTAAGTGAGCTTCTAAGTGCTTGTGTAAATGTTATTTGCAAGTCTTGAAAATTAGGAGTTCAATTAATGGTAATATGCTTGAATTAACTAATATGGGATTGAATGTTGTGAACAGGAATGTTGTAGAAATATGAAATGCAAGAATATGTCAAATGTGATGCATTCTTGCTAAGCTTTGATTAACACAAACTTTGTTTTCTCTCTTTTCACAAGCATAGCACCAAGAAAGAAAAGTCACCAAAATGCTGCAGCCGACGATGTCACTATGGATTTTTCTCTGGCTAATAATCCCACTAAATTTAGAAACAAAGTAGCTGAGGACAAATTCTATAATATGCTGAATGAAAGGTTGATTCTATTCCAGCACATCATCCCCCTGAAACAACCAAATGGGGGTAGTAGAAGAAATTGAGGCAAAAGGATGGTCATTCTTCTTGGAGCAGCTGATCCAGGAAAATGTCATCCTCACAAGGGAGTTTTATGCAAATTGGTATACTCCAATGCCAGAAGATGTGTACTTGAGGGGTCGTTACATCTTAGTGACTTCAGAGGCCATTGAAACATACCTCAGCCTACATGATGTTGATCCAGATATAGTTGAGGAGGATGAGTATAAAAGAATGGAGAAAAATCCAAGAGCGACCAATTATCTGGGCATATTGGTTTCTATAGTAGTACTTGGGAGGGATTATGATTATGATGACTACTCCATCCCCAGGACCTTGAGGAGCAATGCATTAAACTTCAAGGCGAGGATCTGAATTAGGGATATCAACCAAGCAGGGCGGGGACGGGGAACACCCTTCACCCCAAACTCCCCCGTTCCTTACCCTAGCCACTACAGCGAGGGAATAATTGTTCCCATCCCCATTCCCTGCCACCCCCCGCGGATCCCCAAGGGTACAAAAAAAAGTAATTTTTTTTAAAAAAAATTGAAAAAAAACCTTATCAATTCATCAAAATCAAATACAAACATAATGAAATACATAATCCAACAAAAATATTACTTATTAAAATTGTCACTCAAACATTGTTCAAAATAATAAATTTCAACATAATCTAATAATCCATCTTCTACATGATTAATTTAAAACATTGCATATTCTTCAATTTCAATTCTTCCTCTCCTCATTGCCAAAATCATATTTTAATTAATTTATCTGCGAAACAAAAACACAAGTAAATATATCATGACAAATAAAATGAAGAAACAGCCACATAAAGTTTAAAAAAGCTTCAAGTACCTAGAGGTGGCTCTTGATTCTTGACGTTTACAATTGTGATACCCTTAACAAAAAGGCAAGGAGCTCTACAAAAGAAATATAAAGAACAAAAATGTACCAAAAACTCATGGTTAAAATGAACATCATCTTCGTTGAAATAACTTACTAAATTAACAAGGCATTCTATTTACCTGTGCTTCATCACCACCATCATCAACAGAATCTATATCATCATGAATAGTACCAAATTTGATTTTCCCTTTTGAATAACCTATTGATTATACAATCAAAATAACTTTGTAAACAAATGTATACACATACATACATAGATATAGATTATAGACATAAACCTATAATACCTGCAAATGAAGTGCGTATCCAATCTTAGGTACAAATCAATGCCTCAAGTGTCTCTTCACCCGACCTACTACGATTTGGGCCCAAGACTCTACCATCGGTGCTAAAGGATTTAAAGGGAATTCGGAAAAAGAATGAGTCATACAAGAGATGAGAGATTAGTAGAAGATTGAATGTCTTACAAAAGCCAATAAGGTTTTTGCAAGAAATCCTTTCGAGTAATTAAGACAAAGAAATAAAACAAAGGGAGAATAATAATCAGAATAAGATTAACTAAATTTACATCCTCAGCAACGGTGTCAAAATTTAATAGCCACACCAAAACGCCATTTGATTATAATGTGGTGTCAAATTGAATTTATAAAACTAAGTTTTCCCTAGATTAAAAGGTAGTGTGGTGGCTAACTCAAGTCGTCTCTCAAGGAAGAATTTTAATTAATCTTAAACAATAAAATTTGGGGATTTTTGTTTGTGGATTTTGGCCTCAAGTAGAACTTTAAACAATTGATTAAAACTACCTGTGTAAGATGGTTGTTGTCGGCGTTCTTGAAAAGTTAAGTTCTCATTGATGGTTGATTTACTAATTATAACATTGTATCACTAGAATGCAATTTTACTTAATAGAATCACAATCACAATCCAAATTAAGAGTTTAGCCAACATAATAACTAGTTATCCATAATCATGGTTCTAAAAACTTATATTAACTTAAGCACCAATTGCACAACCTAATTTATATCAAAATTACCCAATTCCTTTTTGTACCAAACTAGGATCATTTAATTAATCAATTAAATGTTCCAAGTTTAGCATAAATCATGCATGTCATGCACATCGAAATGTCAACTTGAATCAAACTACTAGCAATGTGACAATTAATAATCATTAATTATAATACAACTAGGAGTAAGTGAGAGGAATTAGAATCATATGAGAGCATAAATAAAGCATATGACATTAACAAACATCAATCCTTAGAAAACCTTACACAAGGTAAAAGAAATTACGAAGACATAATGTAAACTAAGCAGAATTAATCCACTCCGCTAAACTATAGCCTAGGCAGGGGAATCTACTTTGCCAATTAGAAACTAGGTGGGGTAAAACCACTCTAGCCAACCTAGAAACTAAGCGGGGAATAACCACTCCTCTAACTATAGCTTAATCAGGGGGTTAACTGCCTAATTACAATAAAATATTAAATCAAAAATATAAACAAAATAAAAAAATAAGAAAAATAACAAGAAAAGAGGTTTTAGAGAGGAAAACCTGAGCTAGAGATGGATTGGAACTTGGTTTTGGTGCAAGGAAGAAGTTGGGAGGTTGAGCTCTATTTATAGGCCATATTTTACTATTCTTATTCGCTGTAGCGAGCATTCTTCGTTGCAACGAATAGTACAATAGTAACGTTGACTCGATGTTGACTCAATACTGATTTGGTGAGGATAAGTCAATAGACCTTCACTGCAGCTAAGGATTGCTCACTGCAATGAAGGATTTGCTTGCTGCAGCCAAGAATTCCTTGTTTTAGCAACTTTTAAGCCGAATTTGTCAAAAGTTTCTTTATGAAAGTTGTAGATATTTCAATTATACATGAAGTAGATCAAATTTTACCTCATTTGAACTTTGGATGAAGAATTGGCACCTCGATCTTCGCAACATCTTCAAGTTGTAATTCCAGCATTGTTGTCCCGACTTCCAAGGATTTTTTTTAATTAAGTAGACATTTGATTCAGCTCTAAAGGTCTTCATCAAAGTTTTACATCTTTCTTTACCTTTCCAATCATATAGGATGTGTAAGCTCATGAAGTTTACAAATTATTTTATGATTGAAATACGAAGACAAAGTAACAGTCATAGTTCGTGTAGAAGAAGCTCAACTTGATGCCCAAACTCTATTATGTTGTAATTGCTAGTTATAGAGCTTGAAATAGAATTTGGAGGCAATGATCATTCTTTATTTCTTGAATTCTTGTTCAATCCCTAGTTTCGAGGTGTGTTCTTATCCAAAACAACACTCAAAGAACGAGCAACATAGGATCCTTAAGCAATTATTTTCCATAAAACGACACAATTTATTCACAATTCACAAAACTAAATTCTAAAAGGACATAACACAAGTTCTTGTTAATCCTTTTATTCTTATATACAGTTCAATACTAAAACATGCGATAATAATGAAAAAAATAACCAAATATATAGTGTATCATAAAACACCTAATAAAACTCTAGCAGAGCCACAAAATTCCTAATGGGCACTTAGTTTAACTAGCATCTCAAAATCATTCAAAAAAAGTAAAATATTCATCAATTTTGCATCCCTCTCTCAACTAATTAAGAATATTATACCCTGTATATAAATTATAAACTCAACACCTCTTAAAATAAAATAAAATAAAAAATACCTCAATAATATCAATGATACACAAATTAAACAAATGTCAACTATATTGATAAGCATTTTTAAGCATATAATATATAATATGAATAATAGTAATACTAATGTTTTAATTTTTTTTATAGTCATTTGACTGATTCTTTAGAGAAAAATTAAGTTCATAAGTGGTCTCATCCAAATTAAAGTCAAATCATTTGGTTCGATTTATAATTTATGGCAAATTAACCTGCATTACTATCAAGAATCGTGAAGAGATTTAATTATAATAACACATAATATTATATTAAACATCCAACCCACTATGTCCCAGGTCATTCTGGCACGATAAATGCTGGCAAGCACTTTCCTAAAAATTTGAGATAGTAACACTACAATAGATTTGCTATAAAATCTCATTTTACTGCAATAAATTTAGTCCTTTTTTTATTATTAACTACTCTTTAAAAATATATTGTATCTATATTTATTATATTTCTGATTTTTTATTACCACTATTTTAAAAAAAATCACCCAAATCAATTTCACTGAACTTATTCTATTTGACTTTATTAAATCTTTTGTAATTTAAGTTTCACCATTCTCCCCTTCAAAAGATTTGGCCTAAGGCCACGTTAATAGTTAACTTCAATTAAAAAGTGTGTCATTTGGTATAAAAATGAATATTTTTATTAACTAAATGTTACATTTCATAGTATCTAGGTCAGCTTCAAATTAGCGATCTTCAAAAAGTGTAGTCTTAACTTCATAATATAATATAAGAAAAGTTAAAATATTACTTTTAACAAAGGTTACACTTTTAAAGTTAAGACATCTTTAAGGAGTGGTCAAATTAAAGCTGACCTTAGATATTATAAAGTATAAACTTTTGTTAATAAAAATATTCATTTTTATATCAAAGAACACACCTTTTAAATATAATTAATAAAAAAAATAAATAGGCTTAAACGAAATTTTTGTAGTAAAGTATAACTTTGGACAAATTTCCTATAATGCTCTCGCATCTATCAATACAGAGATGATTTCTTTTTTATTTAATGGTTTTTCAATCAAACTTAATATATTTATTCCTTTCCAATATTCTTTTGTCAATTTTTTCCATTTTTCTATATTTATTTAATGATTTATCTAAATTTTTATTCGAATACAGTAAAATATTTTAAATAAGTAAATAACAAGTTACATTATAGAATATTGTATTTATAAACAAATTTATAAATTCCTAAAATTTTAAAAATTACAACCGCATAAAAATAAATATCGTTTAAAAATAAAGATAGAATAATTTGTATAAAAAATAAGATCAACGAATCTCAAATAATTTTTGTGCATAGCACGAGCTAATATTTTAAAAAAAAAATATCACTTTTATTGACAAGATAACTTTATAATACTTTAAGACATCCTCAATTTGAAAAGCCTCGCAAAAAGCGACGTCCACATTTTAAAAGTGTAGCTTTTCTTGAAGGGTATTACGATCCTAAGGATAAACATATTTTAAAATATTTGAAAGACTCAACTCATCAATTGACAAATTAACTTATACATTCCTATGAATAACCTTTTAAAGAGTTGCCAAATTGCGAGTAACCTAAAGTATTATACGGTGTTATCTTTGTTAATAAAAATGTTAGTTTATACTGTATAAGATACACTTTTTAAAAGTAATTCATAAAAAGTATAAAATGCACTTACTATCCTCCAAATTGGAGTGAGATGCTACTTTTATAATAATTTAGAGTGAGACTCTTATTTTACCGAACTTTTCAGCTGATTTTCAGACATGCTAACCATGACGTCATGTCAACACATTTTAGAAACATGACCCAAGAGGCCTTCAACGAGCCTGGGTGTGATGTATGGAAGTATGTCACCCCACCTAACAGGAAAAAGTCAGTCCAGCCGCATCAAAAGATTTAGATCCCACTTGTAAATGGTAAGTGGCAAGGTCCAAAGCCACGTTTTCAACCACCACCAATCTCGCTCCTACTTAACTCCTTGGGGTCTAAGAAGTTCAATCAAGTCACGCTATATATATATAACGCCAAGGCGTAGCTTTTTAGAGAAACACATCATCGTCATCTCATTTTCATCACCATGACTTCTTCGTGGAGCATTGGCCTCGCCACGATCGCAGCATCGATCCTCATATACCGAATAGTGAAATTCCTAACACGCCCTTCCCTGCCACTCCCGCCCGGCCCAAGGCCGTGGCCCATCGTGGGGAACCTGCCGCACCTCGGCCCGGTGCCCCACCACGCCCTCGCAGCGCTGGCGGAGGCGCATGGCCCGCTCATGCGCCTTCGGCTGGGATTTGTGGACGTGGTGGTGGCCGCATCGGCGCCGGTGGCGGAGCAGTTCCTGAAGGTCCACGACGCCAACTTCAGCAGCAGGCCGCCGAACGCGGGGGCGAAGTACATGGGCTACAACTACCAGGACCTCGTGTTTGCTCCCTATGGACCGAGGTGGAGGCTGCTCAGGAAGATTAGCTCCGTTCACCTTTTCTCCGGCAAGGCCCTGGATGACTTCAAACACTTGCGTCAGGTAAAATTATTGACGCTTTTTTCTTTTCTCTCTCCCTTTGTGAGACATGTGATATGGCTGCTCACCTAATTTTATAACTCATTGATGCAAATAATATTTTTCATGTAAGATTCGATGAATAAGATTTATTTATAATTTTATACATGAACCTCGTCTATCAACATTTTGCCCATTTTTATCTTTGTATCAAGCACCCCAGAGGAATAGCATCAATATCACCTATCACCCTAAGATACTTCCTCGTTATAGCTATACTTGCACGATAGAATAAGAATACTATACTCCTGTTGGCCTTTTTTAATTTTTTTTCTTTTTTTTTTCTTTTTTGGTATTAAATTGTATATATTGACCTTAGTTTTGATATATGGAATTTATATTATTCATTAATTATATATTATTGCGTGTATAAATTTTGAGATAGTTATAATAAGAAATAAATATTTTCATTTATAA
Source organism: Nissolia schottii (assembly GCA_003254905.1). Classification (NCBI taxonomy): domain Eukaryota; kingdom Viridiplantae; phylum Streptophyta; class Magnoliopsida; order Fabales; family Fabaceae; genus Nissolia; species Nissolia schottii. The sequence continues at coordinate 620,868 of QANU01022028.1, forward strand.
CATTAAAAAACTAGAAAGATAAGTTAACTTTTTCAAAGAAAATGATAGTTAATAGATAAAATAAAATTTAATAAAGAAGTAGTTAAAATAAAATATTATAGATCCCTTATTTATTACTATACAAAGGTTAACATTCAAGAAACATAGGTAATCATTTTGATAAATAGTTATCACTAAAAATTTAACTTTCTAACATTTTTTTGGTTAGCAGCATAGCTTTTTGTATTGACATTATATTAAAGTTAAGTTTAAATTTATGTTGCAATAATTTTAACTTTTATTAATTTTCAGTTGATGATTTGTCCAACCTTTTTGTTGAATTGCTCTGCAGTTTGTCTATGTTTCTATTTCTTAGCTCTTTTTACGTAAAATAAATATTGTACAGTAACTTTATACCATTAAATAGGTTGTTGAATTTATAACTATATACTTTTGTATATAATTTTATATATAATATTTTGAAAGTTCAACTTGATTATATTTATAAGGATTCTATGTGTATATATCCCTATTATTGCTTTTTCAAGAAAGCAGGCCGGACAGTTAAGCTTGTCTTGCGTTTTGCAAATTTCTTCATTTTTTAATTTGTGAACTCAACCACTCCCGTATCCCATCGTATTTTGGTTTTAGATTTTCTTATGTAAAATAATTGTGATACGTCGAGGATTTCTTAGGGTGAGTTGAAAAAGAAATATTTTGATGTGCTTGTTATATAAAATAATTACAGCATATAGCTTTTATGACAATAAAATATAAATTTAATTTGATCTATTGCTGCTATATTAATTTTCATTCTTTTTTTACAATTATTCAATCGTATATTATTACAATAAGAGTGTTTCACTATTTAAAAATTTACATATATAATACTACATAATTAAATGATAATTGTATGAAATTCTTTATATTATTAATGTATTAATAGTTTGTATTTCAACTCTATACTTTTGGTAAAATTTCAACTCTATACTTTAAATATATGGATTCTAGTTTCAATGCAAAATTTAATTCGAAATATTTTGAAAATTGACTATAGACTTATATTGGATCGGGTTTCAAGCAAATATCGTCAGAGAAATAAAATACCCTCACGTGGAATGAAACAAAAATGATATTTGTATACTAATCTTGGTGTAAACATTACATTTATCTTCTTACACACATCGTGTGACTCACACTCACACATGACATGATGTGTATGAAGGAGACTTGGTGTCTACACTAAAGTTGGTGTACAAATATTACTAAATAAAATGAGAGAAAAAATACATATTCTCTCTGTTCCTAAATATTTGTCTTTTTTCACTTTTTTTTTTAAGTTCATTCATAATTTAATATATCTAAACACATTTATATTTAAATACATTGAGTTATAAATTAAACACATTAAGTTATGGATGAATTTAAGAAAATGAAAACGGTTAACAGTGAGGAACAAAGGAAGAACATAGAACCACTCTTATGAGCGGTTAACTACCATGCAACGTAGATGGGGTCAAGTGTGGCCTTAAAAAGGGACACGCATTAAGAAGAAAGAGCACTCACTATTTGTTGAAAACGGTTAACAGTGAGGAACAAAGGAAAAACATAGAAGAACTACTCTTATGAGCGGTTAACTACCCTGCAACGTAGATGAGATGAAACGTGGCCTTAAAAAGGGACACGCATTAAGAAGAAAGAGCATTCACTATTTTTTAAGCCTTGGTGGGTTTTGATTAGTAGGTATCAAAATTCTCTCATTCTCTTATGTGTTATATCATGTTATGGAAAATAAAAGCACAAGTTTTACAATGGTTAGACAACCTATTATTCACTTTAATATATCAATTTTTTTCTCTCCAGAAAACAGGATCTTGATCCAATTAGTAGTGTTAATTTTTCTCAAGGTCCTTTCATTTTTATAAAAAATATGAGTGGATCATGTTCATGTTATAAGAGATAATTAGTGAACTTCCACCCAAGTGTATAAATTCAACAACCAGAAAGATAAATTATTTGTATTGTACACAGAATACGACATAAATAATATTTATGGACAACGGGAAAACAAATTACTGGGATTCATCCCGGTTGGAATGTAGCAGACTAGCAAGAAATGTTAAAATCATTCTAAAAATAAAAAATTATAAAATTATCGTTTTGTAACATCTCTTGAGACATTTATTGTCCCAGGTTCTGATCTAAGGTTTGACAATTTGTTGAGTGTGACCGTTGTTATTACTGTCAAGGACAAGGAGACCCATCCTTCTCGAATGTCCTCTCTCCTTAAAATAAAAAGATATTTACATTGGCAGAAAAAAAAATATTTGCGGACCGTTTCTTCATTTTTTACTTTTACTCTAAACTATTAAATAGTTATTTTCTTTTCTCCTTAGGTGCCCCAATTTTTAAAAAGATGCGACCGACCTTGGTTCTTAACTTCTTATTCACCTACGAAAAAGATACTTCTTAATCTTTTTTTCTTTAAAAAAAAATGTTAATTTCATTGATGCCAGTAATTTGGCCAAGATGTCAGTAATTTCATTGAAATAATAAAAAAAAATTACTGAAGTACATAAAATCTATATTTGCATTTTTAAATATTTTATAATATACTTTTGTAACATGTCTTCCATTGAAGTTATGGTGACTTTTGAATTCCTAGTGTCCCCCCAAGTACTGAGTATGAGCCGCGTAAAAATAAGATTATGTCAATGTTTATTGAATTATAAATGGATTTAATGAAAGTCGTATAGGTGTGCATATCTGGTCCAATATAATACTACTATACAGCTTTCTTTGCCCTATAGAAATAGGACAAGTTTGTGAGGCAAGTATGTGCTATGGGAACTAAGCATATGCTCTAAGGTTTGGTATTAAGCATTCGCTTTAATTAAATACTAACTAGTCCCCACTAGTCTATTTTCATTTTCGAATGGCATTAATTGAATTCAACACATATAAAAATATTTCCCGAATTTATTTAAGTGCCACATTGATATGTGATATGCATGATTATTTTTAAATTAAAAAGTGGATCATATATACCACTTTATTTCATTCAACTATGTCTTTATTTATTTTCAATTATCTGTCTTTTTATTTGCAGGGAGAGGTTGCGAGATTGACACGGAACATAGCAACGAGTGGTTCAAGCTCAAAAGCAGTGAACTTGGGACAGCTACTGAATGTGTGCACCACCAACGCATTGGCGAGGGTGATGATCGGGCGCCGCGTGTTCGACGACGGCAACGGTGGGTGTGACCCCAGAGCTGACGAGTTCAAGGCCATGGTGGTGGAACTTATGGTTTTGGCGGGAGTTTTCAACATCGGTGACTTCATTCCTTTCTTGGAGTGCCTTGACCTCCAAGGGGTGCAGGGCAAGATGAAGAAATTGCACAAGAGGTTCGATGCGTTTCTAACTACCATCATTGAGGAACACAAAAACAACCACAAGAGTGAGAAGCATAAGGATATGTTGAGCACGTTGTTGTCTCTTAAGGATGTTCCGGATGATGATGGGAACAAGCTCACTGACATTGAGATCAAAGCACTCCTCCTGGTACCCATTCTTTCACAACATATATACTCTTCACGAGCCAATGTTACGTGTGTTTCACATTACACGATAAGTAATATTTTAACTATAAGTAATAACTCATTTTAAGATAAAAATTAAAATATCATTCATTGTAAAAGGTAGAACATATTTTGACTTTATACAAGAGTTTTCTCATCTCTACTTACACATACTCATCCACTTGTCAAACCCAAAAAGTTTAAGCGTTGAATAACCCTTGCAACAAACCACAAGCTACCGGCCTAAACTAAATAATATGAGGTCACAATTTTGAATTTTTTTTAAAGGTACTTAATACATCGGTTATTAGTCTAAATGTGTAATCCTTGGCTATATTATTTTGTCGGTTCTCCTTACCTAACACCAAGACTTTTTTTAAAGGCATATTCTTGTTTTCTTAAATGCCTACTTGTATTTCACACCAAACAATTGATTTGTCCTCTTGTGAATCACAATAATGAGTGTGAACAAAGCCAAGAACTTAATTTGACATATAATTGATAGGAAAAATTATTGTCACCTCATATGCTATCATGGATATGATCTAACTATATATTGAATAATATTGTAGTTTTAAATGGTGAATTCTTTTAAAGTAAATATTAAAATATTATTAATATGTGATTTGGAGTATATCTAGCATTAGGGATGAATCCAGACAAAATAAATAGTAGAACCAAAACTAAAGAGTTATATATATATATATATAATATTATAATATATTTATAAAAAAACATTTTAGGGTTACGTACATGTAGTAGAATTTTTTGGTATTATCCTAGGTTTTACTTTCCTCACTCAATTTTTTTTTTCATTTTTCAACAATTTTTAAAGCAAAACTCATCAAACTTTATTATCATTTGATGAATTTTACTTTAAAAGTTGTTGAATTAGAGATATTGTGTAGTATGTGGAATGATAAAAACTTAAGAGTATCAAAGACAGTCCTCTAAATCATAAAAATAACAATGAATGAATTTTTCTTAATCAAAATTTTCAGCAATCTTGCTCTTTATACTTATTAGAAGATAACTAACAAGAAATTAATCTTTCATCTTATTTATGAGATAATTCTTTACAATATTCTTGTTGAAAAAAGGTTCTTGGTCATAGTAGTCAAAACAAAAATAGTCCATAGAAAAGAAAAGATCAAACTATCAATTAAAAGATAAAAAATTTTCATATGTGGGTAAGCTATTCATCTCATATTGATTAACATTAAGTTGATGTTGAACTTTTTTTTCTTTTTCTAATGTACAATAAAAAGATAAAAATAAAACTTTAAGAGTAGATATATAAAAAATGTGTTGTAAAATATACATATGTGAAGAAAGGTAAAAATAAAAAATAAAAACTGTGAGATTTAAACTCGGTACAATAGTAACCCATCAATGTTATTCAGCTAAGATTGTCAATACTTTATAATTTTTTATGCACATAATACATCTATATTAATTTTTTTAGAAAAATTGTGGGGGCCATGGCCATGCCTCCCGGGTCTGTCCTTGTCTAGCATGACATTTTAAGACTACATAAGAATTTTTATAATTGATATTGTTAGTAATCAACCATTTAGCACTATATTGCATGATTTTTAAGGTAGTTAGTGTAGAAATCAAATAATTTTAATGATGTGATAATATATAATTGAATGTTGGTATAAATTATTTTTTTTTTGTGATGAATGAGATTAAAATTGGGACGAATATACAACATTAAAATTAAACCGATGATAAATCATGTGAGGCAAACATTTTCCTTCCAACAAGTTACACTAACTATTTTTTTTTTTGCATTGACCAAATTATGCAGAACATGTTCGCAGCAGGGACAGACACTTCGTCAAGCACCACAGAATGGGCCATTGCGGAACTAATCCGAAATCCAAGAATCATGGCCCAAGTCCAAAAGGAATTAGACAGCTTTGTGGGGAGAGAAAGGAACGTGATGGAAGAGGACTTACCCCACCTCCCATACCTCCAAGCAGTGGTGAAGGAAACCTTTCGCTTGCACCCATCAACCCCTCTCTCCCTCCCAAGGGTTGCTGCGGAGAGCTGCGAGATCTTTGGGTACCACATAGCAAAAAACAGCACCTTATTGGTGAACGTTTGGGCCATAGCCCGTGACCCAAAAGAATGGGCCGAACCGCTCGAGTTTAGGCCCGAGAGGTTTTTAAAGGGCGGCGAGAAGGCTGATGTTGATGTGAAGGGGAATGACTTTGAGGTCATACCGTTTGGTGCTGGGCGAAGGATATGCGCTGGGTTGAGCCTTGGGCTCAGAATGGTTCAATTGATGACTGCAACTTTGGCCCATTCGTTTGATTGGGAGCTGGAAAATGGGCTAAACCCTGAGAAGCTCAACATGGATGAAGCGTATGGGCTTACCCTGCAAAGAGCAGTGCCTCTTTCGGTGCACCCTAGGCCCAGACTCGCCCCACACGTGTACTCACCATCATCTTGATGACTTTTGGGTTAAGAACCAAAATAGAAAACAAAAATAAAGTTTGCGTGTTTTGCTTCTTGTCTTAGATGTTCCTTTCTTAATAAAGAAATGTTGGTGCTATGTCTGCCTATATAGCATGTATACTACAAGCATGTGTAGATCAGAGGGGGGGAGTTGTCACTTGAGTTAGTTTCAGTGTTTCAAACTTTTAATGTATATGCTTTATGAATAGTGGAACAATCTTACCAATTTATTTTCCTTTCTTACTGCTATATTTTGCTTTAAGTTAACAACTATTTCAACAATATGGTAAATTGTCACCAAATATCAAATTATATGAAGAAATGGATCCGGAATTCAAGTTATTAGAATGTCTTTTTGTGACCGTAAAACAAAAAAAAAATCTCTCTTTATTAATTTGAGGTAGTTTGACTGACATTTAATCAAATCATACCTACGAACGAGGGTATTGCCATGTAGGCATAGTGATATAGTGGTAAAATCACGCACAAATCATACCTTAAGGATTTCCTAGTATAAGCTTATGTGTAAAATGAATGATTAAGGGTGTACAACCCTTACACCATCTTGTTAGTTAAGATAATAAAACCAAGGTAGATAACATCATTAATATTTTAGAAATAAACTCACTCCAAATTAACTTTTCTCAAACAGTTAAAGTCAATTATGTTACTAACTATACATATGTGCATAGATTTAAGTCTATTGGGACGTGCGGTTCGTGTAATCTTCTCACATCCCTGAGAATGTGTCAATAGGAATGTAACATTTTCATGTTTGGTTTAAGCTTTTAAAAAACATTTCTGGTAACTTGTATTCTCGGGAATGAAAATTGTCTCATTCTCATTCCCGTATTCCTGAGGAAATTGTTGGATTCCCATGGGGATTGGAATGTTTTGACATGTAAAAAAGACCAAATTACCCCCAAACCTCGTACCATAGGTCAACACCATCCATCACTCGACCAGCATCGACCGACGACGAACCACTACTAGCCAGTGACCGACCACCACCGGTCGGCGACTGACTATCCTCAGTTGACAATCGACCACCACCAATTGTGACGGACCACTGACAACGCCGAACCATTGTTGGATGGTGCTGAATGACGGCAAACCACCACTAGACCACTGTAGGACTGCAATAGAACACTATTGGAAGGCATCAAACCATCGTCGAACGGCGACAAACCACCGCTAGACGGCGACGGACCATTGCCGGATAGCATCTAACCATCGTCAAATGGCAGTAGACCACCTCCTAGTGGTGCCAAGTTAATGCCGAACTGTGACGGACCAACGTTGGACACTAACAGACCACCGCAAGACGGCGACAGACCACCGCCTATATACATCGTTTTCTCATGGGTGTTTTTGTGAAAGGATATTGTAATCCTAAAAATGTTACTAAGAGTGCAACCAAATGTTTTCAAAACATATTTTTAAAAAAGCTTTCTCCAAGAATAGTATTCTCGGGAATTAAAAAAATTCCACAAACCACACAGCCCCTTGATACCAAAAGGTAATTTTCCAACCCTTAACCTAATATTTAATCCACCTATTGACTTGGGCATCAGAGTGTGTGTAAGTACACCCTTACCATTAAACCAAAGACAAAAGCCACTGGGGAATGAGGTTTCTTAGCCACTCAACGTTGCCCAACTCTTTTATCTATCAGTCAAATGAATCAGGTACCTTAAATCCATTTATGTTACCTTGTAACAAACTACATCAACCAAACTTAAATAGCAAATTAAAGTATTTCTATATATCATGCAATTCGGGCAAAATTGTAACCCCAAGAGAATAGATCATCTCCCCAATTATGTCGCTTATGACATCAAATATTTCCGATCAGAATCAAGAGGCTAACTTGGTTGAATTTTGCTTTCTATAAGGATAATTTTGACTAACAATTTTTGTTAATGATAAAGTTGACTGAAGTAAAAATCTACAATGACGAAAAACGGGATATATCCTTGTTTTTTTTATTGAAGGCATAAAAATCAATATGTTCCCTTTATAGTTATGGCGACATAAATAAGATAACAAATATAAGAAAAGAATACAGGATTAGCAAAACTACTACGTGGTCCAAGAATTAAGTGCAATTTTGGATATTACGGATTGACTAATGGACTGCTAATTGCTAAACAAGACATTCAGATCCAGGTTACAAAAGCACATTTTTTACGATAACCTAGCAACCCCCCACGCCCACAAAAAGAAGGAAAATGTCTCCTTGAAAACATCTAATAATGTATAATGTATGTACACAGCTAGTGACCAGTGTGGCTCCACTACACGGTTCTACTAATGCCAACTTCCAACAAGGTCTTCAATGGAGTGTTCTTGCTCAAATCCAATGTAACAATCCGAGACTAATATGAGTTTCATACCCTGCAAGACAACAATTTATTAGAAATACACACAACCAAAAGGGTATTGACTGACAACGAAAGTAAGTCAGACAGTACAAAGTTAAGAATAATATAAATTATATTAGTCAAAACTAATCTATAAAACAAATGTTCGCTTTTGTATATTATCACATCATTAGGTGTGGGGGCAATTACAACGGTATTGAAATCCATGACCATCTTATTTCTATTACTAGTTTAGTGCCTATACTATGCACAAAAATTATTTTAAATTTGTTGATCTTATTTTTTTTTTTGGTATTTTTAAATGTTAAAAGTAAGAAAATGCTAATTTTAAATTAGGAAAGATTTAGTGGAGTCAAATAGAATAAGTTTAGTGAAATTTTAAATTTGAAAGTAAAAGAAATTTAGTAGAATTTAGTGGAAATAGTTTAGGCAAGAAAATTCACTCCAACACTAATAGTGAAAAAAACTTTTTTTAGTTAATATTTAAGTTCATCCACTACGCACAAGAACTGATTGGGGAACCACAGTCTGAATGGAGGGAAAGCATTCTTTACCTGAAGATTAGCTGGATGTTGAGGCAGCTTCATGGAGGTAACCAAGTAATCAGAAAAAGATACTCTTTTCAAAGCATGTAGCTCAGACATAGATGTGTTACCAAGAACCAACCACCATTGCTCCTCTTTTATCTGTAATCGAGAAAGTTGTCGATTATATTTACAGCAGACAAACTACAAATCATCACAGGTAGATAATAAAAAAAGAGACCTTTGGAAACCGAGGTACAAATGCTCTAGAAGAGTGCCGTCTAGAATTGATCTTCTCTAATCTGATGTACAATGCTTGGGAGCTCTCACCATCAGTGTCCCTCTTCTGAAGCTTCAACTTTATTCTAAGACGAGGGAAGTGCTGTAGATCCTGGTTAAAGAAAAGGAAAAAGAAAAGAAACAGATACAAAAAAGAATGGGTGATATGCTGCCAAATCAAATAAAGTATTATTATTGAAAATAAAATGTATCAGGAGTAAGTTATAACACACTGTCAACCTAAAGATGGACTTTACAATGTGCACATAACCAACTCCCACTTCAAACCCCCGCATACCACTAATAAGGCAGTCACATGATAGCATTGATTAACAATCATCAATACCTGGTTTCAAGGTGCATATGTGCCTTAGGTAAACTCCGCAGTTCATGCAAACTAATGGTTATTTATCAATTTTTTTTGTAAATGAATAATTTAATATTAATAATGCTAAGGCTAGTGCTATTAGGAAAACGAACTCATGGATAACATCCTGATTACACACAACCCCATGATTTTTTTCACTATTACCCATATGCAAAAGTAACAATTCTTGATCCATTTTTCTTCAACACCCACATCAGCTCATATTTACAATCTAGAACAAACATAAAAACAATCAAAAGTTATTATGACGGCTACCTGCCACAATCTTGAAGCCGGAAAATTTCCAGTTACATTTTGTAATGCTGCCTTGGGAATGTCTTGTAACTCCTGTACACTGGAAATTCCACTTCTGCTAAGGGAACTTATCAGATCAGAATTCATGCATGGCAGCATCCATAAGGAGGAGCCCTTATCAAACCACAAACCCTAAAACCAGGTACAAAATTTTAGGAGAGTGAATTATACATGATTTTCTGGATTGAAAAAAGACAGATGAGGAACCATTGTGCAATATTATTTGACTGGTTTGAGATTACATGCACAATTTTATTGAAAGCATAGTTTGCCATTTCTACGTATTCTCTGAGATAACTAAGATGACGTTCAAAGTTGTTTCAAAATATATGTAGCTGTACAATGAAGAGTACATATATAGTAATTTCCCTTTGCTACAAATTACAACGTAAATTGTGCAAAGGGTATGTTGCATCTGATACTAATCTCACTCCCCTCCAAACATGATAAGGAGCACAAAACTATGCAGAAAATAATATTATTAAACTTAAACAAAAGAATATTTCCATTGCTTCAAACACTTATGATAAAGTTTTCACTTGTCTCTTCCATTAAATAAACAAAGTGGTGAGGTCTGTCGCTTTAAAATTGTATAATTTTTGGCATTGCGATATAAACTACAAGGCAAATCTTGAAAAAGGACATGCTGCATGCAATATTGTCCCACCAACAAATGAGAATATTTTCCCTTTCCTTAACATTTAAAATAAAGTACTCCTTATTTATGCAAAGCAAAGCAATATGCAAATAATATGAAGCTCTACAATTATTTGTGGGTCATGGACCTCATTTTTCTAGGGATAGTTTTTGGAACTGGGTGGACTTCACATGACTGGAGGGTTGCACAAGCCATTATAAAGGCTATCGTAGGCATATTCCTAAGCAATGTGGGACTTAACACAATCTTCTCACGCCCAGAATTGGACATCTGGTGGCCCAATATCAAACAAATGATAGACTCGAATACCATCTTACAATTAAGGGGGCCTAATTCAATTCCAAAAGCTAGCTCATGTGGGAAGGGTTGCCCAAGCCATGGTAAAGGCTATCACAGCCATATCACTAAGCAATGTAGGACTTAAAACAGTAAGATGATTTGTGCAACCAAACCTTTAGAGAATCCATAATAAACACATAAATGGGAACAGTTTATAGCAGTCTTTGCTCAGTATGTCTACAATTCATGAATGAAACTGTACATTATCGCACAAGAAAAAAAGAATAGACTCTACATTTAGCGCCTATTTGGGCTTCGGATAAGCTCAATTTGCTTTTGGAAATGCTCTATAAAAAGCATTTAACCGGAAAGCAATTTTGGGTTGAAATAATTGAGAACCAGACAAGCACTTGTCTAGTTGAATTCAAAATTATCCAACTGCACATTAAAAATAAAGATCTAATACTCTGAATGAATACCTGCATGACCATTTGCAGAAGATGCATGCAAGTAATCGAGCTTGAAAGCCAACCACTGTTTGCGCATATATCAATCATGGCCTGAATTATGCGTATACTCTGATCTAATACTGATTTCAAGTCTGTGATATAGTCACTAATTGGTAACTCCAACTGAGAAAAATGAGCCTGTTTTCGAATAACTTAAAATCATAAATATAAACAAAATGACACAAAAAATATGTAAGAGAAAATTTACCAGGCTAAATTGTTAAAGACATGACTAACCTGAAATAGGAGATTTGCTTTGACATGAGGATCATCGAGACGGTTCTTATCCACTTGATATTTAACTTTCTCAGACAGTGCTTCGTTGTATTTTTCCTATGATAAAAGGATGATACACAATCAATATCAATTTTATTGAATGAATTTCATCTGTGAGCAAGTAAAGAAATTTTTTGACATAACTAGAAAACAGTACTTCAATCAAACTATAAAATACAGTACTTCAGGTTTAGAAAATTAGGACTTGCTACAAAAGAGATGACCTGTCCAATCATTTGATCCTCTAAAGTGCAAGGGCGCAGTTACCAGCAATGTAGGATATTCTAGTGATTGGTATGGGATGGAACAAAAAGCACTTGAAGAAAAAAATAATACAATTTAACATGAATTGGCAAATTGGCTTATTTCATATGCTTGAAGTTGTGTCTGCTAAATAGATTTATTGAAGTCATCATGCTAACTATAATATTTCCCAAATTCCTTTCATGTTTTTTAACCCAGGAGTTACTTAAGAAGAAAACTTTAAGCTATAAACAAAGCCTTGCTTATAGTAAAGTTTCACTAAGAAATTTTTATATTTGTTTTAAACCAAGAGTGAGTCCAAATAAGAAGAGTAGATCAGACGGAAGGTAGCTCAATAACTTAAGGCAGACAGACCAAGAAAAACTACAGGCAAAACCATTAAAAAATATTTACATTTTAACGGGTTGACAATAAATATATTTCTTGGTACGACACTATGGTGTTGTCTAATCCATGTAACCGATTCTATCTAATTGGGCAAGGTTGGGTTGTTGTTGTGTTGTTTCAAACCAAGAGTAGAAGCAATGCATTTCATGAAGTTTTTTCACAAACCAAAAGTTCAAGAGAGCCAACACTAAGCTATAGATTCTATCTTCTCTGCACTTTCCTAGCTTGACAGTTCCATTAGCTTTTCCCCATTTCTGTTGCACAAACAGATTTTCCATTTTGCATACCCTAATGATCTAGATCACTCTATAAAGTTTACCTTGCACTGCAGATGACCCAAATCCTTACAAAATTCGACCTAAATTTTATTGTACATAAGATGTACTACATTCCAACTAGATAAAAACTTCTAAAGAAAGAGACAGATACAGCCCATGCATGCTTTTGCACTTGTTATCTTTGAAAACATTAATTTAGAGCAAAAATGTAAAACAACTACCTCATTATGACGCACGGGAAGTTCATCAAATTCGGAAGCAGCAGATAAGACATGCAAAAGCACCTACATAGACAAATTAAAAGAAAAATCTAATTGTTGAGAAATTAGTTGATATTGTTGATGTGTAGCATTTAGGATGAGAAATAGATTATTCAGAAATAGATTACTCAGTTTCTGTAAATATGTAAATATCTATATCAATCCCTAAAGTTGAGGGTTTTCTTCTTGTAGCATTCAATATAAACCCATGTGGCTGAGAATGTTTCCTCAAGCAATTACACAAAAATCAGTCTCAGATTAAAATAACTAAAATAGACTAATTCAAATGATGATGTCAAAAATAAATAAGAGAGAGGGAAAATTATAGGTCTTACTTCAAGTGATGTATCTGGACCTATATTTGAACCAAACATTGATAGAGTCATGTAGCTGAGGTAATACTGAGATGCTATTGAACCCAGCATCATGGGCTCCACCATGTCTTCATTCATCTTTATGCATCCACTGTCTTCCAAATCCTCAAACGTGCTCTGTACTAGGCTGCTCAAATGAAACAATAAGTCAAAATGCCATTGTTGGAAACAGTGACATCATGCTCTGAAAGTTGCAGAAAGATTTGGTATTCGTTACCTAGACAAATACGAACTTAGAAATTCGGGGTCTGCATTCTCCAAGCCATAGTAAGCAGGGTTAACCATCTGCCCAAAAAGGTTAATAAGCACGTCTTTGGGACACCCATACAATAATTGATAAATCTAAAAATACGAATTCAATTTCTAGTCAACATTAAAATTCCATGAGACAAACTTTTTGTCATGGAAGATTTCAAAAGATGGAATTCTTAGTCTAGGAACAATTAAAGCTTCTATGGTTCATTCATTAACAACTTTTTGAACATTGTTACGCTAGCCAATTGAGTGGTTTAATGGCACATATTATTGAATCTTTTTGCCAATAATTTGGAATTTTTAGGGTTTTTTATAACACTTTGTTGATTGTTTCATATCATAAAGATTCCACAAATTTTAATGGTTTAACTACAAACATAGTTTATGACAAATACTGCCATTGTACGATGCATGTACCTGATGTCACCCAGGGAATCAAGACTTTGTTGTTATGAGAATAATTACATCAACCTCCCCTAAGGTCATATTACACTTAGTCCCCTCTAGTTTTCAAGTTCGCACCTAACTCCCCTAATTTGTTTAAAGTTATTACACTGACCTCCCTAAACTTTAAATCCTAAATTTGAAAAATAAAATAAAATATATATATATACACACACACACACTCTTAATGACTATTCTATCCTTTGTTATTTACTTTATTTCTATTCTACCCTTCCTTCTCCATGACCCCCATCCCAATCCTGCCATCATCACCAATACCACTCCACTCTAGCCTCACCACCATCTCCACCCCCACCTCCAAGTTCACGTTCACGTAACAAAAACTCATGGATTCACAACAAGTCCTCAACCCACTAAACCCCTTCTATAGTTATAACAACTACTCACTACAGCAACAAGCCACACTTAAACCTCTGAAAAACCAGAAACTACTGTAAACCAAATCTTCAGCCTGAAATCCCGCATGTCTGATTGAAACGTATTTTAACAATACTAGCATAATGTGGTAGAGTATCACATATGCCCAAACCTCGGGGTCTGATCCACCATAAAAATTGTCCTAATGCAAAAATTTCTAAACTCGCTTGACGAGCCTTCCATGTGTGTGGGTGTTGTGTGGAGTAGGGAGGATACCTGGGAGGTAAGTGTATAGGGGTATTTATTGAAGTTTTAAAAGTTATTTGAAAAATAGGAAGGTGTGTCAACTTACAGACTAGAGGGATGCAATTGTAATATTGACAAATCATAGGGGAGGTTGATGTAATTATCCCTTGTTTCAGGTATTTTTAGTAGAATTACGATATGCCTTTTGGAACATATAAAGAGAGAAATAAAATGAGGGAAAAAGAATAAGAAAAGAGATACAATGAAAGTGATGAGAAAGTTGTAAAATTACACATATTAAAACAATTAAATTTTGTTGTTATGGTATATTAAGGGTTAATTGCAATATATAATATACTAAAAAGGGCAGACCAACACACGAGGCACCCACCTAGTGGGGTCTGAGGAGGGTCGATGGATGCAACTTTACTCTTGCAAGCAGATAGACTGTTTCTAGGATTTGAACTCGTGATTTCTAAGTCACAAGACAACAATCTTGCCGTTACACCAAGGCTCACCCTCGCAGATACTATTACAACATTTTCCTCTTCCATTTTGAAGGGTAATATGAAAGAGGTAGAAGTCAAGGATGACCAAGACAAACTAGAGACCAAGCAATTAAAAAGGACTTAATTTAATGGCTTGTCTATAGGTATTTTTAATACGATGCAATGGCATCGTACGATCCATATAGCAGACTCCACCCAGTGGAAAAAAGCTTAGCTATTGTTATAGCTGTTTTTCTCGAGCTTTGGAAACATTTGCAGATTTTAGATTGCAAATTCTTATTTTCGTTCCTCCCATATTAACAAACAAGGTTCATGCACCCAATTTCTAATTTTCAATCCTCACAGGAACCCCCCTACCTTTATTCCATCCAAACAAAGTTTGATACTATGATAGTTAGATTAATAAAAAATAACTTGTGAACCATATTTTAGATCATATTTCCTAAATTAACACTATTCTAGGATATAACCATATACTGAAAAGTTTTAACAATAATGTCCAAATTAGGGTTGTTAAACTGTCGAGTTTTTCGTAAACTATACACAAAACGAGTTCATGTTTTTATTAGTAAATTCGTATGAGTTTAAGTAAACTCTTATCAAAATTGGTAAATTCTCAAGTTTACTTAAACTTTCGAGTTTGACAAGGTCCAAATGCCTAGTGCTGCCATTAAGTCATTAGAGGTGTTGATGTGTTACCACTATGATTTATAAAAAGAGAATTAGAAAGCATTCCAGAAAAACTGGCTGTACAAAGAAAAATCTATAACAACATAGTCATGAATTAGTGACCAGGACCAGAACTAATAACAACTCAAGTAGCCAGAAGAAATAATCAATGCAAGACTTATTATACATTTAGTAACAACAATAACCATGGCTTTTCCCACAAGGTAGGGTAGGCCACACAGATCATATGTCATAGGGTCCTATCATAAACTAGGTCAACAGACAAAACATTTATAGCTAAATAGTTTTTAATGGTTTTGCTATAGTGTTTTTTTTTTTTTTTAAATTTTAATTTTATTTTTAAATCTCGCTCTACCTCTAATTATTAAGCTATCCTCCATTCAATCTACTCTGTTTTGTAGGAGCTTCTATATATCTTCTCCACATATGATCAAACCACCTAAAGTGAAATTCTATCTTATTTTCCACAAGAGGTGCTACCCCAACTTTCTCTGATTATTTAGTGTGTCCACTCTTCCAACATTCTCATCTCAGTAACATTAGTTTATTCTTTTGTTAGTTTTTCATCACCCAACATTCGGTCCCATACATGATATGATTAAAAGTTAGATTGATATGCAAAAATATCACGTTATTCATCGACCATTCTTTTTTCCAGTAAGTTTTATATAATTAGTTTTTCTGTCATATCTGATGAACCAAAGTTTTCCTTTTTTTCTTTCTCATGCTCTGCAACACCGTTAAGAATAATAAGTACAGAAAACAGCTTTCATTCTTATGATGGATAGCAATGATATAAGATGCTTATATCTTGAAGACACGCATGTAATGCATTTATCCATATATATGGCTCTTAATCCAGGAAGAATCTTCATACCCCGTATCGGTCATTTCAGGAAAGCATATGAAAACAAACTATTTTCCCCCATTTTCTACTTTAGTAGTAGTGAAACACTAGACTACACTTACCAATCTACGGAAAAAGTAGGTCCATGTAAGGTAGTGCACTGCATCTTGTTTATGGCAAATTGTTCCAGAAATAATTTCAGCATTAATGTGATTATGCAGCTGATCTCTCAAACTACTTTCGACTGGAAAGGGTTCATACAAGAACTGCAACATAGAAGTGCAAACAGTTCAGTGCAACACAGTAGGCTACTCAGGCAAAGAAAAATATAATCATCAATATTTCAATTTTGACCTTTTTATAAAAGCTCTTCTTTGGTTCGTGAACAAGAATAACTGCTTTCCCATGTTGATCAAATTGAGGCCTCCCAGCACGACCCATCATTTGCAAGATATCAGTGATTGGGAAATCAACATACCTCTTAGTTTTTCCATCATAGAATTCTGTACCCTGCAAAAAGAAACAAAGTATTGAGAGAGAGAGAGAGAGGATTTAATAGCTGTCAGCATTTAAGGGAACGAAAATTTTTATCCCTACCTTATTAACCCAATACTTCATTTTGTAAATATCAAATATAACGGATTTGCTCCTTAAGGTTACTAAGGTATAATAGAGACAGGCTAAAGGTGCAAAAGGGAGAAAGGAAAACTAAATAAATATATGCTAAAATAATAATACAGAGAAAAATGGCCACCCAATAAAGAAAATTTCCATCAATATGTCATGAACACCTGCTGATGAAAGAAATGATTGCTAACAAAATGGAAGGAAAGAAACACCTACTGCAGCTACATTACCTTTATAATCACTAGATGAGCTGGAAGATTCACACCCCATGCCAATGTGCTGGTACAAACCAATACCTGCATTGATGTTATACAACTAATCAATAAAGTGCAAGTAAAAAATACATGTTCTTTTTTCAACTGCTCGTTCCTTTAAGACAAAAATAGTGCCCATTTCAATTTTTAAAGAAATAAATGTATGCCTGGATCTTGTTGTTTGCAAAAAGTTCCTCAACCAGTGATCTGTCTTTGTCATTCAGGCCTGCATGGTGTAACCCAATGCCAAATTGTAAAGTATGCCTCAGGTTTTGGTCAGAGACTTGAGACAGAACCATCTGCAGTGCATCTTCTGGCATATTAAGGAATTGCCTTGGATGCTCATCTGAAGCAGCAAACTTCATTCATGGAGGAAAAAAAAATTTATTAACAGTAAACCATAGTGGAATAGATACAATTTCCTGCAAGAGATTCAATCTTCACCTGAATTAGGTCCAGTGCAGTAAGCCTTGTCTGGCGTCGTGATGAGACAAATATAAGAACTGGTTTTGCAGGTGAATGTGTGCATATTGCAGCATATGCAGGTTTATTCATACTGTTCATCCTTGGGCAGTAATACTTTCCAGGATATCCCTATAAGAAGACCCACATATTTGTACATTTTATTTCAAGACTAGATAAATGTAAGAAACCACAACAGGAACCAGAAAATAGTTGTATGCATTAATAACACCCACAAGATGAACCAGTGTGGATCATTTGAGGAAGAAGAAGAAAATACAAATCGAGGATGAAATTAAAAAGGTGTTTCTGAGCATTAAAGAAGCTCAGACTCTCCAACAATACCCTTACACCTTTCCAGCAGAAACACACGCATAACACCTCTCACATCCCTCCCTACTAGCACAGCGAGTTAGTTGGGCCGAGGTGCCCACATAATTCACTCCCAACCCTAAGGACATGTCTGGGAGCATTGCAAGAGAGGGCATGGTATGGAATGGCATGGCTAAACTTAAGTAAATCATGTTCGGAAGCCAATTAAATGGAGGGAATGGAATGGCCATGCAGGGACACCTTGTCCCTCCTTTGCCACTCAAACCTCCCATATTTTGTTCCTCCAATTTGGAGGGTCAAGGAGGGATTGCAATGCATTTTCCTTTAACTTCCTCATTTAATTTACAAAACATCCAAACATGAGAATGACAGCCTCTTGTCCACTCCTTGCCTTTCTTTCCTTGTCCATTATGAGCCACTCTCTTCCATTAATTATCAAACTCCCAAACATAGCCTAAACTCACTCTTCCCACAATACCCCTATATTTCTTTCCTTTGTACACTTTAATCCCCTCAGGGACCAGATCTCTAACAACAACACTTAGGGTTTGCTTGCTAGGAGTAAACAGGTAAAGGTTAAGACAGAGAAATGATGGACATGGAAACATCTAACATCAACACTTAGGGAATGCTTGCTACGAGTAAACAGGTAAATGTTAAGACGGAGAAATAATGGACAGGGAAACATCTATATGTTTCCCTCATTTTTGTTCCTCCATTCCCCATTCTTACTACTACCAATCACACCCTTATTATAATAAAACAATTAAACACCAAGAGCTAGACAAAGAAATGGACATGAAATGCCACCATTTACATGAGAATCTGTTAAGAACCCAAAAGCAATTTTTTTTTGGGTGGTGGGGAAGGGGGGGGGTTCTTAAGATATAGAATCATACAATTGTATGATTCAATTGTTTCTACCTACTAGCTAAAGATTTTTGAGAGATGGTTCTTGACAAAAACCATATCCACTTGCCTGAATATGAACTTCCAAAGGTACAGGCCTCACACTTGGCTTGAAATTGAAAAGTCCAGTCTCCTCAACGCCTAACCAATCAGCTAGATCACTATACATAGAGGAAAAAAGAGAAATTACCAATTAATTGAACAAATGGAATGTAATTATTTAAAATTGGATAAGCATACGGAAAATGGGGGTTGGGGGGGGGGAATTTAACCTTATATGTATAGAAGGCTAAAATATATTTTTGGTTACTTTACTTCCTTCTCTGTTTTTAATTTGAGCCTTATATTGAAAAAAATAAATAAATAAATTTGGTGCCTGTATCTACTACAATTATTTCAACTCCATCCCTATTTAACTACAATCAATTCCAATTGCACCATATAGATTACAATCATTTTCATTTTCATCCCAATATATACTACAACCATTTTCATTTTGTCCATATCGCTTGTAACCATTACACTGTGACCTTGACATAAAGTTGTTGAGAATTATAGGGACCAAATTGAAAATAAGGTTCGCGTATATATAAGAACCAAACTGAAAATGAGTGTCACATCCCTATATGTGACTCATGTTTAATTTGGTCCTTACAATTCAGTGTTACAATGCCATTGACTGAACTATAGGACCCATATTCGAAATGTTCAAACACAAATCACATTGAAAATCTTTATACACATAGGGACTAAATTGAAAACCTTTTTTTAATAAAGACCAAATAAGAAAATAAGTGTCATGTATTGTGAGCAAAAATATAATTTAACAATTAAACTTACCCAGCATTAGCCAGAGCTGTCGAAAGGCCTATAAACCTTACTGGACGCTCCGTTTGTGATGATATGTATCTCATCCTAGAAACAATAACCTAGAAACAGAAATTTCCTAACTTGAGTGCTCAATATAACCCAAAAATAAAACATTATTATTATTCACAGAAAGTTAATATTAGTAAAGTGTAACTTGTAATATCAGTGAAGTACAAGAGCAGAAGAGAAGATATACTCCGCAAAGAAACCAAAAAACACAAGCCAGAGGAAACAAGAAAGACACATCAAAGCTTGCTAATCTCTAAGCATGTCATGCATTGAAATCACTTAAGCAATCGTTAGTGGAACACCATAAAAAATTATTCTGGCACTCTGGAATCCTCTCCAAACACATGCAACAAATACGGTGCTGCCTACCAGTGTGCCCCTCATGTTTGGAACCATGACATGGTACCCCAATTTTTGATAGAAAATGTTACCCATAATTACAAATGTGCAACGCCACTTTTATTAGTAAAATTTAAAAATTGCAAAAATAGTCATTACATTATTCTTTTGAAAACACAAGTCCCTCGCCTCCCATCCTCTTCCTCATCCAATCTCTTCCACCTCATGATCTAAACCCACCCACCTTTTCCTTCCTTCACTTCAGAAGCCTCTAGATTTGGTTTGCTACGAACCAAAACAAAAAGTGACCTATATGGAGATTAGATACAACTTTTATGAGGGATTCATTTCACCCCAACTGAGTAACATGAGGTACCTTTCTTGATACCCAGCAAAAAATGGAAGGGGAAGATAGAAAATACAAAACCAAAAAGTAACAATACACAACATAGAAGCGCAACCAAAAATGATAGCAGAAGAACAGATTACGCAAATTAAGACTAAATCTAAGCACCATCATACATGAAAACATGGCAAATGGGTAGTACAGGTCCATTTTGTGCCTTATCCTCATACCCCATTCATCTTTACAAACCAACTCTCTTGTTAGAAGTTTTGAATCAGATTTATAAATCTTTACAAAACCATAATTAAAGCAGAACAATTCTAAAGCAGAGGTCCATAATTAAAATCAGCCAAAAGAACAATAAATGGTGAGTCGTCGGAGTCACAGATCAAGAATAAATCATTCACAGCTTCATCAGCGGAGTCGTCGCCATGGTCACCGGCAGGAAATAGCTGAGCGAGGCCACCGCAGACCACCATCATTGCATGTCCGCGAGCCACCATCGCTCAATCGCGAGTCTCTGCCGACAGATCTGCAAGATTCTGCATCTCCGCTTCAGATCTGCAAGCTACCGAATCTCCGCCACCAGATCTGCACTTAGTCGCATCTCCGGTGCTACCAGATCTGCTGTCGTCACGTGCTCCGTCTGCACCGTATAACCACCGCACTGCCAGTCACGCTACTGAACCTCCATCAACGATCCTGCGCAACGTTGCCGCCATGGCCACTCCTTCCTTCCGTCACCTTCCGTGTTCATGCCCAGCCTACCAGAACCAAGTGGTTTCAAACCAAATTTGAAATCCCTAACCATTTTTTTTTATCATGCATTTATTTATGGTGGTGGTTCTGGTTGTTGGTTGTTGTTGGTGGTGGTTCTGGGTGAGTGAATATGGTGGTAGTGTTCATGTCGAAAGGTTTGGGAGAGAGGTGGGGGACCAAAGGGACTTGTGTTTGCAAAAAAATATATTTAGTGACTCTTTGCAATTTTGAAAAACTTGTAGTAAGTGAGGGGGGCAAGTTGTGTAATTTTGACATTCATTTTCGCTCAATTTTGGGGTACCCTGTCATGGTTTCAAACATGAGGGGTACCATGGTAGACGGCACCAACAAATAATGGCACCGCATTATTGAATTGGCAAGCCTATCTATCTTGAATTGGCAGTAGACATGTATCTCCTTTCTCCATCAGTCCACCTCTACTAGATAGTTATCCACCTATGAAGGCAAACTGGCTGCTGTATCCTACCTAAGATTTAGTGAAACTTTTTTCCGTTATCGATTTTAAAAATGGGTATACATGGGCTGTAACATTCTGACAAAATTTCAAAGCATACCAAAAGAGCTCTAACACTACAAAAAATGGTTCTAATGATGTTTTCCATCAAAGAGGTGGTGCCAACTACAAAAACACAATTAACGTGTTCAGGGCGTTCAGGGCAGGACAAATACAAAAACAAATCTACCCGGATATTTTTTCTGGGATGGGAAAGGGCATATATAAACTAATATTCTGTCATTGCCCATTAGCACTCTATCAATCTTACACCATCCCAAACATGGGTCTTAAGGCCGTCATCGATTCACCAAGGTCTAATCCGAATTTTAACAGAATGTCCACACTGTGACTATCAATCTTCCACAACACCTTAGCACTATGCATCATGTCAACCATATCATCCAGCCTAGGAATTAAAAATCTGTAGCAAATATTATTTTTTGATGGACCTGCTATCCACACACATCCTCCCATTCAATCCTTTTGGCGTCAGTAAGGCTGGACGTGCACACAAGCTCATGATCCCCCAAATATCAAAGAGATCAATGACTTCTATCTGAGCTTGAGCGCAAAAGAATAAAATCAAGGAGACCCAAGAGTTGTCAATTCAAGAGTCACTACTGTTTAAATTACAAAAATAGTGGAAATCTCAAGGAAAAGTGGAATTCAGAACACTACAAAAGTTGTAGAATATGAGAATAATGTAAAGAAGATAGACAATAAAAGCCACAAAGCCTAATTAAAACATTCATGTAAGTGGAAAACATTACTTTCAAAAGATTTATAGTTTCCAATGTTCTACCAAGGAATAAAATGAACAAATGATACAGAGTCAGTAGCATATCCCAGTTCATAACCATATACCTCAAGTATGGGCCCACGATCAGCTCCTAATAAGTGAATCTCATCCAATATCATAAGTCCAACCTATTAACCAGTGCGAGCAGCGTTCAAAAATGAAGTAGAAAGCTCCAATATCGAAATAATTTCAATATATATTATTACATACACCCACACATAAACTCAAGACACATATGAATGCACCTTTGTGACATAGGTACGACTATGCCAATTACGACTGATGCCATCCCACTTTTCAGGAGTAGATATGATGATATCTGCCGACAGGAGGGCCGTCAAATCTGGTGTAAAGTCTCCCGTCATTTCAACCTGAAAACAGGCATAATTTCATTACCACCAATACCATACATAATTTTTGTATACCATACAAGAGGTGATCCTCGGCGCAACAGTAAGGTTGTTGCCTTGTGAAAGCCTCTTCTCTTGTGAAGCTAAGGGTGCGTACATCTACCATTCCTAAACCCCTCTAGGTGAAAGCCTCATGCACTGCCCACCTTTTTTATTTTTATTTTTTTTTAAAGTGCCAACATTTTTAATTCTTATTGAGAGAAAGAATGATACCATCTTTTTCCCTAGCTGAGAGACAAGACGCTTTTGCCAATCACTCATTCTTTCCCTAACAATAGCCTTCAAAGGCGCTATATAAATAACCTGCATACACAGTAATCTTTGTAAGCAATAACGCAAAGCAAAAAATAAAAATAAAAATTACACCCAATGAATACAAGAAGCTTTCACCATTTATTCACACAAATGAATAAATTAAAATTTACTAGCTATTTTATTCTCTCAATTTCAACACAGTTCAGTATAATTTTTTTTTTTTTGGATAAAAGAATAATTGCGTTGATAAGAGGAGAAAAAGATACAAAAGGTGCGAGGACAAGCGATCCTCTATACAAAAAGTAAACCAAAAAAAAAAAAAAACTATCAATGAAGTAGGACTTTCCGATCTCTCAACATATCTACGAATGAAAGGCCTCTATAGAGATTGTGAGTTTTACATCAAGTTGATGCCAAAAACTTAATCCTATCCCAAAGAACATGCTTATCAGAAAACTTGTCATTAAAAACGCGGGAGTTGCGCTAAAGCCAGATACACCAAATTGTAGCAAAAATGGCACATTGCCACAAAATCAGTTCATCAGTATAATTAAGAGCCTAAGTTTCCGACCTGTAAAGAGCCAACAGCATGACTGAAATAAAATGCATAGCACTCAGTCTTCTTATTTTCCTTCCCAAATTTTATTCTCCAGACATACTCTCTCAAACTGCATCAACAAACTTATGTACAAACCTTCATATCAGGCTGAGTGTTGAAAAGATGAAGCATAGCAAGCTCAGCAGATATAGTTTTTCCACTACCAGTTGGAGCTCCTAATAGAACATTATTGTCTGTATGATACAAGACATGAAAAGTCTGCGCAAGTTCAGCAAAGACATTACAGAAGTCTTCATATGTTGTTTACATATGTAAAACCCACAGTTCATAACTTAACAAATTTGGCAGCATAGCAAATGAACAACCAACCTGTGTTTGTATAGGATTAAAATGTGAAAATCTACACAATGCTTCATAAGAACTGTTGCAGAGGGAAGACACAGGAAGAGGTTTTAAATCAAGGAGTTCAGTATGAGCAGTTCGTGCCTGAGGAAGACATAGTCCAATAGTGAGATATAGCTTGGCCAGGAGCCAGTTGCCATGCGATGGCTCCAGAAACAAACAATGGTCATGTATAGTACCTCTGGCAATGGTAAATTATGAAAAGTGATAGTGTAGAATGCCTCTGCATGAAGCCAAGAATCAGAAATGGCATGAATGTAATATTGTGGAGGATGTGGTTCAAATATAGGCACAGTGAAGGAAAGCTTGTGAGGTTCCCCCTTAGCCATCCGCTTTGTCAGAGTAAAGAGTTCTGAGTGGTAGATGTGATCATTCTCAGAATCCTGTACAAAATAGTTGATCGTGGGCATCCAGTTTGGTGGTTATCATTATCAAGCCATAACAAATTTAAAATCTAATTCTCTGAAATGATATCTCAAGAAAAAGGCTATCTGACAAACTTTCCCAGTGGCTTATTTGTGGCATCAGCAAACTTGCAACATGTGTGTCAGATGCATTTGACATTTCACACACTAAAATATAAATACTTAAGCTAGAAATCTAGATAAAATAAACACCCATTGGAGATGGGTTAAACATGTGGTAATGTGGCAGCTCCAAAAGATTTAAAATAAAGGATTCTGACTATTCTAAAATTCAAAACAAACATTGAGCACAATACAAACAAATAGATAAATACTTGCAACAAAAGCCAAACCTTATCCCAGTAGTTGGAGTTGGCTACATGGATCAATCAATGCCATTGAGGCTCTTAACAAAAACAAGAAATTTCAAAGGAACTAACTGTGGCAGATCAAAATATAAATACTTGAGCATAGATAAAAAATGGAAAACCATATGGACATGCCATAAACACGTTTGCAACTTCAAAAGTTACTTTCTTTCTAAGAATAAGATTAGGCATTGCTTCTATATGGTGTAAAGCACATGGTCATTTAAGTGACATACCGTAGTTAGGTCTCTTTGTCCCGTATTGATGTTTTCTCTGTTTTTTTTTTTTTTTAATTATCAGGGTCTCTTAAGTCTTATCCTCTAATAATCCAATTTCCTTGTATTTTTCTCCTTTTTCTCTTAAGTTATTCTTTTAAACAAAAATACATGTGAAAGTTCTTGCTAAGAGCACAAATGAATCTCTTTTATGCACATTTACAAATCAAGATGACTTTTCCTACGTATGATAATGTAACTAAAACTGGTCACGGGCTCACGGTATTTAACAAAAACTAAGCACTTTGTGAAGTGACTGATTATCACATGAAATTCGACTCACCTCTACCAAAATCCACCAGCGTTGAGCAGCACCATGAAAACGATCTTTCCAAATGAAAGCAGGCATTATCGCCAAATCAACCTGAAGAAAAAGATTGATCACATGGATTAGATGTCGAAACTATGTGATGAAATCTAAAGTAAAAAATAGCAAGCGGAGTAATCTGCAAAATATTCTTCATTGCGGAGTTACCTTCAGGACAGTTCTTGTTATTGGACTGACAGTTGCTGATAACTGAATTGATGGAAAATACCCTAGGTATTGCTTGACCACCTAAAAAAGGACAGCGATGAGAAAATAATAATTTGCATTTATTCAACATCTGAACCCACATCCAAAGGAAATCTTTGAACACCATCCTACAGAAAGTTACATACCCTTCCTCCAGATGCATAACGAATTAATGCCCCAATGTCTTTTTCCTCCATCTCCAACAAGCGATCTAAGTCGGCTCCACGTTCTTCAAGCTTCCGCAATATCTAGACCAACCAAGAAAGACAATTAAACACCAGTATGAACCACACCAAGGGAATATGGTGAAAATAACAGTTAAGGGCAAACTTCTGTAGAAAGGTCCTTGTCAAATTGTCTAAGAGGATGTTGGTGCGGCCAAATTTGGCGATCTACAGCTTTGCAATATTCCAACATGAAGAAAGACATCTCACACCAGCCTCTTCGCAGACAAATCTCAAATAAAGCCCGCATTATACGAGCTAAGCTTGCACTTATGTATGCAGCATCAGATACCAAAGAAAAAGAATCTATAGAACCTCGAGATATGTACAACTGCAAAAAAAAAAATTGATTTAATATGCAGGCAGTTATAAGGTATCCTAACAGGAAAACGAAGTCTACAGCATAAGAATTCAACCTGAATCAGAATGGAAATCTTTCCATGTTTATTGGAAGGACCACCCTTAATTTCTACTGGGCATGATGTGCGTGCCAACGTCTCTAGCTCATTTTGTTCTTCGTCTCGAACAACAATATTTTCAAATTCAGATGAATGTGCAACCATGTTAATCACCTAGGGTGACAGAAAAGGTAAAAAGGACATGAAAATGCAAATTCTAATAATAAAAAAATGTCATTCTGAATGGATACATGTTTACACAGGGTTGCAACAAAAGAATTAAAAGTTTAAATACACAAGAAGTCAAACAAAACTAGGAAAGTAGGAATGCAGCAAGGCTGCCCAATTTTTATGTAATTGGAAGCGGCATCTCCCTTGGAACAGCCATGGGCAGAACACTGAGAGAAGTCAGAAGAAACATAACCCTTTTCATAGCAAATTTATCGGCGAAAAGACATCCTTAAAATAGGATATAATAAGCATGAGCAGAAATATATGTCTCATTAAAACCATGTTTGCAATAGATCACAATCTTGAATGTAAAATTATTTAGATCACATTCACCTCACTATCATTCATGTGGCGTCTCAACATTTCATTGTATGTTTCAACACTGGAATATTGAATGTAAAAATGGCTTGCAATGCGACCAAGCTCGGTGCAGTAGAAATTTCCGCTTTTCTCATCAAACCGCATCATTTTTGCTTTATCAAGTGCACGTGCGGCATCAGTAACAAGAGATCTCTGCTTAGAACTTAAACCAGGATCTGCCATCACCTGAAGTATAGGAGATCAAGATATCAATTGTGTTATAGCAGCAGATATAAATGATCACAAAAAAAACCCTTTTAATGTATAGACAGGAAACAAACAAACTTTTTAAAATGATAAGCAAGAGAACACAAATGGAAAATGTGTAAGCAGCAAATTGTCAACTTTCAATTTTAAATACGAAGTATCTATGTAGTCTTCCCAAGCTTTTGAAGACTATGCAAAAAGGTGACACTAATGACTTGGAGCAAATAAAAGATCTCTTGTTTTTTATTCCGGGAAAAAGGTGACACTAATGACTTTGAGCAAATACAAGATCTCTCCTTTTTTTTTCTCCGGATTTTGGGTACATTTTCTTTTTTGCTTTAACTAGTAGGTTTTTTATGCATAGGCTGGTGGGGAATGAGCAGAGGCCAGATGCAGTTCGAACAAGCAGGAAGCATGCCTCATAAGACATCAGAAAGACTGCCAGACTAGGGCTTCAACAAAAATGAATTAAATATGTATTTATACTACACCAGTTTCGGATAAGAGTAGGCAAATAATAGTACATGTACAGCCTCTTAAGAAGAGCCTTCTCTCCACATCACAATTCCTATGTTTCAGGTAAGAATCATCATGTACTTTATGTTCACATAATCCTACCCTAGCTGATCCCAATTTAAACACGTTGTAAAACAGGTTCAACATAAGTAAAATTTGGAGTTTAGTACCTCATCCCACCCAATACCATATGCCAAAGGATTCATCCTCATCCTTATGAAAAGATATGTATAGCCAAGCCATGCACAGGCCTCTTTAACATTAGTTACAGTACCCAATGCTACCTCTGCATTTAAATTATCTTTCAAGGAGCTAATAAACTGCAAATGATCAAAGAAGTCAGCAAACACAATGTCAAATTCATTAATTTCATGCCAGTTCTAGCAAAATTCATAGTACTCAGATGAAGATGACTGCCTTGCTAATGTCCCTTATCATACCTGGCTTTCTATAGGAAGTTGACTTGTCAACAGTCGCAGATAATAAGCTAGTTTGTCATGAGATGTAATTATGATACCTTCACCACTTTTGTCAAACTGAGGTCTACCAGCTCGCCCAAATATCTACATTAAAATGTCATAAAAACAGCATTTTATCTAACAGTAAAGCTTAAGTAGTAAAAGAAAGCACTTCATATGTACTTAAAACAGGAAGCTCCAGGTTCTACCTGCATAACATCAAGCATGCCCAGATCTCGCCACCCACCAGCTTTTGGATCATATAATTGGGTACCCTGGAGAACAACATTCAAATCAATGTACAAGACAATAGAAACCCAAGACCGCTAAGAGCCTAGAAGGACATAATAACTTGATACTGAATCCCTGGAACCGAAACCGAGCAACTGGGTTTCACGTTGCAGAGCATATGATCAGTAACTAACCAAATAATGTTCTACACATTAGCAATATAAGACTCCATAACAACAAACTGTGTCAACGCTAAGATCATGTCCCACAATCTCATCCTAGGGCAAAGCATATTATAAAAGAAATAAAAGTCATCCAGAGGCTTGCAAGGTTTATAAACTCATTTCAAAAGCTACTACATAGTACATCTGAAAGCACAAAAGATCTTGTTGGGAATAGTGAAAGTGATTAATATTAATATCATTGGGAATTCTTGATATTCGAAATAGTGATAGTAATCAATTTCATTGGGAATCATAGGAGTCAATCCATAATTGGAAATAAGAGCGATAGAAAATAGTTTAATTATTCTTGAATATGTAAGATGCATTTATTCTTATGTATACTAAGTATCAAGAGTGCTGAGGGCTACTCGCTCAAGCATATTCACAGAATTCTCTCATCTAATTTCATCGACTTTCTCAAGCTGAGATTAGATCTTCTATGACCAAATGATCCACAGCAATGTACCAAATTCACTTCTGCCCCCTTCGTATGGCGTGACTGGTTCGTGCATGCCAATTCACAGTACTTTGGGTAGTGTTTATTTCCTATCCTGGGACAGAAAAGATAGTGATAGGTACCCAAACCCCTGGAAAGCCCATCCCCAAAAGCTAGCTGTTAGGGAGGGAGAGCCAAGAGCTTAAATACCCTATCAAGCAGCCCATACTACCCGATGTGGGACTTTGCCCATACAAAGTCCCTATCAGATAGAGACAAGGGGACAGAAGAGACACATCTCCTACATCCCTTCTTTTTGGAAGTACAGAAATTAGCTTGAAAATTGTCCCCGAGACATGTCTATTTGCGTCCCTCATTTTTGGAGGTACAGAAATTAGTTTAAAAATTACTCTAAGACAAGGAAAATTCTAAGTTTTTTGTCTCGGGTTCCGCCTCCTAACTTGTTTATGTCACCAATGTTTCCATTTCCTTTGTCTTAGGAAACGAACCAAATGCTACCTTAGTGATCTGGAGCATCTTGGAATGCAACTCAGATTTCCAGGAAAGGCTGAAGGCAGCCACTGATGCAGAGAGATAAAATGTCATATTGTCAACAAAATAATATCAGAGACAGATGAATCCTACTCAAGATTTTTCATGTAAATCTTTTTCCAGTTCCTCATTCTCTGAATAAGGATAGTTTTCTTCTTGATAAACCTTTGGAGATCTACGGCTCCCTCTAAGGTCAAGTCTCTTATTTGGAATGCTGTCCTAAATATAATTAACACTAGAGACATGTAACAGATTCATAGGCCACGTAAGATAATATGCACACAATGTTCAGTGCATGCACAAGATCTGTATCACCTTTATTCTTACATTGTTATGTTGTTGTTTCCTTATGGAATTTCTTATTTGGTATTTTCAACGAAAGATAGGTGTGTTCCTTGGACCAGTTCTTGAAGGTAAGCTTCCATGCTTTTGGGAAAAGAAAGAGACTAGACTTCTATGACAATGTGCAATCTATGCTACAGGATGGTGAATTTGGTATGAGCAAAACTCTTGGTATTTTAAAGGAGATTTTTGCGACACAGGACTTGATTTGGTATAAGATCCAACTGCTTGCATCTAAATAGTGCAGAGCTCACGGCCTCTTCTTAAAGGTTTTCTCTAAATCATATGTTGAGGGACTGCAATTTATGCAACAACATATGTATTTGGTTGGACTGAAACTCTATCAAGAATCATATTTCAAAAGCTCAAGGTTTTGGGTAGAGGTAAATAAATGATTTTATATTTTATCATGCACTTCACACAAAAGCCCTTTGGGATTGAAACGTGAACAGTGCACACCCTCAATTACCTTATGCTAAAATTCAACTTATTTTATTTAGAAGAATGAGGGCGATCAAACTCTAGAACACTTGGTTATAGAGACTCTAATACCATGTCAAGAACCATATATGGCCAAGATAACCTTTATAATAGCATGGGCAACCCTCCCCCTTGAGCTAGCTTTTGTAGTTTGAGTTAGGCCCAATCAATTCTGTCAAGGTACTAGAGTCTATCTTAGGGTTGATATTGGGTCAACAGCAGATGTCATGTCCTGCGAACTTCACGCTGGACAACTCTCGACTTCAGCTAGTTTTTTGTGTTGAGTTACATCCACTCAAATCTAGTATATGACTATATATCTAATAATAACAAATGACAGGTCAAACAAGAATTGCACTAATAAAAGGTACTCAGAAAAACAAACCATAGAGGTTGAAGAACTAACATAGATAATTCAGGATGCCAATAAGACTAGACCACATTGCCAATCAATAAAAAATAAAGCAAGTTGGCTAATAAGAAAGTGAGAGTGTATAATCACAAAGCAAAAAAAACCAGTGTTACCTTCTTTATTATTATTGGTTCTTAGTTCAATAAAATTAAATGTATATAGTTCTGGTAACATGTTATATTTTCTTATTTTCCCTAAACAAATTCTCATTTGTATTTTATACAAAAAATTGACTGGTAAAATTATATACCCGTTAGCCATTCAAGTTCTCAATGCTCTGGTCACACAACACCATGGAAGCATGTGCGCCTGTTTCATCTTCCAAGAATCAACACAACACATGCAGTTACACACACGCACTAGAATCTATGTGGAAGTATCCAACAAAAATTACACCATTAAATAGCTATATGTAGAATAAGCTGAGATCATATAGATCATGCCCATAAAGTTTTATCATAATTAGATACTTGTTTAGGTTCTACTAGTCCATGCGCAAAATGATTGATGTCCAATTTGATTTCTAAAACATGTTACAATATATAATTTATAAAACATTTTAAGTGATTGAATGATGTTAGAATAGCTTCAAAATATTATAGAATATCTCTAGTGAACTATATTGTGATCTCAAATCTGTCTCGGTCACTTTTCTCTTTTCCATCTAATCCCTGAATTTCAACAGCTAGGAAATTTTATTTTATTTGCGATTAAAAAAAAATAATTGTATTGATAAAAAGAAAAGATGGATACAAAAGGTGGGAGGACAAGAAATCCTCTATACAAAAAGTAAACCAAAAAAAAAAAACTATCAATAAAGAAGGGCTTTCCAAGCTCTCAATATATCTAAGGAGGAAAGACTTCTATAGATATTATGAGCTTTACACCAAGTTGAAGTCAAACGCTTAATCCTATCCCAAAGAACATGTTTATCAGAAAACATGTCATTAAAAACGCGGGAATTGAGATCAAGTCAGATACGCTAAATAGTAGCAAAAATGGCACATTGCCAGAGAGTATTGGCTTTTTTCCTACTCCCAAGACCAACAGAGCTTGTCAATAAAAATTGGTGTAAGGTCGTCGGGCACACCCAACACTCATCAAAGATACCAAACAACAGACAATTCCATAGGGAGTCAGCCATATAACAATGCAAGAACAAGTGTGTAATTGATTTAGAATTCACCCCACACAACACACACACCAAGGAAAATAGCCTTATGTGGCCTCCGAATCTACAACATTTCATTAGTATTAATTCTGTAGAGCACAACTATCCAAATAAAAGATTTCACTTTACAAGGAGCTTTCGATTTTCAAAGGGTTTTGCAAGGTGGAAAGAGGTTATGTTTGAGAAGTGAGTTAAGAACTGAAAATAGGATTTACAATTGAATAGCCCAGAGGAATCAAGAGATCAATATCTCAAGTCTAGACTATTTGACAACGTGACAGTATCTAGGAGACCCAAAAGGACAACTAATTCAGAGGACTCTCTATCATTAAGATTTCATAAAACAATTGAAACCCCAAAAAGAAGTGGAGTCCTGCCCTCTAAAAAAAACCTGAATAGGTGCATTGTGTAGAGAGGATAGACAGTATAGGCGAGGAAAAGCGAGACTAAAACCGGAACCACCTAACCAATGGCCCTCCCAAAAGGTACATCGGGAGCCATTGCCCACCTTCAAGGAGAGCAAAGGGTGAAATGAGTTGTAATCTTGGGAAATAAATTTCCAACTGCTAGAATGAGAGGATAGGCTTGCTGACTTAGCATCCCACCCATTTGTGTCTAAGCGATACTTACTCTGGATAACTTGATACCAGAGAGAAAGAGGCTCCAAAGGAAAACGTCATAGCCATTTAGCCGCCAAAGCAATATTTTTAGACACCAAATTACTCAGACCCAAGCTGCCTTCCTTCTTAGGGCGACAACACACCTCCCAACTAACCAAGTGGTCATGCTTCATATCCACGACACCTGACCAAGAAAGTCCCTCATGATCTTTTCTATAGAATTTGCTACCCCTACTAGTGTACGAAACAAATAAAGTATAGCGGAATTCTTGAAAGGCAAGCTTGAATACGGGTGACCCGACCCCCAAGAGAAAAATAAGCTCCTTTCCAAATTCCAAGGCGCTAAGAAATCTTTTCCACAACTAGATCCCAAAAAGAAACAAATATGGGGTTCCCCCCCAAAGGAACGCCCAAATACACGAGGCCAATCCAAGATCTAACAACATGCTAAAGAAGCGGTACTAGATAGGACTTACGGGTCAATATTGATGCCAGCTAAACCACTTTATGACCAATTAATCTTCAACCCTGAGGATAACTCAACAATTTGCAAAAGGACAAGGGTGTTTGAAAAACTGTCTCTGTCGTTATCAAGGAACAAGATAGTATCATCAGCAAACTGCAAATGAGAAGCCACAATTCCCTCAAAACCCAATTTAACTCCTTTAATTAACCCACTCTCAACAACTTTAGAGATCAAATGGCTAAGAACATCTACAACCAAAGTAAAAAGAAAAGGGAATAAAAGGTCTCCTTGCCTTAAACCCCTTTGACCTTTTGTTACAGACCAATCAGCCACTGCTGCAACAGATTCTGTTCCGAATAGGAAGGGGAAGGAAATCATTCCTTTTCCATTCCATTATTCCAGAAAAGGAAAGAGAGGATTAGGGAATAATTCAAATTAGCAATGATTCTGATTTGTTTTAGCTGTGAATGATTTGTTAGGAAAATCAGGAGAATAAATTGGTTACACTAAAATAGGAAGGGAAGATATTGAGGCCATGATTTTCTCTCTCTAGCGGTATAAGAGAGAACCGAAGGGGAAGGGGTTTGGCACTCAGAAAATTAGTCAGAACACAGGGGACCAAGGGATCCATAATTCCCAGGATTGTTATTCTTTATTCTTGTTAATTACTTCAATTAGCATTTTCTGTTCTGCACCGAAATTCCCCACTGGGATTCGGTTTTCATCAATAATAAAGCAATATTATTTCAGCAGTATTATCATCGATACCAGTTCTTACATCTTTAAACCAAGATAGTGCTAGTATCAAGACATCCTGAGATCCAATTCCTCCATCTAGGACCAAACCCTTTTCTCTGAAACACTGTCTCAGAAACTCCAATTAACCCTATCATAAGCCTTTTTAAAGTCCAACATAAAACCAAGGCTTTGTTTTGATCTTTTCCTCAAATCATCAACCACTTCATTGGCTACCAAAGTTGCATCTAAGATTTGGCTACCTGCAACAAATGCACTCTAGTTCTTGGAAATAGTGTCTCCTAACACCTCATTAAGAGGCAAAGAAAGAACCTTTGTGATAATTTTGTACAAACCGGTGACAAGACTAATTGGTCTATAATCTTCAACTCTAACTGATCTATCCTTCTTAGGAATCAAGGAGATAAACATAGAGTTGGCGTTGACATCCATCTTTCCATTCCTATGAAACTCCTCAAACCTTCAAAAGGTTAACTTTAACAACATCCCAACAGACCTTAAAAAAACTAAAGTAAATCCAATAGTATCCATACTCCAAACAACCTTCTTAATTTCCTCTTCTTCAAAGGGTCTCTCCAAACAACACCCTTCTCATGGCTGATAGCAAACCAATCTAGACCTTCAGTGAAAGGTCTAGCAAGGTTTTCCTCCGAGTATAAATCCTTGTAAAACCTAGTAATCTCTTCAGCTATGGCACCACTTTCCCTAACAATCGGTCCTTCCCCAATTTCCAGTTCCTTAATTAAGTTTTTCCTCTCTCCCAGAAGCCACTTTATAAAAAAGCTTAAAGTTCACATCTCCATCCTTAGCCCAATAAACTTCAGTTTTTTGCCTCCAACTAATTTTTTCTCTCAACAACATCTCCTCAAAATCATTTAGCAAAGAGGCCTTCTTCTCACGATCTTCCCTAAAGATTAGACCTTCCCTGTCCAAACTATCAAAAGACCCAATCTCCTTTAGGATTTTATCCTTCGTAGCTCTGATATCACCAAACACTTCCTTGTTCCAACCTTTCAACTTTTCTTTTAGGCCTTTTAACTTTTTCAAGAATCTAAACCCTTTCTGTCCTTGAACATCAACATTATCCCAAACTTCTTTTACCAAAAGGATCAAAGAACAATGAGATAACCACATTCTCAAACATGAACGGTGTAGGACCCCATTTAATCTTGGAAGATTCCAAGATGATCGAGAAGTGGTCAGAAACCGGCCATTATGCCTATGCCTTTTCGGTGGTTCCAATGATTCATTCCTATGCCACTACACCTATGCCTTTCCAGTTTCTAGTGGTTGCGATGCTTCATTCCCGTTCTTACCACTATGCCTCTTCCGCGCGTGCCTTCCTCCGCTTTTGCCTCTCCCGCGTTTACCTCTTCTGTGTGTGCCTTCCTCTGCGTATGCCACTTCCGCGCTTGCCTCTGCCTCCTCCGCTTAAATGTAACAAGCTTAAAGCTCCATGTACTTTAGCTTGAGGGGAAGTGTTAAGAATAAAAATAAATATATTCCATATCTTAGATTGATCTTATTTGATTTAGTTTATTCTAGGTTGATTTACTTTCATTATGCATTTATTCTCTTTCTAGCCTATAAATAGGAATATCTCTATGTAATGAGACACATAACAATACAAATCTATTCAATAATACAATTACCATTCTCGCTCTCTAATTATTCCTCTCTAATCCTATTTTATTGATTTCATCTGCTCCACATTGAAACTTAATGGGGAGTTTGGGTCTAGCATGTCTCTCTTATCACCAAGACAGTTGATGGCTATGACATTTTCCTTAGGTTGTACCGGAGGATAACCATCAGGTTTTCCAAGAGATGTATAACTATGGACAAGCAAGGGAAGAATGCCCTTGTCAGCTTGACTAGGCATCTTATTCTAGCCACCTAAAAAGGAGAAACATTTTTTAAACGAGGGGATAGGATAGGCACAGAAGAAGGGACGAAAGAAGATGATGATAGAGACGGTAGACTAGCAAAATCAGAACTACTCCTTAAAGTTTCACCATGATTAGGTTATCATGTACATCGACAGAATTAAGACCAATGACATCATTGCCAATTGGGGCCACAGGGAGATAAGGATTTCCTTCTGAGTGTGTATCATCGTCAAACAATAGTTGGGATACCTGAGGCATCATTCTCATTATTTGCGTCTTCGTCCCTTTTATCGGACTCATCTCCTTGTAGAGATTCAATCAAAAGACCCTTATCTTCTTCAAAAAGGCTGTCAACAACATCATCCTCCCAAAGGTCCAAAGAATCTAAATCCGAGTCTGAGTCCAAGCTATCAGAACTACCATGTGAGTCATCTTGCTCTTTGATATCAGCTTCCTTTTCTAGCATGTCCTCCTGGCTCACTTGATCTCTTTGCTCCGAAGCACTACCATGCGAGTCATCTCCCTCGTTGATGACAACTTCCTTTTCTTGCATGTCCTCCTGGCTCACTTGATCTCTTTGCTCCGAAGCAGGAGACTTCGTTTCAAGAATGAAGCTTTACTTTGGCACCTAGACTTGTTCAAGAGACTTGTTTAAGAACCTCTCTAGTTGGACCAGGATTAGGCTTATTAGCCACTTGACTGGGCTGCTTTCTAGGTGCATGAGGCCCCAATCTAGAGAAAACACCAACTCTGGGAGACTCCAACCAAGAGAAAACATAGGGATTGAGCTTCTCTCGGTTTGGGAAGGAGACCCTTTTGATAATGTTGTCAATCTTATTTCTTCCTTTCACCCAAGACACCTCCCTTTTACCCCAGGGGATAAGCTAACAAGAATCGACCAGACTTTGGATGTTCCAGCTACAGCTTGCTCGTGATGACAATCGGTGGCAGTCCTTTTCTCCCAACAATATTAGCATATGATTTTTCCCCAAAAACCGTGCGAGAAGTAGGAGGAGGACAAGGCTTGGGCTGTTTTGTAGCAACCTTCACAGGTGTAGCTACCAGAAGCTCAAGATAAAGCCTTAACAGATAAATTCCAACTAGCTCCAGAGTAACCCTCAAGTACAATAATCGTGCTCCTCCTACCAAATCCAAAGAACTCTGTGATGGTAACAAACTTCCCTCTGTTATTTCACGCCTGACAAATCGAGAAAGTTTTTCCATCGCCTTCATAATGTCTAGTGAACGAAGAAGTAGAGGAATTGTGATAGTAGACAACAACCAAAAGGAGGCATTCCTTCCTAGAATCAAGGCTTTCATAAAACCTTTTCCCCTCTCTATGATCTGCGGCCCAAAGAACTTTCATTCTTTTTCCAAAACCATATCGAAGCTTTTAGCTTCAATAGAAAACTTTTGAACTCCTCCCCTTATCTTATGGGAGCACCTCGGGACCAAGGATCCCAGACCAGTAGAAGACGTTTTCAGAAAGGTAGGAGGAGAAACGCAAAGCTTCTGCAGGAGAGAGAAGAAAACGCGTTCATCTTTCCATCACGTACCTGTCGGAAAAACCACAAATATGGCTGGACACTAACCGGAAGTTGCTCAGAATCTTCGGATCTAAAAGAACGATAAATGAAATCATATTTATATAAAACAAATAAATTACAGGGTAATCATCAGTGCAAACCTTAATGACAACTGTGTGAGCAGGAAGATTGACACCCCATGCCAATGTTGCTGTACAGACAAGTACCTAAAAGCAGCAAATTGCATACTTGGCATGAAACTGCATTCAATTTCTAAAAGTCTAATCTGGACAAAACTACAGAGGAATAAGCTCTACCTTCAGAAGTCCAGCAGAGAAAAGCCGCTCAGTAAGTCCTCTATCAGCACGTAACATCCCAGCATGATGAACACCCATGCCATATTCAAAAAGTTCGACAAGATTTTTGTTTCTTGATTTAATTACTTCCTTCTGAAATGCATAAGATCGAAAATCAATTAATGCAAAACAAAGAAGTGTAGATGTCACATGAAAAAACAAGGAAATGTTTTTGGATTTAAAAGAAGAAAAAAAAAATGTTTAATCTAACCACCTTCATAAGTTGATACTGTGGATGTGTATTATTACTAAAGAGTTCCAAATCCTCGTTCCTTCGTGCAAGCTCAACCTGTTGAACACACCAGTCAAATGAGGATGCTAGAACCAAAGCATGGGACAGATAATATTACAATCTGTTAACATGCACAAAAGTAAATAGCCGCAAAGGAGTGATGGACTCCAAACAAGGGTAATAAAGAAAGCCACATAAGATACACTCGTAATCATACTCAAATAATATAACATAACTAACCCATTTTTCTTCAATCATCTGTTTTCATGAGATATTTATGAGGCATAGAAATTTATTAGAAATAAATAAAAATAAAAACTAGCCTTCTGATCCTAGAAAAGTTGTTTCCTCCCTGGGAAAAAATAGTAGAAGAAATTTAATTAAAGCTAAAAAAAAAGATGTAGATGACGAGAATAAGAAATCATCCAAAATATACACTAAATACAACAAAACCTAGAAAAAATGGAAAACAAAATAAACATGTAGCAAGGCTTCCCAACCTCAACCAATTTGAGATTGCAAGACCCCTTAGGTAGCATTGAGCAGAACACTGAATAATCTAAAACTGTTAACTCTACCAAATCATACTTGGGGGCAAAAAAAAATCCTTTAAGTATACAAATCTTCATCTCCAACCAAACACACCAAAGCACTGCAAAAGCTGCATACAGTCATAAAATCTAGGTTTCCTTGTTTCTACCAAGTCCTTAATATCAAGCCATCAAAAAATGCTCCACAATACAATGACACAACCAGTGTTCTAGTCCCAAAAATATAATCAAAAGGAAAGTAGTGACTCTACAGTACAAGAATAAGTGATTTACATTTTTCTGAATTCAATCTGGACATAATACTTATTGAGAGAATAAGAACTGTAAGGTCTATGAGTCGTAGAAAGTCATTTTAATTAATCCATTAGTTACCACTGTTGAAACAAAAGACTTGACCTTATAGGGAGTTTTGAATTCCAAATGAGTTTGTCAAGGAGAATCCTTTAGGGCGTTTGGAATCAAATGAAATGGGAAATGAATTGTATTGATTTGAATCGCAAATCAATTACCATGTTTGGAACCAACTACATAAGATGGGATGGAATTGATTTAGAAATCAATTACCATGTTTGGAATTCATTAAAATAGGAAATGATTTCATTTTATTTGATTAATTTATATTTTTACCCTTATTAAAATAGGAATCAAAATTTTTTAAAAAAATAATTTTTTGAAAAAATATATTTTTCAAAAAACTTATATTTTTAAAAAAAAATATATAGCTTTTGGAAAAAAAAGATTTTAAAAAAAAAACTTCCAAAAATATTTGTTTGGAAATTTTTTATAAAAATATTTTTTTGGAAAAATATTTTTGGTAAATTTTTTTTTGAAAATTATTTTTTGAAAAAAAAAAATTGGAAAAAATATAGGAGTAAAATAGTCTTTTATAATAATAAGTTTGATTTGATGAAGATAATAAAGTTTGTAAATGTAGTTAGTCTTTTAGGTCAAAATGAATTCAATTCCAAGTAAATCCTTACAAAAGTGATAGGATTTCTAATGTAAGCAACTTGAATTCTCATGGATTTAGGAAATCAAATCAATTCTCTTCCCTTAAGATACCAAACATACCCTTAAAGATATGAAGAGTCAGTCAAGAACACAGTCAGAAAGTGTTTGGCTTGAGAGAAAGTGAAGAGAAAATAAGAGAAAATAGAAGAGACACACACACACAGAATCAAAACAGATTATAGAGAAACTGATTTTTTATTCAACAAATGAAATTTTACATTGGTTGCCGTTTCATATAATTACAGTAGTTCCAGCATCTAAATATCATGGTACATCAGGGTATAACTACCTAACTACCTGACAGCTGGTGACAGTGATGCTCACATGGAACTACATAATAGACTATTAAATATAATCAGATAGTTATCCTCTAGCATCTTTAATCTTACACTCCAACAAACTAAAAGAGAGATGTGTCAAAAATAAAACCTAAAGTCGAGTTAGAGAAAATGGAGGACAAAATAGAAGGTGACTACTGAAATCATGCATGGCCAAGATCAATATATAAAGTTGGGTGACTTTTTTAAGTGGACATATACTCATACTCGTGACTTTTATGTAACTACTAACTATGTGAATTCCATGTGATACGGAATGGTGAAGATTAGACCCATATCTGTAAACGTAAACATCAAAGGAAGGTTTTGAGATTAAGTTTCATAAACA
The DNA here is from genome assembly GCA_003254905.1 of Nissolia schottii. Classification (NCBI taxonomy): domain Eukaryota; kingdom Viridiplantae; phylum Streptophyta; class Magnoliopsida; order Fabales; family Fabaceae; genus Nissolia; species Nissolia schottii. Next base: position 661,141 of record QANU01022028.1, read on the forward strand.
GAAGTGCCCATGGAAAAATATGCTAGTTACTTTGCAGGTTGGCTGGTAAAAATAAATAACAAAGATGACTAACTTCGAGAACGAAAGAGAATTTTAAACCAATTAATTTATCATATGATCTTGAGTTAATATAAAGTCACTGATGTATGAACATTTCATATATAACACAAATAACATTAGAATAGCCTCTGAGCCTCGTACTTTAATGACAACTCTCTGTTCAAGAACAATGTTAAATTTTATAAGTAATAAATCAAAAAATTTGTATAATAATATTGTGTTCAGCAAACACTGCAATACATGGACAGAGAACTTCAAATATAAAACATAAATATATAAAACTTCCAAAATTACAAACCAGTTTCTCAGCAGTCTTTGTAGTGTCTTTTCGTGAATGGACAAATACCATTGCCTGATGGCCTTGCTTAATAGAATCAACAATCTGGATCAAAAGAGAAGAGCCAAAACTAGCAAATTAGCCACCATTGCAAGATTTATTACATTTTGAAGACTACAGAAATGGAAAGAGACCTTCGCATAGCATATATCATTCAACAATTCATTACGAGCTGCAAAGTTTGGCTCACTAATTCCAATATACTGTTGAGCAAGAGGCACTGGACGATAACTAGAATCAAAGAAGAAAAGACCGGCATCTGGATTTACTCTGAGAAATTGTGCAACCTGTTGACAATTAATAATTAACATGTGCAGGTTAGGTCCAACAAATAGTTCAGCATACAAAATGAAATTGTCAACAGAGGTAACAAAAACAACTATATTATTTGGACCAAACACCTCTAGGTAATTGGGAAGAGTGGCGGAAAGGCCCACAATGCGTATCATTGTCTGAGTAGACTCCACCTGATATTAAAAAGATAGAAGAAATTGTATAATTAGAAGCCAGTTATCATGAGGAGAAATACAATACAATAAATAGTTGTAGTGGCACCACAATGTAATGGGATTTGTACCCCTGCAAAGAATGGCATATCATATAAATTATGGCAAAACTACATCATAAAATAATAACATTGATTTTTGATGATGCATTACAATATGTTACTAGATAGTAGATTCGGTGAAACTACAGCACAATAAAAGAATTTGTTGAAGTAATATGATTTTATCATTCTTTTCCTCTTCTCCTTGCATACAAAACTACATGTTTATATCTACATGATAAAATTAATGACAACAATTACCAATGATGCATTATCAATCTTTATAATATATATTACATTCAATGCAACAGTAGAGTAAAATAAAAGGAAATTGTTTATGAAAATAAACAGGTTCTTTCATTCTGCCCCTCTTCTGCTTTCACACAAAACTAAATATTTTGCTCTTAACCACCAGAAAGGGGCACCGATTTAATCAAAACTTGAATTATATTTGAAGGCCTAGAAAACCACAAACATCAATGGGAAGAGAACGTCTAGATTTCTTTGTGTGTTCACAAATCACCAAGCATGTAAATGCTTCATGCATGTTAGCATAACCAAAATCAAAAGTTAAAAACATACTTAACCATGAAAGCTGTACCTGTCGTAGGGTCCTAGCAACTAGAGCCTCTATTACAGGACCTCTATCATCATTGAGTAGATGCACTTCATCAATAATTAAGAGCTTCACCAGCATTGAGAGTGACATGTCACTGCTCTTGCGAGTAATGACATCCCATTTCTCAGGTGTTGTCACTATCATCTGAATCAAACCATGTAGGGGGAAAAAAAATACTTAGTTTGCATGCTGGCAATAAAATCCTAACCCAGCAATTTTCATAACAAGAAACCTGGGTTTCTTCGAGCTCATTTTTAGAGAGTTGCATATCTCCTGTAAGCTCTCTGACAATCATATTCAAAGGAGATAAACGCTGGCTGAATGTTGATGTGACTTCTGCAGCCAAAGCCTAGAAAGGACAAGAATCTGAAGTTAGAAATTACATTAAAATGTCGGGAAAAAAAAGAACTCAATAGTAAAATAGAAAGAAGAGGAACTCAAGCATTACCATACCTTCATTGGAGCAACATAAACTATCTTAAATTCATCTTTGTGCAAGTAACCATCCCTAAAGTGCTGTCCAATCTGCATACAAGTCATTCATCAAGGAAACTGGTTTTTCTTGGTTACAATAATTTGTTTTTTGAGAAAGGAAGTGCATACCGAATTTGAGGATAATAAATCCTCTTCATGTAGCAACAAAAAAGGAAAAACACAAATAATCATAGATGATCATTCAGTTTTAAAGCATCATGAACACCATAAATCCCTTCAATTGCTCTAGACATCATATCATAAAACTCCTTGAAAATACCCATTATGAAGAAAAACACAAACAGTGTTTTCCCATTACAGGCTAGTCATAATACTTACATCAAAGATGAATTCTCAGTCTACAGTAAGTATGCATGGTACTTAACACAGTTTTATTGTGGCTTTAAGATCATAAGATTACATCCTGTTTGAAATGGTAAAGTGAGATATCAGGAATTCAATACAATTGTGAATAGATTTGCATTCTTATGTTTGGAATAAATCAGTAAATTAAATAATTGAATTCAATTACATTGTTTGGAATATATGAAAATGAATTGAATCCTTTTGTTTTTTGCTATCATTAATAAAACATCATATAGATAAAATTACAAATAAGTCCCACTTGTTTCTCAATCGCAACAAGTTCACAACTCTGTTTCACTCCAACAACGGAGGAGGCCATGAAGTCAAATCTCCTAATGCACACCCTCATCATGATTTGGTTTATAAGATATAGAGTGGCTGCAGCATAGGACTTACAGAACGAAAGGGAAACTCATCCACCTCAAGGCCTCAATTATTATATTAACAATTTGACCCATCTTTGGTAGCTTAACATCCAAATGTGTACAGCTAGCTTCAAGGATATTGGAGGGGGATTAATCTCTATTAATTGATCAACTAGCTCATCACCATTACTTTTTTACAATTAAAATTATTGAATTGGAATGCAAATTTACGCACAGCTTGACAATTGGGAACAACTTCGTTTTGTTCAAGTTCATTTTTTCACACAAGCCCACCTCCCCATTTTTGGTTTTGGTGTGATTTACCTTTCTAAAAAAAATGTGTATCTGACATATGAGGGGGAACGTCCCACCCCAACATTCGATTGGCACTTCAACACAGACTTTGAGCTCGGTGGCCGGAAACAACTTTTGTCATCATCCTCTTTGTCGTTGTCACCTTGTTCTTGTGCTAATATCGCAAGAGGGGAGTGGGAAAAGAAGGGAAACCCCCCCCAGGAGGGGAAATATTAGGGTGAAGGGCATTTTGGGCTTTTACTCTTTTTAAGCTAAAATTCATCGTGTTATTTGCAAATTAGACCCATTTTGGGTGGTTTGATTTACTTCTGGCGTTTGTGAAAGAATTGAATTCCTGTTGGAATTCAATTCCATGTCAGTATTTAGTTCCAAACCAAGGAATTCAATTCAATTTCTTGAACGAATTTAATTCCCCAGCTTTTCAAACTGTTAAAAGTATTCGCATTGGCTGCTAGGTAACAGCACACAGCCAAACACGCGCACAAGCTAAAATGCAAATAATTGTATTGAGTTTCTTCCTCTCTCTCTCTCTCTTCCTTCCTCGTATTTGTGGTCTCTTATCTAACTCATTTCTTCCACTCTAGAAAATAGTTTTTAATACCCAACCCATACCCCTCAAATAACCTTCATGATCTGAAACTATTTCATTTGCAGATCCCAACTAAACCATGCAATCAGTGCCATTAGGTTCAGTGTTTTGCCAATAAATCCAGATTTCCTGATGCTTTACCAATATAATAGGAACTGTATGTATTTGTGGAACAACTGAGGCTAGCTCCTTCTAATCAGAGGTATTATCTCTGCAATGAATAACAGAACCTAACCAAAAAAAGGTGAAAGGTAAAGAGAAAAAATGGAAAAAAGAGATTCTGCTGATAATACAAAAGCCCAGACCTCTCAGGCTCTCTCTCACTAGCTTTCCCGCCTCCAAAATCTTCTCTGCCTCTCAATCACATTTTGCCCCAATATAACTCCTTAACACTCATTTTGGATCTGGTGTGATTCCACAATATTCATTGCCCCACTCCCATTGTGCACGTCTCTCATTTGTGGACCCTCCTTGCATGACCACCTTCAACCAGCTTCTGTTTTGGCCTATTAATCCTAGCCTGTAACACTCCCGTACTGCTCCCCGTATTTCTTCTTTCATACACCAGCACTCTTTCTTCTTTCTCCAAGCAAATAATTTAGTAACTAGAAGAGATCTATGACAAAGGTACAACCTAGAGTTCTTTTTAACCCATAATCTTTCAACAACAACGAAGTCTTGTCCCATTAAGTAGGGTCGACTACATAAATCAGGCAACGCCACACTCGTCACAAATCATGTTTACATCCAAATCATTAAACTCTAGATCCGTTTTAATAATTTCACCTACGATTTTTCTTGGTCTCCCCCTACCTCTAGCTATAGGACTATCCTCCATCTAATCTACTCTCCTTATAGGGACATTACAAGCCTTCTCCACACATACTCAAACCACCAAAAACGAGATTCTACCATCTTTTACACAATAGGCACTACTTTTTCTCTAATGCATTTAGTTTTAATCCTATATTGTCTAGTTAGGCGCAATCTTCTAATGTAACATCCTCATCTCTGCTACATTAAACCTATTTTCTTCTTGGCATTTTACCATCCAACATTCAGTCATATACAACAATGTTGATCTTATAGCTATGCAGTAAAATTTTCCCTTAAACTTGAGCAATACTTATTTATGACAAATAACACCTAAAGCACTACACTATTTCATTCACCCAACTTGAATTCTATGATTACATCTCTCTGACTTTCATTAGGAAGAAAAATAGAGTAAAAAATGAAAATTGAAAATAAAATCAACAAAAACAAGGTAAAACTATGCATAAGTTGTGCACTACTGTCAAGGAAGATTAGTTCATCGTGTATTGCACGCTACTGAATCACCAAATCTACTAAATGCTTAATTTATTTGGTCAATGTTTTTGAATGATTTTAATACCCCCAACACGCTTCCCCACACAAGAGGCCTTTGAACTTCAACAGTGAACAGTAAACAAGCCCATCAACCTAATGCCAAAATTTAACTTTTGTTTATAAGGATTTGTATGGCAAGGATCTAACTCTTGATCACACAGTCATAAAGGCTCTAATATCATGTCAATTACCAACTCTCCTAAAATTTCAAGTTTTATGTGTAGGCTCACAATTACAAATGGTTCTTATATCTAACAACTACAACAAAATGATGATGTACGAAGAATATATTAAATAGACAATTAAACTTCTCAGAGACATTGATTGGCCTATGGTCAAGTAAGAAAGTAAGGATTACACGAAGTATACAGCTAGGACATCCATGCCATTCTTGGCCTCATGTAATAATGAAATCAATAGAGGGCGGGAAATCGATGTCTTGCATTGATTTTTAAATTATAGAAACAAATCATATCTTTCAAGAAAAGAGTAGATATAAAGCAAGTGATTATTCACCTCATGTAGAATTGAAATCATAGCTATGTTAGTTTTGCCAGCTCCTGTTGGGGCACACACCTGCAAGCACACGAAAATCACATTATTACGTGTGTAAACTTTTTCTTTTTTAATTAATGAAACACCGCTCTATCATTATTAATTATGTTTGAAAACTAGACTATAGATCACTCACTAGTATATTCTCATTAGTTCCATAAACAGTTTGAAATATCCTGCTCTGAATACGGTTTAGGGATTTGTAACCACGGAAGGCAGCTTGAGCAAAGTCATCTAACTCCCTGATCTCAATCTGCAAATCCATAATTGTAAAAGATTCTGCATTTAATTTTATTTTAATATAAATAGAAGATATGCATTTATAACGCCACATTTTCAAAAACCATTACTATATTTTAGAGAACAGGGAAACAGTAGCCGTGCATTTTGTCACTATTTAGATACACTTACACAAGATAGATAATATGCAAAATGTGGGTTTTAATGTTTTAAATATGCCATGGTATCATTTTGCAATAACCAAACCTAAAACCATGGCAACACATGCATCAAACTGTTAGAACTGGCACCAAGGGAAAGAAAATAGCTGAAATATCCTCTTTATTTTATTTAGAAAAAACTAAAATTCCAATGGGGAATTCAGGACAGAACCGTACAAGAAAAAATAACAGAAAACTCACATAAAACAGCAAAGTAAAGTCTGGGAGTAAGGTTCCCTTGGCCCTCCTATTTTCCACTCAAGTTCTAATCGGTTGCCTCTTTTGTGCCTATTGATTTGTACATATACTCCACACTAGGAAAGAATCAAGGGCTGTGCTTGATTTCCTCCTGGAATTCCTTATTTCCCTATTTATTCTCAAACTAATTCATTCCCCCCTTATTTCTCCTAGTCCCGATTTATTTCCCTATTTATTCTCTACTGATTTATTCTTCCCCTTATTTCTCCAATTCCGATCTATTGCTAATCAGTCCCTATTATTCCATTATTGCTCTTTCCTCTTTTATATTTTCTGGAATAATGAAAAGGTAAGGGAATTATTTTCTTTCCTTTCTGGTTTCCCCTCTCAGCTTCGGCTGTATTGCTGTTGGGTATGTAACACAAACACATCACTCATTTCAAATGTCAACGAAGTATCAATGATCTTATCAGATAGTAACCAAATAAGATTCATAAACCAGCTTTTCTCACAATAAATAGTTGACGGTATCTCACAAATAAGATTCAGATAGTAACCCTAAGATTCATAATCTCACAATAAATAGCTGACAATATCTCACAAGTAACAATTAAAGAGATATACCAGCTTTTCTCCAGGTTTCATTGGCGCAGTTGGTCTTGGGGGAATAGAAACCTCTTCATACCCCTTAAAATGCTTCCTGACAGTTCCTTCAGGAAGAGCAGTGACAGCTATAGACTGGGACCTATCCCCAGAACCAATCATTTCATCGAATAAATTCTTCCTCTCACTTGCCTGAAGTAAGGATGAGAAGTCAGATCCAGACAAGTCATCATCACCACCATGTTCTATTCCCCGTCTGTTTCGCTTTTCCTCCTTGCGTCGAAGCTTGTCAATTTGCTTTTTTGACTCTGTGTGAACAGTCACCTAAGAAACGTAGTTCCATAAGATAGGCAGTATTATAAATATACACAGCATGTGTTTGTGTGTGCATGTCACTGTACACAAGTGAAAAGAATAGATTAATTATAGAGAACATAGTCAATACCTGTGTCCCATAACTAGGCATACGAGACTGAGAATTTGAAGCATTTTTATCAGACTTCAATACTGACAAGCCATGATTAACTGAATTGACAATCTCTTTTCGATGCTGAAAATCGTTGGAGAAATATCAATATGATTCAAAAAAACCCAGCCAAAAAAAAAAAAACTACTATGCCTTTAGACTATCATCAGATAGTTGGCAATCATGCCTCCAATCTCAAAGTGTTATTCAAACAAAGAAAAGAAAAGTATGTAGAATATCTAAAGCAACCCTTGACACGTCATATAAATCAATCATTATTAGAATATCAGCAGAGAAGAGTGAAGTTCACAACAAGTTACTACATATTTTTTTCAAGAAATAAAAGGGATGGATAGGAAATCCTCACCAATAAAATATTTTGCACAGTTTCAAATGCACTATCACCAACAAGATCCAACAGATCTCCAGCTATCTGCACAAAGCAAGGGAAACGAGTATGTTTCAAAGGTGCAGCTACTTGTTAAAGAAGATTGATATCAAACAATACCTCTTCACCCGGCTTTTCTGTATTAAGAACCCTACAAATGGCCATTGCCAATTCATCTCGGGATAGCTGAGAACTAGAGTTCCTAACTATTTTATCACATGCTTCTTGTAACCAAGTCAAGTTAAACTTTTCTCCGTCAATCAGACGATCTGCTGGAACAATATGACCATACCGTTCTTCATGAAATGCTATGGGAACAGTGCTTTTGAAATCAATCATATCTCCATTGTCTAAAGAGACATCAACCAAGAAACGAGCCGGTGCTTGGAAAACAAAATCAGCTCCAAATTCTACATCCTCATTACCATCATGATTTCCTTCCAAAGAAAAGGCAGAGTTTATATTGCCAGGCTGCAAATTTAAAAGTCTTTGTGCAAGAGATGCAACGTGCCTCAACTTAGCATCAGCAATTGCATGAGAGATAAGTTTTTGCAATTCTAATCTGCAAACAAATGTCACACAACAAAAGATTAGAGTTCTAGCATAAATGCTCTATTCTCTCCACATTCAAGACTTAGTAACAAAAAACACTTAATACACACACACACACACACACACATATATATAAAACCCGTATTACAGCCTCTGCATTTAGTAATATTCACTAGTTCACTAGGCAATACAAATTTAGAGAATTTCCATATATATTAGCAACTAACTTCAAAACTTTTCAAATGCCAATACTTACTTCTTATCAGAAATAATTCTATCAAAATCATCCTCTTCATCTATTGGCCTCCCGAAGAACCTATACACTGTCAGGACCACCTCGTGGAACTCCTCAGAGCACATTTCACCGTCAACCAAGTCCACCACTGCACCTATAAACTGCTTGTAGGCCTGCCGCACTTCCCATGAAGCTGCTTCACCAATTCATCAGTCGCAAACAAGTCATGATCACTAACTACATAACTGTTTGAATCAATTGAAATTTGAAAAACACCAGCAAATTGGGGATAACAACCGTAAAATACCTTCTTCCCATCCAAACACAATCTTCCGTGCAAGTTTCGATTCATCAAGCGAGCTCGCAGAACTACAAGCCACATTCCAAAGTCCGAAACCCCATCATCAATAAATTGCACAAAGAAACACGAACAAAAGCATTCAGATCACAGAACACTACAGTGTTACGAAACCAAAATCGCAGAGTGCGAAGATTTTCGTTTTAATTTGTTTTCTTTGTTTTCTTTAGATGATTTTCTCGGCAAACAAACACGCACGAGAAGGAAAACAGAAAAACAAAAAACAAAAACAAAAAACAAAAAAACAAAAAGCAATAAAACAGAAGTGATAGCGAGAAAGTGTAGCAGTTTAATGGATGATGATTGATTACTTGCGAGGCCTTCGGTTGTGGAGAATGGTTTTGCGATGAAGGTAGGCCTCGTCGACATCGAAGGGGTCTCTGAGAGAGTTGGTGAGGCGAGGAATCTGAATCAACATATTTGCGATAATTACCGTTTCGGCGCGAACGCTCCTTAAACCCTCTCCCTGAAGAAGAAGAAGGAGCAGGAGGAGGAGGAAAGCGAACAGCAGTAGTAACTGCACAAGGTAAAATTTTGCTTCGAGGATGAGTATTGAGTAGGCTTGAGCTCCGCGGGCCTTTACTTAGAGATTAATTTGATTGATATTAGAGGATTAGCGTGATAGATTTTTGATAATTTAAAAAAAAAATTATAATTTTCATACTATAAAAATAAAGTTGATCCACAATGGCAATATTTGGGAATAATTTTGATGGTTTACTGTTATATGCTACTACCTTTTTATTTTTTTCCTTATCTTAGTTTCAGGAAAATTTCTTAAAATAAAATATGAAAATTAGTTTATGCTTACAATGAATTGATTTAAAAGTTGTTCCTAAAGTAAATTAATATTGAAGTCGATTACAAACCAAGTGCACAAACTTAAATAATGTGAGTGTGCAAACATTACAATCAACAAAGACACATGAGCGAATTGTTGATAACTCATGCACAAACTTTAACGATGATCATGTACAAACATTAACAACAGTGATGCAAAAACATCCAAATCTTTTGCTACATCCACAGATCAAGATCAAACACATAATGCTCACAAACTTAAGATCAACCATATATATATATATCATGTTTAAAACATAATCATTACCACGTTCTCCTCCATTTGATCATAATATTCCATGCCAAAATTTGGATATGAGAACACACTTGTGCCTTGTAACAGTCGTGCACTTTCTATGGGCTCCATGTTCTAAATAACTTCCTCTCTCAAAAGATTTTTAATTTCAAAAATGGCGCCAAGAGTTATCCTTTCTCTATAAGATGACACAAAATGATCATTATTACTAATCTTTGAAATTTGTTCAAGTCTTAGAGAGAATCACCTCTCCTGAGCGATCTTGTCTTCATGAATCATACTTTAATTGACTATTTCGCACCATTCTCTTATTTGATCATAACTTGTCTGTGGCTTATACACACAGGGTCGCCTTCAATCATTCTTCATTATCTAGTCAACACTTGTGATTATATATTGGAAGGTCGCTTATATCATTTTGGTTTAGTCCATACTTCTATAGGAGCTCTCAAGGTCAACAAGCATCCCTGACTTGTATTGTCAAGATTGATCAAAAGGTTACTCAATCTGATTTTATCTTGGTCGGCTCGCTAGTCACTATTATCCTTTGGCATTTCCTTTTATTTTACTTTAATACCCTTATTTTGAAACTCTTGTGTTTCTTTGTAAATTATTTGGGTATAACAAGATGCCCCTCAATATTTTCCTTTGAAGAAGGTTAGAAAAGGAAAATGTTAGTCTATACAACCTAAGAATAGGCCTTTTCTTTCCCTCATAAAATATATTAAAAACCCCAAAAAGTGATTATCATGGTTTTTTAGATCATCATTGTAGCTCTGTCACATCAATCCCCTACTTCTGAGTTATTTTTCCTCTCCTGTAATACAGTTGTTACATTAGTCGACCATTGCATCTAGCGTTCATTGTCTATATTATCCCTCACTTCAAGGTCTATTATACTAACTTTTTAGAAGGTCACTATATCCTTCTTGATATGTAGTTTTCGCCCCCTTTGACCAAGAAGTTTCTCATTAAATGGGACTTTGCTCTATCGTATTTGACTCAAACTTTTGATGGATAGAAATATAGATCTTTTATCAAAACCCTTCATCTGCTCTAATTAAAATATAATAAAAACTACTGAAAATGTAATCATCACATCACACATCTTTTCAAATTTCCTAAATTTTTCACACCATTTTGCTTGGCATTCCCCACGCACGTGAAACTTCCTTGGGAAGCTTCTTTACCTCCATAAAACCCCAAAATATATCCAAATTCTCTTTTACAACTTTCAATTTCTAAAATCCCTTCACTTTTTTCATATCCCCTTTCCACTATCAAACTTGCTCTTTCTTCTTACTTCCACTCTTAGAATTTTTTTAAATCTTCCATGGCTACTACGCCCTTTTCTTTCGCCAACAAAGGAGTTCCCACTATTGCCTCTGCGTCAGCTTCGATTTAAGGGAATTATCTGAAAATGGCACACAATCCTTCTCTAGAGTTTTGGTAAGTGTGATGTAGCCAGGTAATGCTTCATTTCTCGTCCTCTAGGAAAACTTATGGGTATATTGGTCCCTTACTGGATAGGGATGATGCATCTGTTGTGGCTTCTTTCTTTCCTTGTATACTGGGACACGAAATACTAGCAAGTACCTGAGAACAATTTTAAATGTCTAAATTATAATGCATTAAAAAATCAAATATATAATCAGATTTTAAATAAGGAAACAACAACACATAGATGAGATTAATGGAGCAACCATAGGAATTAGTGGAATGCGTCATACATGTAATTAGAAAAAAGAATTAACATGCCATCAGGGGTAACAAGTGGAATCTACAGGTCAATCTCAACGCAATATGAACAAAATTAAATTTAGTTACCAACAGATAATTACCCACAAGTATGACAACCACTCAAAATTGAAAATATTAGATGCAAAAAAAGGGGGGAGGGGGAATTAGTGGAAGGCATCATACATGTAATGAGAAAAAAATAATTAGCATGTCATAAGGAAAAATCAGTGGAACACATTTTGCATGTAAGAGATTTAAGGAAGCATTTCAAAATAGAATGCGATGCTTGGAACTAAAGTTAGAAAAATAGATTGATATATCAATTCATTGGAAAGAACAATGACACTCACCATTGAACAACAAAAAAAAAATGCTGGAAAGACTATTGGGAGTTACAAAATAAACTCTTTAAACAAATTATACTTAGACGTAAATGAATTAAAAAACCACACACACAATCATCATTAGAATTTGAAAAAGAACATAAACCCTAATTAAAATTTCCAAAAGAATGAAACGTTTGGAACTAAAAGTAAAGAAAATAGTTAGATATACCAATTCATTAAAAAACACAACCAAAAATCACTATTTCAACAACAAAACGACAGACAATCATCATTTGAACAAGAGCACAACAACACATAGATGCACCCATGTCAACAATGGGAGGAATCAGTGGAAGGTACCATGCATTTAAAAAAAAAAAAGCAATTAAAAAAACAACACATTGGAATCACTGCTAAAATATAATGCAGTTAACAAGATCAATGAAAAACCGGTGGAAGGAACCATGTTTGTCAAAAAGTTATTTTTTGAAGGAGGAATAGCTCGAAGGTATCTTGCATGCAAGTGAAAACACTACACAAGCCGGTCATGAACAGTGTCAACACACGGGAAGCAACAAGCGATTGTTGCTGAGGTTTTAATCCGCAAAAGTTTTGGGCATGATTGGGCCTTCTTGGCCCAAAAAAAAAACATAACATAGCTATTGATTGTCAATAGACATGAATGTAGCTGGCCCCAGGCAGCAGTTACAGTTGTCTTAAAAACTTAGAAATGTATGTGTCGTAGCAGATTGGGGCCCACCAACAATCATGTTGATATATGTACGACAGACCCAAGTGTCATACAACAATTGGTGGGATGAAAATCAATAGTGGTGTTACAAACGTTGCATTGTCTATTGTTTTGATATCTCAAAGTACTAGTTTCTTCTGATGTCACATTTTCATATAACCTCTTCCCTTTGGGCTTCAGACTTTGAGTCTTCACAGACAACATCGTTGATAGGCCCTTCTTCATAATGTATGTCATAATTTTGTCGTGTTGGTGCAACATTTTTCTTAGAATCCATTTCTGACTAAGAGATAACAATCAAAGAAGTATGCATTCTACCATAGTCAATCACATGTTCTCAATGTCATCTTCTAGAAGTCACTTTCATTTCCCTCAAATATTGAAAAACCAATTGCATCTTCCTTCAATAAAACTACATCCTCTCTCTCATAACATTTGATATATTCAATAAATCAATAAATATCCATTATACATGCGTTGGATCTCTTTCCCCGTCCTGAATTCCTTTTATTTTCATCAAATTTGGGTTTTCTCATTTTCCTGACATGTATTAATTTTAAGAGGCATTTGCCTTTATCAATTTTTTACAGAAATACAAGGTGTCTTTATTGTAAAAGATTAATGCTAATCCTTTTCTACCAGCATTAATGATTGTAACCAACACCATCTACTAAATTCTTGTTGGTTGGTTGGATTAAATACATGATGGATGTGGAAAGATTTGGGTTTTCATTTTTAAGATTTAATAAAGCTTTATTCTCCCATAAAATTTAATTACCTACACTACACCCAACTTCTTGTGGGTTATGCTCAAGTTAGTTGCACCCAAAACAATTAGCTTTTTATTGGAAATAGAAAGCATGAACTTATGACAAGGAAGATTTGAGCTAGACTTGATGAAATTTTTTTAGAGTGGAACGGGATTGGGGAATGTACCGCAATGTCACAAGTTTACTATGTTCTCTTAGTGTCTCAGGATGAGTTAGGTATAAAATGTTAAAAAGTTCTAATTTGTTGCCAAATATTTAATGTACTACTAGTTCATTGTTTACTTCTTGATGTATATTTTCTTTTAAAGTAATACTTTTGGAGAGTGAAAAGTCTTAAATAATATTTATTTTGTTAGTTCTCATGAATATGTTCATTCTTTCAAGCAAGAACATGTATTTGTGGGGTAATATGAAATGAGTCACAATAAACATGATAAGGTTATTTAGATTTAGTCATGCCATATCTTTAAATAGGATTCAATCAATAAAAAAATCTTTAAATATGATAATGTCTCTCGATTTTCGTATTCTTCATGGTTTTACATATATGTTTTAAATATTAATTTATTAATTGATCATCCTACCCACTTGAGCTACATACATAGCCAACCATTCTCCTCTCATACCAGGTGAGTTTAAAAAATGGTGAAGTATGATGGGATGAGAAGATGTGAAATATGTATAGTTGCAAGGAAGTCAAGGCAATTTTAGATGCAATTTGCCTCAACTTGTTTTGACCCATGTTCTTATATAGATAAATATTACTATTATACTCGCTATTGATGTGTTTTTTATTCTGATTCTAGATTTGACTTTTCTAATAAAATCAAGAATTCAAAAATTTAGAATACCTTTTTTTTCCGATAATTAAAATCCAAAGTACTTAACGAGAACATATTTCCAAAATAAAGGGAAAAGCGAGAAATTATCTTAAATAAGTTCAAATGAAAATACAAATGTCAAATCTAGTACAAATGAAATTGGATGGGAGGTCTCAACTCCAATAGGGTTATCTTTAATTTAGAAAATATATGTCCTACTTTTAAAGAAAATTTTGCCCATTTGTGTAATTTTTTTTGTTAGATTTGCTAGGAGTTGGAGTCTTTATGCGTTAGTCGTGGCTCAAATTGGGTCATGACATCAATTAATTAAAGATTGAAAATTGCCAATTCACAAGAAACTAGATTACAATATTAAAATCAAGTAATTTGAAACCCCTAGTTTCATTACTTTAATACAGTAGCACCTAACCAAGAGATCACTCTGACCTTAGTATATCCTAACCCTAACCCTAATTTGCTAATAGGATTTATTAGGGTTAGGGTTTATTAGCAAATTAGGGTTAATGTTAGGATCTATTAGGGTTAGGGTTTAGTGTTTAATATTTAGGGTTTTGCATGTAGGGTTAGGGCTAAGGTTTAGTGTTTTGAAGTTTAGGGTTTATGGTGTGCGATTTTAGGGTTTAGGGTTTACAACAGATAGAGTATACGTCAACAATAATTTATTTATTCGATAAATTTATACATCATACAACAACATATACACAATAGCAATGACCTATACAACAACAATAACATACAAATTATATTACACAATGCACCAATGTATCATAAATGGTCACTAATACAGATAACATAGAATACATAATTTGTGCAAATAACATATAATACAGGTATCATAAACAGCTCTATGCTAACTATAAATTTATTAGCAAACTCAATTTCAAATAATTATTATATGAACTACTATAACTAATAATGTTTCATAAATTAAAACTCACAACACTGACGCAACAGTAATAATGCAGGAGCTCTGGGAGTCGCAATAGCAAGGATGCCGGAGCTCTGCGAATTCTAGAGAGAAAAATTTTTAGAGAGATAAGTGAATTTTGAGAAAATGAAAGGAGTAGTATGAAATGGAGAGTGATGGGTGAATTTATAAGCCACGTAAGCTTGAATTCGCCAACAAGGGAGGCAAATTCATGTAAAGTTCACCAACCTTGAAGGCGAATTTGGTTAAAAATTGGATTTTGGGATTGCACTGAAATCACCAGGCTTGTTGGCGATTTCAAGCCAAATTCGCCAACCTCCTAGGCGAATCCAGGCCAAATTCACCAACCTCATTGGCGAGTCCTGCATGGCATGCCACGCATGGCACGGATGCCACGTCAGCCCAAACCATGGTAGTTTGGTAAATAGTTTGTACAAGAGGGACAAAAGAGTAAAAAACCCAGAATATGCATATTCTACATTAGGTTATACATTAATCCCGTAAATCCGTGGTGTCTATCAACTCAAGTGGGATAAAGTGCAAAAATTGGTTATATATTTTTTGGTTGAGATTGGTACAATTTTAAGAAAAACTTCAGACCCTCACTGCTCACTGGTTTGACACGAGTCAAATCTTAATCACCAGAAATTGACAGACAGATTTGATAGGGAAGTTCACGTTTGCAATTTGAATATAAAAATCCCATGTAACAGCACGTTTGAAAAAATGGGGGCTATTATTATAGATTGAGCATGCCCAAGAATTCTCATGTACAGCCTCCCATCTTGGTGAAAATATGGGAGATGGGAAGAAATAATATGGTTCAAACCACAACGTTTAAGAAACCTCTTGCAGTGATTTCTTCTTGTCTACTGATAATCTAGCAACTTCTTGCAAATTATTGTTGGGCACTCTTTCACTAAAACGATCTCTGAGAAATTCCACGGCCATGAAAGTAAGGGCGGAAGCCGGAATGTACCAAGTAATCCTCGGGATGCTACCCCTAAACATCCCCTTCATGCCTTCCCTTGCCCATATTGTGCAAACTGCATCCAACCAGCCCTTGTACCTATGACAAATTGCCATCAATTTAGCTTATTCCATAAGAAACATGACCAGTTCGTGATGATGGTAAGAAAATAAATAAGTAAAATCACAAGTTACTATTCTTTAGAAGCCAATTCTATACTAGAGACCCCCGAGTGTTCAAATAGTTAGTGGAGTTGATACCTCAAAGTTGAATGCTGCACTTGCAATCTTGTTTTGACAACATCCAAGGGAGTGGTGAGATATGCGCTAAGACCTGTTTAAGTATGGTGAACACAAATTAATAATCCTGGACAGTTAACTGAGTTTCAACGTAAACTAGGAAAACTGCAGCACTCAGGATTGAAGGCAAAACAGAGGACATACCACCAGCTAATCCTCCTAAAAAAAGTCCTTCAAATGAGTTATTAACATGCCAATTTGGGTTAGTTATCCATCTTTGCTTCCCATATTCTGTAACACCTTTTAAAGCTTCATAAAACACGACCTATGCAAAGAAAATATCAATATAACATTAGAAGCACGACTAAAAAAAAAAAAAAAAGATAATGCTAATGGATTTTTCTAGAATCAGGGCCAAGGCAATCACTAACTCAGCCATCTATACAACAAGAAGATCAAACAAGAGAAAAAACTATCAATAAAGAAAAACTTTTCAATCTCAGCATGTCTCAACATATTTGAGAGGGAAATTGTTAGGTCGGACCAATTTGTTAGGTCGTTTTTGGGACCCAACAGGCAAGAACAAATAAAAGGAATTTAATAAGTAAAAGAGGATATTATTGAATCAAATCAAGAGGCTGGTTCCCTTAACAACTCAATAATAATTCTACACCCTAACCTAAGGAGAATACTCCTATTTATAATAGTTTGTATTCCTAATTTTACTCCTAAGATAATAATTAGATAAATGCTAATAATTAAAGATAAACTAATAAAGATAAAATAGATAAACTAACTAATAAAGATAAAATAGATAAGCTAACTAGTTGTTTTCTTATCCTTCCTAGTATAAACTTTCCATGTTGAGGGCTGCTTATCTTTTATCCTAACAGAAATTCCTCTAAAAAACTTCGAAGTTTTTTCACCTTTACGTTTGTACTTGTACGCTGAAGTACAATCTTTTGAGATTTAAAATAGAAGTATTATTTATTTAGCTGTGCAAGAGTGACTGGCAAGGCAGCGAAATTAATAAATCAGACCCAGACATAAGTAACCACCCAAAAGAAGTTCCAATATGTACAAGCTCAGAAGTTCAGCTTCCAAGATTGGTTCCGTGAAGATCATCCCTAAACTATCTATGCAAAATGCGTCCATTCTTTCCTACCTATATCTATGTCCACCCATATGGATATTCCTTACATACAACTGCAACTGTCTAGGCCCATTTTTTAAGTTTAGCACCAATTTAAGGAACTTAGTTGGCAGTGACAAATCATGAGATGCCTTAGTCACATCGTTAAGTGGACTTCCAGTAAAACAAAAAAAAAGATCAAAAAAAAAATATTTAAATTTACTTTAGACGGAAAAACAAAATGGATATAATAGATTATGGAGTAGCGAATCTAGTGAAACTCTAGATTATATAAAATACCATTAGGCCAGCAAATGGAACATCCCTTGCCAGAGTAGAAAAATATCTGCAAAGCCAAGAAAAATAAAGGATTAGAATCATGCTTCAAATTATGAGACAAAAATAAGCATACTTGCGAACTGAATAATTAAATTATTATGAATACTCCATGATCCCTATTACCATATACAAATAAATGAATGGAATGCCTTATTGGTGCCTATAATACTATATATTGTCTAGTCAACTGCACAACTTCCATAAACTCTATTAAGTGAGAAAGAGGATCTCTCATGCTAGTTAAATAAATAGCATAAAATTACATCTTTGAAGATAAATTGAGTGTTTCTAGATTATACCCTGCATATAAACCCTTCAAGCCCTGAGTTCTCCATATTGAGCAGCCAGCATGAAACATCCCTGTGTAATAACCATATAGTTTTGTGCCAGACTTCGTCGCAATGCCATCATTCATGGCAAGAGAACTCCAAGATGCAACTGTTCCCTGAACCTGCATCCTTTGCTTCATCACTTCGCATGGAACATACACAAAAGAACCAAGAGTATCTCCTGAAAATATAGAGAAAATTAAGGTAAAAAACATGATCCCTTCGATGCACGCTCATATGGTTACAGAAGTCATGCTTAAAAAACCCTTCAAACTTAGCAGGAATAAAATAAGTGACAGAGTAGGACAATATGTAAATATACAGAAGACAACACATTGTATTGTAATTTACAGAGGAAATAGTTAGGCATATACAAAACTAAAAATGGGTGGAGCAACAGAACGGAAAACTGAAACATAGTCATGAGGGGAAAAAATACTGGCATAATTAGTCAGATTACATTACAACTGCTTTCTTGCACATGCCCCTCAGTGAGTCAAAATGTATAACTCGGAACACAGAAAATACAAAAGTATTAGATGCTTCAGATTAGCTTACCAACAGCTCCAGCAATGAAATGTGCCCAGTGGCCCTTAAGGTTGGGATGTGAATCCTCAATCCACTTTTTAGTGGACTCTATGACACCAAAATATGTTGCACCAGTAGCAAGAGACCCAACAACCCCAGGTGCTACACCCCTGTAAAAGCCTACACAATTTAAATTAATCACAAGGGGCACACATTTCTGTGTTTTCAGTCCAAAGTGTATACAATAACAACAACAACTAAGTCTTCTCACACTAAATGGGGCCGGTTACATGGATCAAACAATGACATAGTATCCTAAAGTAAACGATATCTATAGGCAAACTATCTAAATATAAATCTAAAGTGTCTAATACTATATTCATGAATTACTTTAAATTGAGAAAAATAAGTGTAAATTTATGCCATCATTCATCTATCTAAATGCATGCTTGGCTTTGAATATTTTACACTTAAAGAAAAGAAAGCTTTCAGTAAAAAGCTCCCTCTTAACAATTTTGACTATAAACCTTTTTTAAAGTAAAATAAGCTACTTTAAACACACCCTAATGTTATTTAACATGAAGAAATTTCATAGATAAAAACCATAAGAAATAATCCATAGCAAGGAAAAAATATTAAATAATCAAAATAATTTACCTTTTAATCCATCAGCCTGCCAGACAAACCGCACCATCTGCAATATGCTCTTCTGGGCCTAAAGACAAATGATTTTCCCAAAGGAGAAAAACTTTAGAAAGACTACATGAGAAGAGAAATGTGTATGTAACTTTTCAAATGTTTTTGTGAGAGTGTATAAAATGCAGGATAATTTATCTATAGAATATAGACTACAACTAAACCTGAACTCCATCTAAAATAGCTTGACTTTGTATTCGTGTCTTAATGGTATCCACTGGATGCATCATTCCTTCCCCAAAAGCCCCAGCAACAGCTCCCCACACAAACTCTCTCCATACTTGAACAAAATCAAAATATAAGATAATTACTGTAAATAATAATTCCAAAAAGAAAAACAAATGGTATATACTATGAGTCTATTTGTTTTCTAGTGACAGTAAGGCTTTAAGATCATGAGAAATCATATGGACACTTAACATACAAAAAGTGTATAATGCAAAGTGATAAGGTGCATGTAGCCAAAGAAAAGCCCAATTTTCTAGCAGGGTTGTACTTTTCCCAACTGAAACCCTAATATATAACCCAGTCAAACTCAACCTCCAGACATAGTATTTGTTTAAATTTTTATAGATGCATTTATTTGTTTGAACATTAAGCCAGGCCAAGCCAATTCATTCCTTGTACCATTTAAACCAAGGAAGCAGTAGGGCTTGTGCACCATAATACATGACATCACGCAAGCAATTTCAAGTAAATAACTTAATCTCCAGCCAGAGCTAACTGCAGCAACATACCACAAACTCTATGCTAATGTCATGACACACTACTCAAACATGTCGGAAAATATCATGTTGAATTACGTCAGTCCACATAAAGTTTTTCACCGGTCTCCTGCGTTGACGGCATCACTCAAATCATTATAATTAAGAAAAACATCTCCGGATTAATTAAACAATATCTGGTATACTGATATCAAAACCATAAGGCAACATTGATCATAATTTGTCAAAATCTCAAACAATATGTAGCATATTTAAATTCGTATGTTAGAATTATTAATTATCCATCAAATTGATAAAAATCAACCATATTAACACACTTCGGATTCACAGACAACACTTGATCCTAGTTTGCAAATTACAAAGGGAATTTATTCGTGGCATGATCTTAACGGCAATGGAGCTTAATTTGTTTATCCGATGTTCCAAAAATTTCAAAAGCAGAGATTCAAGAAATCGGCCACGTTCTTCACTCGTTTAAAACCAACAGGTTACAAATAAATATGAAACCTTGTGTGTGGTAAGTAACAACGCTCCATTAACATTGCATGCGATCGTAGTAATCCGCAGAATCAAAAGGGGCTTACCAAAGAAATGGCCACGAGAAACGTTCTTTGAAGGTTGTGTTTCGCCGGGAGTGGAGCTCTGAACCGCCATTGAAGAAGTAACAGCTACTTCTTTTCCGCGCTAGGGTTTTGAATGGGCGCGCTTTCTCAAGGTTCTGCCAGAGAAGAACAAGGGTTTTAAAGGATTTAGAATCTTTTTGTGAGAAGAAATGAAAGGTAAAAAACTGGAAACGTGGGCTAAAAGAAACGTAGAAATTTGCTTGCTTTAAACAAAAAACAAAAATGCACGGTGGAAAAAATATTTGTTTGTTTTTCGAGTAGTGTCGTTAGGGGTGGGAATAGGCTAGACCCTGTCAGGGCCTGTGGCCTGGCCTATTTGGTAAAGAGGCTAGGTCCAGGCTATTTGCCCAGGCCATTTTCAAAGCCTGTTAGGTCTGTCAGGCGGGCCTGTTTACTTACAAATGCACATATGTTTATTAAAAAATAAAAACTCATTTACCTTGCAAAGGAGTTTGAACCCAAGACCTTCTTGGTACTAAGTAACATGGTAATCACTAGACTAACATTACTTTTTGTATCATTCTATGTAATTATATTTATTAATATAATTTTATCATTTTAATTTTGCTTTTGCTTTTTAAAGTAAGTAACCCTAGACGGCTATATGCCTATTATCTCTCAAGACTCACATCTCTCAATAACTCTTGTGTTGTGAATTAATGTTGTGTTGAGAATAATTAGTATTGTGTTGAGAATTAATGTATTGTGTTGAGAATAATTATTGTTTATTTGGTATTTTGATATTATTTATCTTGTATGTTTTGGATGTAGATCGTATTTGGATATTATTGGTATTGTAAGATGATTGATTATTGTTATTAAATTTTATTTTATTGAGTGTGTAACAGGCCGTGAATGTTATTTTATTGAGTGTGTAACAGGCCGTAATAATAGGCCGTGAATGTTATTTTATTAAGTGTGTAACAGGTTGCAATAACACGCCTCAATAACAGGCCAAAAGTAACAGCTTTTTTTTATTATAAAAAAAAAATCACGCAGGCCTGTTAGGTTCCAAGCCAGGCTAAAAAAAAAGCCTATAACAGTTAATAGGTCAAGCTCAAGCCAAAAATTTACGAAACAGGTCTGACCTGTGAAGGGTCCGACCTGGCCTATTCCCACCCGTAATTGTGTGGTACGCATAATCCATTTTATTTATGAGAAATACTATTCCTTGTATAAGTTATGTATGGAATACGGTTTTATATGCTTTTGCCTCTTAAAAATCGTTTTTTTTTTTTGGCATTTACACCAGCAATGTGACTGTCGTATTTGTACGCGGAGCAAAGAGTGGTGAAATGAAAATTTGTTTTTGGAGAAGGGCATAACAGTCTTTTTCTACTTACTAAGAGTCTAAGAACATGGGAAAAATTTAGAAAGAAGACTTGGTTATTGTGGGAAATGATGTTAATCACTTTTGCCTTGTGTTATACAAACAGTAACAAGTTGCAATATTCAACCGTAGATGAGCTTAAATGAGAAATGAACGGTTTATAGCACCACGGTACAGTGTTTTTATGTCAATGTGCATCACGCACCATAATTGTCAAGGTTTATCTAAGTAACTGCCATTTTTTTATGTATCTTATTTTTTATTTAAATCTAATCTTTCATTTTCCAAGGATGTGCTTGGTTTTTGAGATATGGCAGGGACAGAAACATAAAATATCAGATTAAAAGTTAGTCTTGTATTCTATTTAATGATGATATATAAAAATATAATTTATTATATCTGTATCATATTTAGTTTTGTGGTGACAAGACATAAAAATATAATAAATAACTTAAAATACATTTTGAGTCTCCTTATCACGATTTCATTAAAACTCTCATTCTGAACTTGTCTCCATGTCCTAACGAAGCGGACGTACACATTGATTTTTTTGTAGTGAGACAAGTTTTTATAGTTGTCTTCGTAACCAAACAAAATTTTGTGTCCTCGTGTCCTTATATTTGTGCTATATATCAACAACTAAAGGCAACTGAAGAGATACTTTTATTACAAAGATCTCCACATAATAATTTTATATATTATTTAATATTTATTTAATAACTTGAAAAATGTAAAATATAATAAAATATTAAAATTTTAATTGAGTTTAATTTTCATTAAGTTATTTTGAAAGTAGTTTGTTAACATGCATATCTTAATATTAATTATCACATATTATATGCTCAAAATATTCAAATAAAATTAAAAAGTACGGAACTCTTACTAAATAGAATATCACAATAAATTAATTTTTTTTATTAATAATTCAATATTAATATAATTATAGTAAAACTTTAAAAATATAATTAATATATATGTGCATAAAGTTATATTTTTTATTATCCACATATTTTTTTACTTTGTGAAAAGAGTATTAATGCATAATTATTTTTGAATTATTTTTTATTTAATATGTATAACTACAGGATATTTCGATAAGATAAATAAAATTATAAACGTAAATAAAAAAACATAAAAATAGATTATAGTGTAAGTTTTTACATTTAAAGGGAGTAGAGCATATATATATATATATATTGAAAATAGAAGCAACAGTTGTGTCTTCTTCTTCTCCACTGCAACTCTATGAGTCGACACCCCCGTCACTGCTAGCAAAGTGACTTCATCCACACACCCTCAACTGGTTCTCTCCTCTCGTTCGCTCACCTTCGTCACATAACCAAATTAATTGTCACGTGAACAATTAATGACTTAACATGACATTAGCGACTAAAACCTTATAAAAAAAAATTATGAAAGGCTATTTTTAACAAAAAAAATTATGAAAAAATAAAAACATATTTAACCCTAATAAATACTTTTCTTATATAGACCAAATTAACCGTCGAACCATAATTAGCTAATATGTTAGGTGACATGGTTCACCAATTCCTGAGTTAAATTCCAGTTTGACATTTTAGAAAGAACAGTGTTGTTAGGAGTACATCACTTTTGCATTCATTGTACATCTACTAAAACATTTTATATAAAATGAGTCTCACTCCGTATTTCATAACTGTCACATTCTCTCTCATGCATCCCATAATCGTCACTTTCATCTCATTTGCGTGTGCACACACTCCATGACCAAAACAATTTACACTTCTCTCCCTCTCTCATTCTCAATCATTTGAAAAATCAAACAGTTATCGTTTCTCTTACTCTCATTCAATATACAAACTTTTACAAAGTATCTCACAAACTTTTGAATAACGATACACAAACTTTTATGTATATAAACAACATATATAGTAACCAATTTCAAATTTTGGTAACATACATAGACTATTGAACACAAAAAGACAAACAATAGCACAAACTTACACAAGAATTAACTACCTTTCAAAATTTTTAGATCAATCATAACCACCAATCACATCAATTAAGGATAAACCTTTATAATTGGACCACACAAAGTTATTTAAGAGATTTACCCTAACAAACAATGGTGCTGATGCAAATTAACAAGCAACCAATTTTTAAATTTGGTAACATACACAAACTCTTGAATATAAAAACACAAACATTAGCACAAAATTACACAAACTTTTAATTAACATTCAAAATTTTCAAATCACTTATAACCACAAATATACATATTTTTACAAAGTACTTTACAAACTTTTAAACAATAGTACACAAATTTTTTATATGTGGATGAACAACATATCCAACCAATTTCAAAGGTTGGTAACAATATACCTATACTCTATTTTACACAAATATTTCAAAACAAATGTACAAACTTTTGTGTTCATTTACATAGACTTTTTAACAAACAAAAACAAAAAATATGATTAAAATGAAAACAAAAACTAAGAAAACTTTGATGTTCATGTACACAAACTTTTGAACATCTGAAAACAAAATATAAGAGAAACAAAAACTCTAGATCCATAACATCTTACGAGGTTTTAGTACTCAGTTACACAAATTTTTCTTTAAAAATACGCAATGTTGAATACCCAAAAAACAACAAATATAGCACGAGGAGGAGGACCAAATTAAACGTACCCCATCCACTCTATACTGCAAATGAAAAATACGATGAAGGAAAAAGAGAAAAAAATTAGCATGCGATACCCACGAAAGAAGAGAAAGAAGAAGAAAAAGAGGAAGATGAAGAACAAAAAGGAGAGTAGGAGTGCATAAAATCTTGATTTAGAAAAAAAAAAATATACAATACGCAGTATGCGTTTAAAATTTAGGTAACCATACGGTAGGCGCCATATATGGGATACCCAAAGCATTTTTGCACAGAGAAAGAGCAAAAGTATGAAAAATATAACAATTACGAGAAATAAAGACAATCATATGAACACGGTTGATATACTCATTACTCAAAACCATGAGCAAAATCCCCCTTCAAAGTCTCGGATATTTCAGTAGATAAACCATACAAAACAAGCTACAATACTTATTGCAAATTGCCAAGTTAGACTGATGATATTCTAAATTTCTTACTCAAGTCCTTTAAGTCTATTGTTAATTTTCAAAGGCTGCACCTTCCTACCTGCTAAAAATCCCACATATGCGCCATTAGACACTGATTTCCTTCCATTTACCACTGGTTTCGAAACCCGGTGGCACATCAGATTTGTCAAGAGGATTAGAATGCTGAGAGATACTCCTGGGTTTATTAATCCAAAACTTCATTTTCTGTTCATCATTTATAACATGATCAATTCTCCCCACCAAGTCCTTTCCTCCAATCATATCCACATCCATATCAACCGGCTCCATGCCAGTAGCTTTATTGATGTTACTTCGGCGGCGAAAGACCCCCCACAGGAAACATCCTACATGTACTGCTGCAATAGTACCTACGAACACAAAAGGACAAAACAAAATTCAATAAAGCACACACTTGCAAAAGCAAAAGTTTCAAAGTAGGGTTTGGATCTGATTTTCGAGACTGCACCCTCCAACCTGAATTTTAATACTCAATAGCCATTAATTCAAAAGTTTCACACTACAGCACATCACATGTTTATTTGGGTGTTGGTCAGGGCTTTAAGAATGTAAGGTAAAGTTAAAGCTTGAAACTAGTAACTTGCCCCTTGAGCGCATATTCAGCTGATTTGGGGTAAACACCAGCAACTCCACTCCATCAATAGAAGTTCTCAACATTGATTTTTCAGCATTCATAAAGTCAGATATGCTATTTAAGTTCTTTCTGGACCTACAATGGAGAATATGCAATATAAGTAGCCCAAAGGCAAAAAAGCGAAGGACAATCAAAATAAGAACCAAAAGCTGACCTCTCTGTGTCATCTGATGGAAAGAAGTACAATGCGATATCTTGAAGATTACAATCATTCTGGAATACATCAGTGAAGACATCCGACCTTGGAAATGACTCCAGTTGAAGGACTGAGGGCATTCTTTTTGAAAGCCTATATGCTTTAGAATTAACAGTACCTGGAGGATGTGCCTCAAACCCAGCACAAAATTTGCCAGATGCAGCAAAACAACCCCTATAAAATGGTAAACAGCAAATTAAGTTTCAGATTAATAAAACTTTATTCATGCAACTAAATGCCAAAACATCTAAAGGGGTCATATACTTGCCAGAAATTCCCTAAGATATTGTTCAGGAAATGCATAGATTGATTTAAGAGAACAAGAATCAGAATTTCTTTTATTTAGAAAATGAAAGAAACATGATCTTGTGCATGGTCTCTTGATAGAAGCTGTTCTTCAGCAGCCTTAAAGACGGAAAGTTCCAATTCAACAAGTACCAAGCCAAGGTTATGTCACAATGTGCAACTTTTGACAGAATTTAGGATAGGGTTATCTTCATAGCTTCTACGGGTGTTTTGCAAATGGTCTTTTAGATCTCACTTAGACGTGCAAAGAAATTGGCATGTCTTTTTACACAACTAATCTTTTAGGACTTGCATGTTTTCTTATGCTTTCTAATTGTGAGGACGTCTTATTCTCTCTCTAATGTACATGTTCGATGATTCCAACACTTAGCAACAAGGGAGGGAAATAGTCCAAATGAACATCCTGGAAATTGTGATTTTGGAGGATAAAATCTGTGCAAAGTATCATCACTCCTCACAAGAACCATGCTTTTTAATGCACTGATAGGTAGTTTCATAACCCCCCCCCCCCCCAAACAAAAAAAATGTAACTATTCTTCAAATATAGTATGCTATATATCCCCGCCTCCTTTTTATTTCACACCAAACAAACCATCCAAATTTTTGCTTGTACTTATAGCCCAACATTTCCATATTTGCCAGAAAGAATTAATATTTACTATTGCAAAGGGAGCGATCAAAACTCTTTTTCCAAACACAACTATGCAAAATCAGAAAAAGATTAATGTACGTACATCCATGCATCTAAAGTAAATAGTTTACATTAACCTGTGTATATGGTCTGATTTAACCAAACTGCTCGAAAGAAGTTATTCAAAGTGCTAGTATAAACAAAAGTGCAAAGAAAATCTGATAGGTTCGTTCTCGTTACAGATTGGAATTAGCTGTGCATTGGCCACCACAAGAAATAAGCAAAAAATAAGTTACATAAAAAAGGTGACAAGGAAAAAGAGGTACACACCTCCAGGCAGTAATTGAAGAGGGCAAAAATTTTCCATAAAGATTGATGTTTTCCTTAATACTTTGAATATTGCCTTTTTCAATATTGTTGCATTCAGATTCAGCAAAAAGGATGCCACCTAAAGATAACACAGAACAAAAGGGAAAATAATGTTCAAACCCCACAGGCTGCAAGTGGCTAATGTCACGACACCTTCAAAGATACGTGTCTACATGTGCATATTGAGATGTTAGGAGTTAGGACTTTAAGTAAATGCATCAAATGATAGTAGAAAGTGGCAGAAACACTAAGGAATTCAAAACAAGAGTATCCTCTACCTGAACCAATACCGGGTAAAGATTTTCTTACTGATATAGCTTCACAAGGTGCTCCTTCTATATGGTTTTCTATATGAAGATCAAGGGTTTGAACTTCTTTATCAGGTACTAATCTGCCCAGTAGTTTCTGATTTTCTTGAATATGCTCCTTCATTCGTCCTACAGGATGTATGGATGCTTTCTGTTTGAAGGGTGTAAAACAATAGGGATAGCACCAAAGATGGAAAGAAATTCTCACCTTTTGACAGTGAGCGATAAGCCAGTTGATCAGTCACTGGATTCTTGGGCCCTTCATCATTTCTTGGAAGCTTCTTAAATAAAGTAGGTGATACGCTAGGATTTGAATTCAGTGCAAGGGAGGGAATCTTTGAAGTAACAGTTTTAGATTTAACAGAAGCCTTCAGGTTCATCAGCAAGGTAGATTTTGCTGGAATAAGTTTCGCGGGAAAATTACCAGAAGAGAGCTTAATGACTTCATCTGCTGGAATGTACTTGACTTTCCCAGTTGCAACATTTCCTTTCCTTTTAGAAGCCTGCTGGCCAGGATCCTGATTCACTTTAAATGTTGAGGTTGTACCATTTTTGGATTGGCAAGATTCACAAATCCAGTTTGCAGGAACTTCGGTGCAATGCTTTCGCATGCAGTAACTGAAACAGCAAAGAAATTACATTAATTCATAACAAGACTCAACACATCAGCATCACTAATACTGCATAGGCATATAGCAAAACCATTGTTCAAAAGGCAAACCCAGTGGTTTGTCAGGTAAATGTAATAAGAATATGCATAAAATTATGTGCAAATTATTATTTTGTAAATTTGCACTTAGATACTTTCTTTGATCATCGCATTATATTTCTTCATTTACCCGCAAATGAAAAGTTCTAGTGCATTTCATAGTAGATTGGACATACTAGATTTGTAAAAGAAGTAACCTTAAGAATTAAGTTCTCATAGTTCCCAACAAAAGTACATTAATTCTAACAGACAAGCTGGTACATATATCACTTGCCATAAATTTAGCATTAATAATTTTATCAAAAATAAATAATTTTAGCACTAATAAGGTTTGTTTAAATAAAATAGACTGAAAAGTCAACAATTAAAAAAATTAAAAAATATATATTAAAAGGGTTTTGCTAAAGGCATTGGTTAAGGAAGCTATAATGGTAAGTTTTAAGCTTCTAAAACATTCAATTTCATTAAAAACATACAATCTTTACTTTTTCAATACAAAGTTTCTATTTTTGCTTTCTTCCAGCAAAATCTATATCAAAATTTTTTAAAAAACCAGAGGCATAATGAAAGAATATAAGAATATGGGAGATCATTACCAATGTTCACGAGCTACTTTGCACTTAATGCAAGTAACAATTACTTCAGGAAAGCCAATGTCACCACATATATCACAAGGTTCAATCTGCAAAGGAATAATGAACATGTAAATATCAACCATGAATGAAGAACGGCAAACTTTATAACCTATAAAAGAAGCAGACCATATTTCCCAATTCAACTGCAGAAGCTAGGTATCAAAAGATTGAAAATACCACATGTGAACTCATATGGGTAAGATAGTTGCTCCTTGATGCCCACAAATCACAACCAGTGAAGTTCATGTGATAATCAAGCAATTTTTACATATATCCTCAAACCTAGTCTTTCATGAATGAAATGCCAAAACCCATTGAAGACTATCGCTTAGTGAAGGGGGGAAAAAAATCAGTTAGGACAACTAGATACTTAGTAAATTCCAATGACCAATTTGCAAATATTCCACTAGGTCCCTTAGAAGTCATCAAGTCAACAAAGTGCGTTAGCAAGCTTGGTACAAGTAGAAACTTGGTAATTAATGCGAATGTGTGTCATGCCAATTAGTGTTCAAACTAATAGCAATGTCAGCAGCAATTTTAACATATAATACTCATAGTTCAGCCAATAATCAACAGCATACTCTGTATTTTTCAAAAATAACCAACTTTGAGAATAATCAACTAGATATCATCGTGAATTGAAAGAGAGGAAGATGCAGGAATAGATTAAATAATCAATTTCAGCCTAACATTTTTTATTTTGACAAAATATTAAAAAAAAATTTAATGATAGTACCAAAATAGTATTTTACGTTTCAAAATAATTGTTCACTTTTCTTATTTAAAATAATTCTCCACCTATTAAATTTAAACATCATTAATTATTTTTTTCACTAACATAATTCTATTAAATAAACTTTTTCACCTACTTTTATTAAATAAACTTTTTCACCGTACTAACTCTTAACAACTGACAGTAAATAATGCCAATTTGGTGAAAAAAGTTGACTGGGCTAGTAGGTGGACCTCGTGGTGAGAGGAACCATGAGAGACGTTGCTCTTGATCGTGGGCCCCCCACCTCTGCCTTCGGTGATCCTATCGGACCTCGTCTCTGGCGAGATGCCGCCGTGGGATACGTCGGCGGCGAGGCGCCAGCGAAACCTGAGGCGTTGTTGTTCATGGAAAATGGGTTTTGGCTAAAACGCAGAGGAACGCTGCGTTTCGGGAACGTGGGGGAAAAGAAAGGGTTTGTGAGCTGGTGATACGTGACCGGTTGAAGGTGTGGGGACTGAGGTTGACCAGAGGAACTTAATGTGTTGCAATTTGCAAAAAATGAGAGAGCGCTTCAACTTGGAGAAGACGAAAATGGTTGGGAAGGTGTTTCTTCTTCCCGCCATTACTCCTCATCATCCCGCGGCTGCGGATCCGAGGAGGATCAGTTTCGGAACAGCCGTGTGGTGGTGGCTCGCGGGAAATCGGACTCGGAGAAGAACGGCTGTGGGGTTCGACGCAGAGTCCGACGAAGAGGGAGGGTTTTGGGACAGCGAGGAGTGGGAAAAGGAAATGCGGGGAAGAGGGATTCTTACCTGGCGAAGTTGGTGAGGTCGCTGCACCTGCATTGTAGCGGCCACAGCAGTTCAGACACAGAGAGAGAGTAAGAGAGACAGAGGAAACGAAAACGTCGCAGTGTATAAAAAGGGAGTGCGGAAACGTGGAGAACAAAAACTCTTGTGCTGCGGAAGTGCTGCGAAAGTGCTGCGAAAATGAATGAACCAATCGATCAAATTTTCGGAGTAAGACGGATGGTATGCAGGGAATGGATACCATGCTACGCTCATGTATGGAAGTACCCAATTTCTGATATTACAATGCGACCAACTAATTACAAGTGTGCCACTGCACTCTTTTATTAAACAAAATTTTGAAAATTACAAAGAAAGTCATCATTCTTTTTCTTTTGCAAATAAGTCCTCCCCCCCCNAAACCCATGTCTCTCCCAAATTGCCCTAATAGTAGCCAACCATCATCCACACTGGTCTACAATCATCCGATCTGAGGATGTTAATTTCAAATAGCAAATTTTTTTAATTTTTATGAATTTGTTGTTGGTGTAATTGGATTAGATGTAACTGAAAATTTGATAGGTTTTAACTTGAATGCCTATTCGTAGTTGGCTAATTGTGATTCCTTAGCATTTAATATGTTCTTGTACCGATGAAGTTGATTGTAAATTATTCGCGAGGAATTTATATAGGGAACGAAGTTACTTGAATATGAGTAGAGGGTGAGGAAAACGTCTTGACAGAAGCTCCAATGCTTGGATAAAAGCTCCAAGCAGGTTTCTCGCTTAGAGAGAGTGCGGCAGCGGGGTGTACTTGCAAAGGCACTCTGATGCTCAAGTAAACACAAGTACTAGGTGAGTTCTTTAGAGAAGGAATGAGTGATACCTGGTGACTCGAGGTCATGTGCTTTTATAGATGAGCTAGGATGTTAAGATAGAGATAGAGCGAGGGAAATTCACATAACAGCTTCCCCGACTTACCTTTCCCTGTTTATCTAGGAGTTGGTTACAGATTAAGGGAGGAGAAGTTGATGTTTCCTCTTTTAGCTTTGCTGGGCCAAACTGAACCCAAAGTTTTGGGTTTGCGACCTTCTTCTCATCTGGGTGTCGTGAAGCTCTCTCTCTTTAGGTCGGTGTGAGCGTATGAGGAGAGCTTCCCCTACTCCTTAGTGGTTTGAGGTCTTTATGAGCCCTTTGGGCAAGATAAGCTTCCCTCTCTCCTTAGAGGGTATGCACCCTTTAGGGAAGATGAGCTTCTTTCCCTCGTTAGAGGGTTAGAGCTCTCTAAACCCCTTGTCTTTAACCCGTAACATTACCCCAAACACAAGCTCGTTATATTACTGACGAGTGTCGTGCTTTTGTCTTTTGGACATTTGTAGCTTGCTTTTAATTGATCGTATTTGTCCTTCAAATTTTGTCACTTTACGGGTATTTTTAGTACCGTTATTTGTAAATTTTGGTTGGACCTTACTGCGCGATACTACTGGAAAGGACAGTTTCAATATTTTCCATACGCAATCCCTTGTATAGACGTTGGGGTGGACGCATACTAAGATAGAAAAGGCCCGCTAATATGCCCAATGTCCCTGCTGCAATATGATGAGAAGCTATCCTCCCGGGAACAAAAGGATCAAAACCTTCTACACCCCATGCGGGATTTACGGATTGTACCCTTACTATATTTTCTTTGACCTTTTCTTTTTTCAGAGCCTTCAATCAAAAAATTTGACTTCCCCCTTTTTCTCCTTTCAAACATATTTAAAATTTTCACTCTCCCCATTTCTCACTTTTCCCCATTTTGACCTTTTTTCAAAATATTTCAAATTTTCCTCTCTCCCCTATTTTTCATCTTCCCCGCTTCTTTTTTTTTTTCACTCTCCCACCTTACTTTCTCATTTTATTTCTCTACTTCCCCACTTCCATATAATGGAGAGTCACCGGAGATCGCCGCCTGCAATGGCCCACGACGAAGAGCCTGTCGCAAGGGCCCAAGATATTTTCGAAAACGCGTTGCAGTGAATCTAGAGCGCTCCAGCACGTCGGTAGCAGCGAGGCGCTTCAGCACACGCTGCTAATCAAAAACCCTAATCCACGCCCCTTGGAACAGAGAAGGGGTTTGACTTGCCCTTTTGGTCACATCTCCGCCTATAAATAGAGCTCCCCTCTCCCCCTTTCAACTTGCTTAGAGCTTCAAACTCCTCTCCTCTCTTGAACGGATTTCTGTTCAATTTCTTCCTCTCTCCTTCGTGAAGATGCGACGTCTTTGCCATAGGTAGGTAGCTAGTCCTTTAAGGATGACCTTGGGTAGTAAAACCCAGCACCGCTACTTTGGTAGTGATGGCCCTATGGCAGTCCACGATCACCGTGGCGATGCCAGATCGTTGTAACGACGCCAGATCGCTACCGTAGAGCCTACAATTATGTTTTTCATATGGGTTTTTGATGGTGTGATTTCTGTTAGCCTTTCCAGGTGCCAACACTACGCTGCTTGGAGCTCCCAATGTTAGTGCTCCTTAGCTCCATGACATGCCAAGTGAGTGAAGGTCCCAACGCGTTAACGGTTCCACCTCGGTGGTCTATTAATAGAGTCAGTTGTCCATCATAACATATATATATATATGATTAGTAGTTGATAATTTCCATGCTTACATGATGACGATATATTGTATGATGATATGCTTATGCTATGATAGGGTAGGGACTTAAGACTATAGGCTTGATATTCCTTAGAACTGTTAGGTTAGGATTACATAACAGACCCTAATAAAGACTTCATTTAAGGAATGAACCCCTAACTAAGGGCAGGTTCTAACAAGGCAAGACTTGGTACTTAAGTTGTCCATTGTGACGCACATTTCTTACTTGGGAATCCTCCCCTAAGTATGAGACCTCAGTCCTTGACCCCGGATAGGTAAAGAAGACTAAACTAACTAGGATACCTTGGTCATAATCGGTAGACTTAGGTTCTAACAACTTGGGTAACTAAGCTAGCTCACTTAAAAGACTTTACAAACAGTAGATCTTAGGATATATGACGTAGTATAGTACAAGGTCAACGACCTTGTAGATCAAACTTAGTATTAGATAGCATTGGGCTTTAGGCTCTTCAAATTATGGCATGTGTGCCCTTCTAGATTTAGATTATATGAGCGTCAGGCTCCTCCGATTAGGGTATGCGTACCCTCACAGGTATTTGGGTTGAGCGTACCAAAACCAATCGGATTTATCTTGGTGAAGCAAGGTCGAGATAAGATTCCCTTGAATCAAGGATCGGGAGGCATCTCTCCTCGCGCCCCTCTGCTAGGAGGTGGGTACACGCTGCAAATAAATCAGATTTACTTTATAGTAGTTTATTCAGATTTACTTCAGCTTCTATGTTTTATTTATTATTTAGTATATGTATATTTATATGCCATGACTATACGCAATATATGTTATTTGTGTGGTACTGAAGTAACCACCACTGAGATGACAAACTTACCCCTATGTTAATATCATTTTTCAGATACAGTAGAGGACAGTGAGAACGTCCCTCTCGTCCAGTAGAAGCGAGGACTTGACGTTAGTGGTAAGCTCCGCTTCGTAGTGGGGTCTACCAGAGTCATGTTAAATATGTTTCAGATGTCTAGGCCAGGATTCCTCATTTTAGTATTTTATTTTTAGTTATGATTTTACACACCATGTAACTCAGTATTGCTGAATTAAAACAGTTATATGAAATCAGTTATTTTATAAAGTTAGCTATTTGGAAGTAAAGTTATTTATTTATTTATAAGCATTTCATGTATGTAAGTATGCCATGTTAGAGCTTCCGTAGGGAAATAGTCCTACATGTGGTCACGTCCTAAGTTGGGGCGTGACAAAGTGGTATCAGAGCCATAGGTTTTCCTTAATTATCTAGAGCATAGGGACAATCCACGTTGACCCTGGTATACCTGTATGATCATCACATAGAATAGGTTTCAGACATATAAAATAATTAGGGCAAGACCGCGAAGCCTGGACATAGGAAGCACGTGAGACCCAATGTCATGTATTATGTATAATAGGTCAAGATCGCAAGACTTGGACGTATTTATCTAAATTCAGGTTCGTAATTGACTATAAAATGCTTCCACATTGATTCCTTCGTGTCTTGATAGATTGTTTTGAATTCACTTTTTTGAAAATATCATGAAGTTGGAGGGTAGGGCTGTCAAACGGGCCGACCCGACTTGTTTAGACCCAGCCCGTTTAGACTGGCGACCTGAACGGGCTGGGCAAAAAATATGTCTATTTTTAGGATTCGGCTCATTTATGGTCGGTCCGCGGGTCTAAACGGGTCAGCCCGTTTATTTTTTTAAAAAAAATTAAAAAAATCAAAGAAATTCAAAAAAATTATTAAAAAATTTCACGGGTAAACGGGCTAGCCCGCGGGTCAAACGGGCCGGGCCTAAACAGACCAGGCTTAAACGGGCCGGACCAATTTGTTTTCAAATTTTCGCAAGCCTATTTTTTGCATGTAAAATCTGTCCATTTAACCGGGTAAACAGACCGGACTCATTTTGACAGCCCTATTAGAGGGTATTAGTAACGGTTCCGACAGCAGTCACGTCAAACCACCACAAAGAGTGGTATTTTAATGGTAGAATATGTAGTCGTTTAAAAAACTGCCGCTAAATGTTTTTGCGACAATTTCAAATTGCCTGTAAATTGTAATCAAAACTGTTAGGAAACATTTTCTCTTGTAGTGAACTTTCTTGATTTAATTTTCTTCAAATGCGTGTATAATTAAAATTGGACAATTATTTTAAAACATGGATAGTAATATATTTTATTACATTACTTATTTTAATTTAGTTTTTGAATTTTCCAAAGAAAAATTTAATTTAGTTTTGGTGGGGCAAAGCAGCTGGGGCACATGAGAATGGATCCCAATGTCATTCGAATTGAATACACCGGCGCCATGCATGCATGATGCGGGGTACAACCAAGAGGCGTTACAACCTGCACAAGCACAATAACTTCCCCCCCGCATTATTTCTCTCTACGCTCCCCCCATTCTAACCTTCAAAACCGTCCCAATTTACCCCGTAGTAACGTCAACACGGCAGGGTCATTTTCGTCAAAGTAACAGCAGTTCGTTGAGCCTTGTGCTTCGACCGCGGAGGACGTTTGCACGCACAACACAAGTTGCCAGTTGTACTGTCTCCCATTGATCATCCAAAACTCGCTCCTCTCTCTCTCTCTCTGTCTCTAATAAATTCTGTGCTCCCTGTATTTTCAAAATTATATTTTATCCCTTTTTTATTATAAAAAATAAAATAACAATAATAACGACAAAATCTGTATCTGGTACTCTCTGTCTTGGCGTTTCTTCTCTGGAAGAAAAGCGTAAGACAGATTTGGAGAACTGGACACAGAAGATGCGGAGGAAAAGGCGAAGAAGAAACGGGTTTGGAGATTGACAACGTCTGTTTCAAAGAGAACGCTTTTGCGGTTTCCTTTGCGAGGGAAAAAATTCTTGCAGGCATGGGAAACTGCTGTGGAGGTCGCTCCAAGGTTGATAACTCTTTGAGCTCCAGCCAT
Source organism: Nissolia schottii (assembly GCA_003254905.1). Lineage (NCBI taxonomy): Eukaryota > Viridiplantae > Streptophyta > Magnoliopsida > Fabales > Fabaceae > Nissolia > Nissolia schottii. The sequence goes on from QANU01022028.1 coordinate 697,333, forward strand.
ACTATTGCAGGCACGTATCCTCTTTTGTTGTTTTGTTCCAGTGAAAATGCAATAATGCAATAGCAATGTTTGATTAATGTAGCTAACCCTGCTTCACGTACGGAAATGATTTTTGTTTGTCAGTTTTGATAGATGTGGAATTTAAATTGATGTATTTTTAGTGATGCCTAGAGTTTGCGGTAGCTACCATAAGATTTTGGGTTGTTATTTGCTCCATGGTTAAATGCAATGTATACATGCAAATTACGTGATGCCTTTGGCGCTGCGGGAATTTGAAGTGGCTCGCAACCAATTATGTTTAAAGTTATGTACCTACTATCACATAATTCAGTCTTGTACGGGAATTCCTCGCTCATTTACACATAATTGTCTGGTGCGGATCAACATAAAAAAGATTGTATTTGTAAATGGCATCATTCTTATGTTTATCTTTTTTTTCTTTTTTTTTTTTCCTCCGTTCTTGCTTTGTTTTAGGAGCACAGAACATTGTCAATTCTTCTTAGTTTAAGATAGTTTGCACTTCTCAGGAGTCAAAATGGAAAGTAGAAATTGGGGGAGTGAAAATAGACAAGTTACATGAACAAAATTTAAGTCTGGATAAACCCCTCCTCTTTTTATTCTTCCATTTTCCATGCACCTTCTCTTATCATTCCTACCAAGCACACTCTTAGTTAAGTAGGACCTTTCACACTTTAAATCTACAAATTTGATTCACCAATTGACATAGTTTTCATCAATTGTTTTTTTACATTATTAACTCTAAACTTTTGTGCAGTACACATCACATTTGTTTGGATTACAAGTGTCTCTCAGAATAGCTATTAAGGGATTTATGGATCTAACCGATGACAATAGAATTAGGAACTGGAGCAATAGGGTTTAAAGCTATCTTTTTCTCTGATGTATTTTCTCTCATTGCAGGAAGATAATTTTAAGAACTTTGCTGGAAGTTCAAACATATAAGTTAAAGCTAATGTATCTATGAATGCAAACAATGAGGAAAACTAGCAGCATTATAATGTCATAGTTTTCTATCTCTACTCACAATTAAGAAATACTTTAGGCTCATAAGATTTTTTCAAAAGGCTACAGCCACATCCATTGTTTCTTGCAAAACAATCTTTTCCCCCTGCTGCAGACTTTTAACTCTTTCTCTGGTCACAATATTGTTATGCATCTCATCAGTAATTTTTTGCAGATGAGTTATTCCAAGAGCACATCTTCCCTTATTTTGAGCTTTTCTATATTTTCTTTCATTTAAGTCTTTCAATTATATTTAAAATGGCGAGTCGTTTGCAGACTCTATAAAAGTTCCATGCAGAAGCATCCATTCCTTATCTCATCCAAGTCCAGCAGAGCATCATGGATACGGCGACGAAGTTAAACCCGAGGCTCTCCCTACTCCAAGATCCGAAGGTGACATACTTTCCTCCCCGCATTTAAAAGCCTTCACGTTCAATAATCTGAAGAATGCTACAAGAAACTTTCGCCCCGATAGCCTACTAGGACAAGGGGGATTTGGTCATGTCTACAAGGGGTGGATCGATGAGCATTCCCTTGGGGCTGCAAGGCCTGGATCTGGGATGATTGTAGCCGTGAAGAAGCTTAAACCTGAAGGCTTTCAAGGGCATAAGGAGTGGCTGGTAGTTTGCATTCACCGGCACTTTCTTTTGTGTCTTTCGCCTTTCAGTATATAACGATGAATCAGATTACATCCTATGTTTCTGTATTTAACAGTCTGAAGTCAATTATCTCGGCCAACTTCATCATCCAAATCTTGTCAAGCTTTTTGGATACTGCCTGGATGGGGATAACCGGCTTCTAGTCTACGAGTATATGCCGAAAGGAAGCTTGGAGAATCATCTATTTTGCAGTATGTCGATGCCTTTTGTAGCATAAGTGCACTTCGATTTAACAGTTTGTAAATCAAGATTTCTAGCTAACCCTGCCACAGAATTGTACTTTACTCATCTCTGAAACTGGTGATTTCAGGGGGCGCGAGATCACTTCCTTGGGCAACAAGGATGAAAGTTGCCATCGATGCTGCTCAAGGCCTCACCTTTTTACATGACTCTGAGCAACCAGTTATCTATCGAGATTTCAAGGCTTCGAATATTTTATTAGATTTGGTACGTTGGCTAATCATTACAATTCCTATAATATTGTGGGGCAATCGGTGAAACGAGCCCGTAAGCTATATATGGGTTGATGTAACCTTCCTTAGCAATAATGAAGGACAGATAATGATAAAGAAAAGATAGTAATGGAGTGTAGAGGAAACAGAAGAAAAAATGTCAAACCCATCTTCATTGTATCCTATACATTTATTCGTTTTCTCTCTGGTCATTTCATCCCTTGAATTGAATTCCTAACTGGAAATATATTTTAACTTCAATGTCCATGTATTCTGGTATTTCAACATGTTTTTCAATAAATTCAGGAATTCAATGCAAAGCTATCAGACTTTGGTTTAGCCAAAGCAGGGCCTACTGGCGATCGTACTCATGTTTCTACCCAAGTCCTGGGTACTCAAGGCTATGCTGCTCCCGAATATATTGCTACAGGTTTGATTTTTGCTTACATTTTATTAACATGCTTGTTCCATATGATTTGGTGGCTTTATAAGCTTCCTGTTTTACAATGCTTTTGGATTCTTCTGTTGGATTGATAACTTATAGTTCAAAAACCAAACTACTGCTTATATCACTCATGTTGTCTTGCATCTCGGTGATTAAGGAAGACTTAAAAAGGGTTTGCATGTCACAGACAAGTGAACAAACTGAAAGATTAACATCTAAACTACAATAGTTTCTAGTTACGCATTCATGTTCATAACAATGACTTCTGCCACGATCTTTTAGCTCCATAAATGATTGGATAAATTTACTCATTCGTTCTTTCAAGAAATCAACGCTCCCAAAATCTTAAGCTGTTAGGTGAAAGAACACGAAGGACTTTGTTATGTCTTCTAACACATCCTAGAACAAATCGTACCAAAAGTTTAAGAAGTTAGATGAAGGAACATGAATGACTTGATTAATGGAATTGCTTAATATCCTTCTTTTGAAATGTCTAGGCAATGCCATACATTTTTTCTTTCACGTGATCACCAAATAATCTTTGAAATGAGCAGGTAGGCTGACTGCAAAGTGTGATGTCTATAGCTTTGGCGTCGTGCTATTGGAACTACTCTCAGGGCGCCGCGCTGTCGATAAGACAAAAGCCGGAGTGGAACAAAACCTGGTAGATTGGGCAAGACCCTATCTGGGTGATAGGAGGAAGTTGTTCAGGATCATGGACACCAAGTTAGAGGGTCAGTACCCCCAGAGGGCAGCTCATACCGCCGCGATTATTGCATTACAATGCATTAGTGAGGCAAAAATCAGGCCGCAAATGTCCGAGGTTTTGGCTGCTTTGGAACAGCTGCCGACCATGAGACATTCAGTTCCAGCAAGTCCTAAAGCAAAATCCCCGATGGGACATAGTCGTCGTCCTTCGGTAGAAAGGAAGTCTGTCTCTAGTTACATTAGTGACCTCTCTGCTAGGTCCCCACTGGCATCCCCAGCAAAAACTCCAATGATGCTATCCCCCAGAGGGACAATGTATATTTAACGTGTATTCTACTTTTGAATTGGGTACTTCAGTGTAGTGGATCTTTCTTTTCTTTTTTCTCTTCCTGGGGTCCTGTTTGGTTGGTTATAATGCCATTAGGGGAGTTTTGTGGACTTTTGACTCTTACCTGTAGGTGCAGAAATTTGATCATTGTGATACCATGAGCATCAAATTACATTGCAGAACTTATTTAGTCTCTTGTATTATAGCAGCATTCTTGCAATGACCTGTGTGTGGCAATTGTTCAATGACTAAAACTTCAGCTTCAATTGCATGTACATACTATTCTGGTTTGCTATCTCAGTCTCTCTCCTGCTTTTGCACAAGATTACTGGTTTGTGAACTTTGGAAATGATTAAATAAGTAATAACACCCTCACCCCAAGAATGAAAAACATAAATAAATCCAGATATCATTATTCTTATTTAGAACTTATTCATATTAGAACTAAAGAAAATGTGACATGGGAAGAAATTCTTGTAATTGCATCAAGCACTATGCTGTACATGCAGTATTATGAATCCAAAAAGATTTAGAATCCCATTTAGCTTGCTGTGAATCTGTAAACCATGTAGTGCTTGTACGTCTCTCCAGGGCGCACAACCTGGGACGGGAAATTCGGGTGGTTCACAGAATCCGGGAAGCCCTGTGTCTCCAAAGCAATGCCACCATACTTGTGGTAGACGGCACCGCCTTTGCCCGCGGTATCCTTCAGCATCCCACCGGTATAGAACTGCACACCAGGCTGGTTAGACCACAGCTCGAGTCTCCGACCAGACACACGGTCCTTCACTACAGCCACCTTCCTGAGGTGCTGAGGGCTGCCTTGGTCAAGAACGTAATTCATGTCATACAGGCCAGGAAGGTCATGAATCCGGCTGCCAACTTCCTTTGGCTCAAGGAAGTCATACGGGGAGCCCCTCACGGGCGCCATTTCGCCGGTTGGGATGAGCTTGTCATCCACCGGCGTGATCTGTGACGCGAAGATCTGAACCGTGTGAGAGAGGATGTCGCCGCTGCCGTGGCCCCTCAAGTTCCAGTACGTGTGCTGGGCTAGGTTCACGGGCGTGGCTTTGTCCACGGGCCTGGCAAGCATCTTCACGCCCAATTTGTTTTCTCCAATGAGCATGTAAGTCACAGATACTTTTAACTTTCCAGGAAATCCTGAGAAATTTGTAAGCCGCTACATAAGAATGAGACAAAATATATCATGCCATGAATTTAGCAGTTAAAAGTGTGTACCTTGTTCATTCTCATGGCTGTCGTAGGTAAATGTAATTTCACTATCTATCTTGTGGCTCTTTAATCTCCACACAACGTCACTGAACCCCGGCGTGCCTCCTGATATATCACGTGCACAAATTGCTCAAACAGTTAACATTAACCAAACCAATAATTTGATCAAAAAAATAAAAAGAGTGCGTAGTTAGCGGTAACTTTTGATTAATATACCATGGAGTGTGTTTCCATGATCATTAGCGGGCAAGTTGTGGGTTTTTCCGTCCAAAGTGAAGTGAGCTCCTCCGATTCTATTCGCCACGCGTCCAATGAGGGCTCCGAAGTAACACGTGTCATTCTGCAGCAAATTATAAAACCTTGAGTTTGAGAGGTTATTCTTGTTTGTTTACTAACCCCGGTAGCCAACCATATTCTGAGGGAAGATTCTTTAGTTCTTGTGGCATGATTTTATTTTTATTAGAAAGAATAAATTCATTTAGACACAAAAATCAACAATCCATCACAATTCAGAATATACTAATCCCACACATCTGCAAAGTGCAATTATAAAAGGCATGAACACAATTTACTGTCTTGTGATTTCTTACACATTTTTGGGTTGTTCAAATGCCACAGACTAAATAAACGAAACATAGCAAAAACAATAGAGCCAAATCAAGAGGGAGTGTGTGTTAGGGAGAGAATTAAGTCAAGGGGTTTTTTTTTTTTTTTTCCACTCTTGAATTAGCTAGAGAGTGACGTTCGGCGCAAGGGTAATGTTGCTACTTTGTGACCTGTATGTCATGGTCACGGGCTCAAATCCTAGAAACAACCTCTCCATTTGTGGGGATAAGCCTGTCTACCTCTTCCTTCCCCGTATTCTGCTAGGTGGGATCCTCGTGCATGTGCACTGGACCGCCCTACTCTTGAATTAGCAAATTGAATCACAGAAGAATTAAAAGATCATATGTACCTTGTACGACTCAATGGAATCATAGCCAAGCACAACATCAGCTAAATTCCCTGCAGAATAAAAACAAAACAGACAAATTTTATGTGATTGGTCTTCAAAGAGAATATATTAAACCAATGTATTTATACATAATAGTTAAGAGTGGGAATAAGGTTAAAAACAAACCATGTTTATCAGGGAGAATGACTGAAACAATTGTTGCACCATAGTTTGTCAAATTCAGCCTCATGTTTCCTCTCTTGAGTTCATAGAACTCAATCTTGGCATCACTTTCATGTGCTTGACCACCAAGGACCAGAAGCCCAAGGAGAAAAGAACAAACCAGATATACCTTAAACATACTCAAGGAATATTTGAATCCGAAAGTAGTTTCTTTCTTTCTAGTTAAGGTCAAAAAGTTCCAAACCATTCGGTATTTATGGAGAGGAAGAAATAGTTCAAAGCAGAATATTTTCAGTTAATTGGTAACAGATATTCATTTAAGGATAGAGTTTGTAGATAAAACAGAATTCTAATCATCTTGAGATTCTGACTCATCTGTTAGCAGTTCATTTTTATCTTTATCCTCTTTAGTCATTGATATTGGCTCTTGTCCAATAATTTTTTTAAATAAGTAACTACCGGTGTGCTAAGCAGAATTATTTTGATATCTTTATTTTTATGTTCATTTATGATAAACTTAGGTAAACAAATTTTTTTTAATGAACAATTTTTTTAATAGACGAGTAATTTTGAATAAAACTATTTATAAAAATAAAAATGAGTATTGTTTGTCTTGGTTATCAAAAAATTAAAAATTTTAATTAGACAATTTTATGTTAGAGGGACGTTAAAATTTAAATTAAAAAAATTGAATTAGGGAAGATAAAATTAGTGAGGTTGGTTGGGATGTTGAAATTTGAATTAAAAATTTAAATTAAAAAAGATGAGCTTAGTGAGGCGCAAGTGAATTTGTGTTGGTGGTGTGAGGTGAATTAACAGTAGTGTTTTATTTTTTTGATAAATAGAAAGGGAAAAGGAGCTAGTAGTAGTGTGGTTTAGTAAAATAAGTTGGAGCGAGAAATTTCCATCAAAAAATAGTAATTGAAAAAACTCATAAATTTAAATCATTTAATTTTTCTCTTTAGTTTTATTTTAAATTTTTGACTAGGCTCAAATTTAGTTTTTTTTTTTTTATTTAGGTTCTTCAATTTTGTTAATTAATGTTTAGTATAAAAAGTTTTACCCTATCATTTATAAAGATGTTGTATGTCACACTTTTTAATAAGACTTAACCACTTTTATTGATGCGTTGCGGCGTGTGTTTGCCTTTTTGGAGGAGAGAAATACTCTTTTTTATAGAATAAGTACTTCTATTATTTATTTGTGTTTCTCAAAAGAAAAATAATCAATTTTTTGACTTATTTTGATAAGCATGTCCTTACGTACAGAATAAAACATCATTTTCATCCTTGAAGCTGACAATTTTTGTCAATTTCATCCTCAAACTTTTAAAATGATCAAAGTCGTACCCAAAGTTACTAAATTTCCATCAAGTTCGCCCCTAGGTTAAGTATTTTGTGGAACTAATTGATAGAGAGAGTTCACTCCCTGTAACTAAGAAAACGTTTTAATCTTTAATTTATCCGCAAAACTTTAATAAAATTCCAAAAAAAAACTCATTTTTCTAACTCTGTTTTCCCTGTCTAAAGTGTAACAAATTAATTTACATTTAAAAAAAGTGATTAATATTTTAAAATTAATCTGCTTTTAAGTTAAAATGAATTTATTAAAATTTTAAAATATTACTTATCCTTTTTATTTTCAAAATATAGTATATCATATTTATTAAAAAATATATTATTTTTATATCTCCAATTGTAATTTTATAACAAAAAGTATTTTTATGTTTGTTTACAGCCAAACAATTAACAGCTTCTCATTCTAATAAGAAGTAATTATGCAATTACATCTAAACATAAAATATTTATTTACTTCTACTTAGTGAGATTAGTCATAAAAATATTGGCATTTGGAAAGATTAAATTTGATTTTGACAATTAATAAATTTTATTTTATAGGAAATTCTGTTTTATTGAATAATTCTTATCTTCAATAAAGCATCATTTCCTTTCAAATTTTTATTCTGACAATTATTAAATTTCCTTTTAAATTTTACTTTTATAGAAAATATTGCTTTATTGAATAATTCTATTTTCAGTAAATCTTTATTAAAATTTCTATATATAAAAAAGATTAAACACAATCTTTTATAATTAATAAAATTTTGACAACTAATAAATTTCCTTTTAAATTTTATTTTTATAGAAAATACTGCTTTATTGAATAATTCTATATATTTAAAATTTTATATTTGGAAAGATCAAATACAATTTTTTTTTATAATTAATAAGATTTTATTTTTAATTTATATTAGCAATGATCTCTTATTAGTGAGATTTGTCTTGAAAAAACATTGGCATTTGGAAGATTAAATTTGATTTTGACAATTAATAAATTTCCTTTTAAATTAGAAGCTAGGGTTTTGCCTCCACCTTCACTTGTGCCTGCAAGGGTTAGCATTGTGCGACATCTCTCGGCGTCTTCCTGTGCTCCTCTTGTTATCCTCCGCTGCTTCACTTGGCATTTCCCTTTGCCCCTCCCAGCAATTTCGTGCCTTACATATCTTGGATAGGGACCTAGAAATCAAGAGATCCCCAGTCAAAGGTACAATATCATAGAATAATGCAAAGTTTGCTAAAGCATCTGCCACAAAAAAGGTAACACTCTATAAAACGACAAAAAGAGACATGATCCAGGGAATACTTATAAATTGTCATTTCAAATGCATCAGGATATGATCCAAGAAAAGCTTAACAATGGTCAAATATCAAATGAATAATATGTTAATAGCATTGCTTGGGAAGGAGATGTGTATTCTCAAGTGTTGGGAAGTGAAAAAAGTGACTACCTCCGTGGTTTAGATGATTTATCTAGTGAGAGAGTTCAAAAGTTATAACAACATACGAATGCATTAAAAGAAAAACATGATGAAGAAATCAGATTGATGAACGAAAAGCAAGATAAATTGATGTCTAAACTGTCTTTCATGAGACAAGTTGTCTACAAATTAATTCCTGCTAAGCCTATGCCTCATAACTTCGATGAAAGCTCATTTGGGAAGGTTATTTGTTCAAATATTTTATTTTTAAATTTTGATGTTATGAGACAAAGTTGTTATCTTATATTTTAATATTTATTAGGTTCCTGATGTGAATAGTAGCCATGGACTAGCACCGCAGACATCAATAACAACCAAGAATGTTAATTGTGCTGACAGAGTTTTTGCAAATCGTGGTATTGTGTTTTCATTAAATTATGTACCGTTGATGTGCAATGTTCTGATTGCATTGCCCTAATTTAATAGTTAAAAAAACAAAGCTTCCTTTAAATTATGTACTTTATGATTGCTCTGAGTTGAATGATTTTTAAGATTTGTGATATGGATGTGCAGGTAGCATTGAGGATAGATGCACTGCAATAGTACAAAAGAAGAGAAAAATTGCTCTAGTTGATGAAATTGAAATTGCTCCCAAGAAGAAGAGATCCATCTATAAGTCCAAGACCAACCCCTCTTCCTCCTCTACTCCTCATGTGTGATGAACCTCATTGTATAAAGGTTGGATAAGATTGTTGATACTTAAAAATTAGAGATCTTTTGTTGTTGATTTTGAAAGTTTAATATTTGTGTTGTTGATACTAGAAAAGTTTAAATCATTTGTTGTTGATACTTGAAAGTTTAAGATTTTTTTGTTAATGATACTAGAAAGTAATGATAGTTATGTACTCTTACTGTGATTTTAATAAAATGAACTTAAATGTTTAATGTGTAATTGAATGGTATTTTCATTTGAATTGTATGTCTTTTTCTTAATATTTCTTTTGACAAAATGAGTATCATTGGTAGCAATAGTAATTATCGTAACAATAATTGTAGCAATAATAATTATTGAAAACAATATTCTTGTAAGCTTTATCACCAATAGTAAATGCCGCTAAAAATGGTATTTGGATAATTCTAACATTGACTTTAGCAGCAATACAAATTGTCTTATATAATGATCACTATTTACCTTATGTCTTTTGTGACAATTAAGTAGGTATTTACAAACACTTTGTTGAATGACCGCTAAAACTCTTCAGTGACAACACTAGGCGGGACAAAAGACTAATGACCACTAAAAAGTTTTAACTCTAGGGATACCAATTGTAGAGAACTAAAGATCTTGATATGGCATGAAGACTCATCTAACAATGTTAAAACTAATGTTATTTACAAGGAATTAAGAATGTATGATTGATAGGAAATTGTGTTCTTTGATTGATGTATCTTTTTGGTTCAACATTACTGCTTAGTATAATGTCATCTCTTTGTGTCACCTTCACATATACAACTCATGTATCTACGTTATATTAATTTTATCCAACTATGATTTACTATGCAACGTACTTATCATTGCGCCAGCAATGGCCAACGAAAATGTTAGAAGTGAAAAAATAAATATATTACAAATTAACAGTTCTGGTAATTTCATCAAGCACTATGCCTATGTATGCAACATGAATCCAAAAGATTCATAAGTCCATTTTTTTTAGGTTGCCTGTCCGGTATTCAAGGTTTTGCCTAGACTAATACCGGTCGACTCAGGTCGCGCACCTGGCTATAGCAGGTGAGTCTCTCAGCGGGGATAACTGCGGACACAAGGTCTCAAACCTAGGACCTTGCTTAAGCGATACCAAGCCACTTACCACTTGGACCAACCCCCCGTTGGTTTTCAAAAGTCCATTTAGCTGGCCGTGAATCTATAAACCATGTAGTGCTTGTACGTCTCTCCAGGGCGCACAACCTGGGACGGGAAATTCGGATGGTTCACGGAATCTGGGAAGCCCTGTGTCTCCAGGGCAATGCCACCATACTGGTGGTATATGGCACCACCCTTGCCGGGGGTGTCCTTCAACATTCCGCTAGTATAGTACTGCACGCCAGGTTGGTTGGACCACATCTCAAGCTTCCTGCCGGATGCACTGTCTTTCACCACAGCCACCTTCCCGAAGTGGTTGGGGCTACCTCTGTCAAGCACGTAGTTGATGTCGTATAGGCCAGGGAGGTCATGAATCCGGCTGCCAACTTCTTTCGGTTCAAGGAAGTCATATGGGGTTCCCTTCACCGGCGCGACTTCCCCGGTGGGGATGAGCTTGTCATCGACTGGTGTGATCCGTGATGCAAAAATCTGAACTTTGTGTGAGAGAATGTCGCCGCTGTCGTGGCCCCCCAAGTTCCAGTATGTGTGTTGGGCCAGGTTCACCGGTGTGGCTTTGTCTAGAGGCCTGGCTAGCATCTTCACGCCCAGCTTTTTTGTTCCGACGAACATGTAAGTCACTGATACGTCAAGTTCTCCAGGAAAGCCTGGGAAAGTTTAATTTATAGCGGAACCAATAAAAATAAAATAAAATAAAGAGTTAATGTGACTGCTTGAGAATAGAAAAACAACGAAGTATGGAACAAAAGTTACGAACGGGGTGGTTAAGATTTGTACCTTGTTCCTTATCATAACTGTCATAGGTAAATGTTATTTGACTATCTTTCTTGTAGCTTTTTACGGTCCATACAACATCAGTGTATCCTGGGCTACCACCTGATATATATCATTTATACAGATTTTGTAAACAGTTATAATTAATTCAGTCAATAATTTGATCAGAAAATGAAAAGTGTGCGCATATATATGTGTGTGTGTGTGTGGATTCGTAATAAATTCAATTATCATTTGATTAATGTACCATGGAGTGTGTTCCCATGATCATTTTCGGGCAATTTGTAGGTTTTTCCATCCAAAGTGAACTGAGCTTTTCCAATTCTGTTTGCCACACGTCCAACAAGTGATCCGAAGTAAACTGTATCATTCTGCAGCGAAATACAATGCCTTGAGTTTGAGAATGTTGTTTGTTAATCCTTATGCACATCCATGTTCTGCGGGAATCTTGATTAGTTCTTGTACTATGGTTTTTTAAATAAATCACTCGTACACAAAAGTGAATTATTTTTCACTTGCCGGAAGATACCATTCTCGCACATTTTTGATTTGCAATACCTAAACGTTATCATATGAGAAATAATTTGGATACTCATTTGGAGTGACACACATCAACCCACACCTTATTCGTTAATAGATAAGATATTAGAAAGATGTGAGACCTATTAATTATAATATCATCTAGAGAATTAAAGTATCGTGTATATACCTTGTACGAGTCAATGGAATCATAGCCAAGCACAATATCAGCTAATTTTCCTGTAGAGTTAAACACGACAAAAAAATGGTCTATGTGGTTGCTTTTGAAAGAGAATAATTTAAACCAACGTACTAACGTATATATATTAAGAATGGGAATAAGATAAAAACAAACCGTGTTTATCAGGGACAAACAATGAGACAATTGTTGCACCATAGTTTGTCAGATTCACGCTTAGATCTCCTCTCTTGAGTTCATAAAACTCAATCTTCTCGTCCTTTTTATTTGAATGAGCAAGGAGCACCAGCCCCAGGAAAATAGAAGAAACTAGGTATACCTTAAACATCATAGAAAATATAGTTTCAATTGGGAAGTAGTCTTTTCCTTTCAACCTAATGCTTTTCTGAATTTAAATTATTCCAAACCATTAGATATTTATAGATAGAAAAAATAGATAAAGACATAAAAGAGTAAAAAATAGACGTCTAATTAATTTAACAGATTAATTTAGTATACAATTTTGTGGATAATAGAATCTTTTGACTATTTTAGCCATTACGATAGTACTGGTTATTATCAAATCAAATAGATTTTTAAAATAGTAAACACGAAGAAAAGGCCTTGAAAGTCAAAAACCCATTTATATTTTGACTTATATGGGTCAAATTATATTAAGAGAATGGTTATGTATACATCTTAAAATTTATCACGCTTCACTCTCCCCTAACACTTCCTAACACGTGTTTTTCTTTCTTTTTATTCTTTATTTTATTTCTCTCTTCTTCCTCAATTTCCTTCCATTTTTTTTCCATTTTCATCTTATTTTTTAGGAATCCAAGATTTTTCATCTTTGTTTCCATCATATTCGTTAATTTTTGTTTTTCAAAAGTTTGTGCATGTCTGCAGAAAAATTTGTGCATGCTTGTTCAAAAATTTGTATGTGTCTGGTTGTTCAAAAATTTGTGTATGTGAGCACCAAAGTTTTCTTATTCATCTTTGTTTTCTTTACATTTTCATCATATTTTCTTGTTTCCGATTGTTGAAAAGTTTGTGCACATTAGTTAAAAAGTTTGTACATGTACTTTAAAATATTTGTGCATGGTAGAGAGTGAGTCCACACACTTAGAGCGTGAGCGGGGAGTAAGAGATAGAGTACGACAATTACTTTTCGCTATTTAATGCATCGCGGATCCGATCTGATTTGGTTCCATATGTGAAAAAAGTTTGTCCATGTGTGTAAAAAGTTTGTGCATGTGTGTGTGTGCAAAAGATTGTGCATTCAGAGTTGTTTATATATACCATATGGTGATTGTAGCAGGAAAATGGGTGTACATGTAGTCGTACTCTTATATTAACCTTTGTCATAAATTCTATACTTCATACAGAAGGAAACGACCTCATTGATAACAATAAGATATCCTTTAGACTGTGTTTGGATGTGGCATTTTCAAATTCCTTTAAGTTCCAAGGAATTTGAAATGCAAGGAAATTTAAATGATTCAATTAAATTTTCTTCATTTTAAAAATTTATAGTTTGGATAAAATAATTATATTACATAATTTATAAGATACTTTGTTTAGATAATAAAATTGTATTTACCTACTTTAGGCAAGGTTCGACTAGCGATGACCATTGAACGATTACGGTGGCCGACAAGCGATTAGTAGCTACGACTAGACAACGATCGATAGTGGTCGACCGACATTTGCCAATGGTCGGCTACCATTCAGAGTTGGCCAACCAGCAATCAGAGGTGACAGACTGTCAATGTCGACAATAAGAGGTGGTTAGTCGGCGTTGTATAGTCACCGACCGGCGTTAGGCAGTGGCTGGTTGACTTCGGTAGTGGTTGGCCGATTTTCGGTGGTGATAAGCCAATGTTTGGCAGTGGTCGGCCGGTGTTTGGTAATGGTTGGTTGGTAATGAACATTGCGTACCAGACAATGAATGGTGGTAGAGTTTGACAATGTGAAAGTCAAGAGAATGAATCGAGATGAAAGAAATTTTAGAATTCCTTGTAAAGAGAAGGAAATTGAAATCCACTTTTTTGAAGTATATAAAATACCTCAAAAAATACTTGGAATTTTGAAATTATTTTCATTTGGTATCCAAACAAGGAATTTTGTAACAAGTCAATTGAAATCCTCTCAAAGGTTACATCATTACCCTCTAAAAATACCATATCCAAACACAGCCTTATGAATTTGTATCTTCTAAATTTGGGTACTTTTGAAGGAAATAACAATTTAGATTGTTTTGTTATAAAATTTTAAACTGTTGATTTTTTATCGATAGCTGATCGTATATGTTACCTATATTGCTATAGGAGTTGAATATAATTTTTTACTGTGTGTGTGAGCTGAGATCTATTAACTCTAGAAATAAGTTTAAGTATACTTACTTCACTCAATAACCTTTTATAGAAAAAAAAAAAAAAAGCATGACCCAATTGGGCTGAGTCAATAGGTTTTATGAAACCTGGCCAGGTTAGATTGGGTCAAACCATATTTGAAACGTAGCCGGTCTAATGAGATAATCGGCCCCGCCCCATGACTAGGTCACTGGATTCTGAGTCGACTCGGCCGAGTCGGGCCAAGTTTTATAACTATGGTTAGGAGGGACGAGTTTGAGAATCGCATTTTTAATATTGTGTCCACAAAACTAAGGGATAAGACCTAGAAAGTCTTTATTTAGAGCTAGCATATCTCCTCCATAAATTAATTTTTGAAATTAAATTAGGTCTACTCAATTTTAACATGATATCAAAACTTTTATGGTGATCTAGAGTTCTAATCCTTCAGCCTCCATTCTTCTAAAAAATTGTCCAACATATCAACGTTTCATTTAAATAAATTATAAATTCTTGATATTTCATGAAATTGGTTTATAATTTATAAACAACATATGAAATTAGTCATCCGCAATAATATGATGAGAAATTCTTGTGTGGGTCTAATCTTGTGCTTAGATAAGAATTTCTTTAATATGATATCAATCCTTGTAACTTAATGCCATCATTCATCAAAGCAAATCCAGAATAAGAAAAACATAAACAATTTCATTTCGCCATAAGACCTTATTTCACAATAAATAGAATTGTGTTGCTCTAAGAATACTCATTAAGGAATCAAGAAAAAAGAAAAACTTTTCATTAAAAACACAATTTTTAGAGTTTCATTACAATGAATACATTAAAAGCTACACAAGTTTCCATTATTGATTTCTTAACCAGTGTCCCTAACACACTTGATAGCTCTTCCCAAAAGAATATTACATCATCAAAATTACTGACATCGGTGAAAGAATATATTAAATAAGAAAAATCGTGGCTATAGAAGCACATGAAATCCTTTAACCTACATATATGACATTGAAAAAATATGTACATTAACCTGCATCATAGTTGCCAGGTACCCAATTTTTAAGATTAAATTATAAATACTACCCGTTCAAGGAGGATTCGGTATGTCGTAAACGGAACGAACCGGAAATTTGGTACGCGATACGGAGAACCCGGTAACTCTGACCTGCATAGATTAGGAGTATAATGTAACGAGTAGGAAAAACTAAGACAAGTTCTCAAATGCCTGAGCCTCGCGGGCAACCTTGATGAAGACATCTTCCAATGTGGTGTCAGCTAAGCCCCATGCAGAAACAGTGAAGTTTCTCTTTGCAGTTTCAACAGCTCGGAACACATTAGCTATTCTAACCTCGTCTTTTGGGAGCTCAAACTTCTGGGTGCCAGAGATATGGTATGTCTTTCTAGCACTTGGGGAGAGTTGATGCACCAAGTTCTCTACGTCCTCTTCATGATCCAAAGATGTTGTCATTGTGAACACATAAGTTCCTCCATATCTGGCTTTCAGCTATGATTAACCAACAAGAAGAGTATACAGAAAGTCAGAGTTCGCAAGGTTTAAATTCACAAATCCAACTTGGCAGCAAGTGAATTATAACATTGAAAGTGCATGCCCAGTAAAGATGTTTTTAAAAAAAAAAAAAAAAAAAAGAAAAGGTAGTTTCAAAGACACTGTAAAAATGCTTTATCCTTGCGCGATGAGCTTGACACGGTGTGTGATTGCTAAGTAATCAAATGAGGTGCTAATATAAGATTGGATTACATGCATCAAAATTGAACTCTTTAAAGTTTCATTCTATCTGTGAAACTTACAATGAAGAATGGAAGGACAAAGTCTGTGGCAATTTATGGGCTCAAAGCATCAAACTGCCTCAAATCAAACCCATTAATTGCATTCATAGTGTGTTTGGATTAAGTTATTGTTTTCAAAATACTTTAAAATCAAAAACTTCTGGAGAGAACTAAAAAGAAAAATAAACTAATCCAATCATAGTATATTTGAGTGGGCTCAATAAGCAATAGGCTTCCCAAACCCGTTTAACATCTTTAATTTGCAATTGATTTTTGTTAAAGCATATATCACGCAAGCAATGTACCTCCTTCGGATTTCCTATGCACTGCAAGCTACCATCTACAAATATTCCTAATCGATCACATAGCACCTCTGCCTCTTCCATGGAATGTGCTGGAAAAAAAACATGCAGACAAGATGCATCAATCTACTTATGTATAAGGAGAGGGAGAGAACATCTTAGTCATGCTGCTATGAAGCCAAATGATTTTTTTAAATAAAAAGTTTATATATCTTAATCAAAGACTAGAAGCAGAATAATAATGGAGATAATAATGCAACAACTTGTATCTGTGCTTCAGAAAACATAAGAGAGTGAGCATACTGGTGAGGATGATTGCACGATCCTGTTTTGCACGTTTAACAACATTCCATAAGTTGTTTCTTGATGCAGGGTCTAATCCAGTACTTGGCTCGTCCATATAAACAACCTTAAATAAATTTAGCAGTTGCAGAATAAGATCATAACATGAATCTTGTAAGTTTTTTCTTTTTTTGTTTATTTGGTCAAAACAAGTTTTATAAAACAGATTTAATGGGAGAAGAAAAACATACTCTAGGATCCCCAATCAATGAAATTGCAACGCTGAGCCTCCTCTTCATTCCTCCACTATATTTTCCAGAATGCTTATCAGCTGCTCCTCCATGAAAAAGGTTTACACTTTTCAGAGATTCTTCCACCGCCTGCAGCATTAGTATTGGTAACTTAAATAGTGCTTGAGTCTTATAGTTTAATAATTTCTAAAGATGAAGTTGCTAAATATTTATCTACACTGCAGTTCTCTCCCTCAAATATTCACAATCTTATAGTTATTGAGAATCTCTCAAATTATAATCTCAAATTAACTTACTTGTGTTAAGGTGGAACCTCTAAGATTTTTAAGTCTGCCATAAAAGAGTAGGTGCTCTCTTCCTGTCAGTGTTTCCCACAGCAGGCTAAAATATCAAGAGAGAAAAATCATTTAACATTAGATAGGAAAAAATAAAAGAAAATTGCTTCCCAACCAGAATGGTTTTGCCGGAATCCTATTTCCAGAATTAGGTGCCATGTTAGTTGAGGTAGACATATCATTTTTATCCTACCTAAGACTTTTGTATTTCCACTCTGTTATTCTAAAATCTTGACACATCATTTTTTTGCACATTGCATTCTAGCAAAAATTTTGGTTGTGAAGCAATTTTGAAAATAAAAAAATCAGAAGAAACTCCAGCTCACTCATGCTGCGGGCAGACGCCCATGCTAGTATATATTCCATCCATCTGAGTTCTTATGTCTAGACCTTGAACAAATGCTGTACCAGAGGTTGGCTTTGTGAGACCAATCATCTGTACACATACATAGGTTGGTCAGATTTCTGAATTAATGAGAACCACTAAAAGAAAACACAACATTAATGGGATTTTAACATAATTTCACACCATAGTGGATGTAAATTCAAACATCTCAATACATTAACAAATTGGAAAAGAAATTATTGATCAATAAAGATACTCTTCTTAAGGTATTTTTTTCAAAATTATTCATTCTCTTATGTGAGCTCAAGGAACTGAATGGACCCTTCAGATCCTACTTATATTTTTGTTGGTGGGGAAGGTAGGGGTGGGGGAAAACATGCAGGGAATTTTATTAAAATAACATATATTGCTGAAATCAATTTTAACTGACCATATTGATAAAGGAGGTCTTCCCAGCACCATTGGGACCAAGCATTCCGAAGCATTCCCCTTGAGGCAAAGCAAGGGACAATCCTCTCACTGCAAACTTCTCTGGGTTACCATCCCTCCCTGGATAGACCTTTTTTAGGTTGTCACATACAATTGCATGATTTGTAGTTGGTTCAAGTAGCAGCTGCTCCACCTTCTCCCTCTGAAGAGAAAAACAAAAGGTAGCACATTATGTATGCAACCAAGACATACCATATTGAGTAACTATTACCACATTTTTGTGTTCGGGGTTGGGAATTGCAACACAGTTCTTCCACTCAAAATATACCATTAGATTTCTTCTACAGGTACAAACTAGTCTAACTTTTAGCTCAAATTCATGTAAAAAAAATCCCTTGAAACAATACATCTACTGTTCGACAATAAAAGATTGTGGCTGAAGAAAGTTATTGTTCTTTTTCTTTTTCACTAATGGAAGTATTGTGCATCACATACCACAACTCACTGAGGTAGCATCATCACATCAATTTCTAAGACCAGCAAGCAAAACCACTTATACATGGACATCATGGTTTTTAATTTCTACAACACAAAATTGTGAATTACATGTACCTAAGACAAGCAAAGTTCACCTCTTGACTGACATCAGGTTTCTCCATCTGAACAAAAACTTTAGATCCCTGCCTTTGCATACTAGGCTTTCGAAAAGATGAATGAGGCTTTTTTTGAAATCCTTTCAAGAAGAAAAGAGGACTTTTCCCACTTCCAGATGAAAAAACTTGATCGATGTAATAAGCAACAAAAGTCACCAATATCCATTCGACAAACATGATAATTAAGACCTCCTTCATGCCATTTGTGCTGTTATTTAGATCTCCCCACCGCATACCATGATGAGTCCCCAATTTATCCCCACTGAAGGCAGATTGTGCAAACTCATATAACCCACGATATAAACCAAACCCAGGATACAACTCCAGAACAATGATCCACCCTCCTGAAGAAATAGCACCAGCAATTAATAGGCCAGAAGAAAGTTTAGGAAACGCCGACATGTTGGCACATGGAACATAAAGGTGACTGACATGAAACTACAAGTACATGTAAATTCTAATGATAGTGATCATATCAGTCCATTCTTTTCTGGTAATAGCAAACCAAATAGTTCCTGAAGTGGATAGTGATACATCAGTGTTCCCTTCAATTCCTCAATGAAACCTTAAACGCCAACTCATATCATTCATTATTAGTATGCATCTATTTAGAGAAGCATCACATTGATAATAAAGTAACATATATCTGTCATTATTGTTTACTGTTTTGAATGATGGAGCACAAAGAACAGTAAATATATTCACAAAGAACTTGATCAGACTGACAAGACAGGTTACTTGAACAGGGGTGGATGGACTAGGCAGCAAAGAAGTTGGGAGGGAAAAATGCTACACCCATACAAAGTCGGACAAAAACATTTTGGGAAAGGAGAGGAGGACACCAAGTGGAAATTTATGTCACACTCAGAAATTGTTTTATCTCCTTTTTCTATGTTTCTTATGGAGACTAGTAACAATTCAGGGAAAGTCACATGAAAGAAAATTGTATGAAAATGTTTCAGTTAGGTATAATTAAGAATTCAACCTCTTAACCATTATTGCAACTTTGCCAGATATTTAGTGAGAGCAGAAACAATTATTATAATGAATATTGCTACAGTTCTCAACAATATTATCCATGCAGAAAACTAACTAATTCTGTTACAAAATCACAAGTATCCATCCAAAGATGGTTCCTTCAAAATAACCACATCAAATTATATTTGGAGACCATGTGAATGACAAGATGGCTAAATTAACTTACTTGGAAATGATGTATCTTGAAGAAAAAATTGGAAAAGAGAGCCACCTAACAGCCCAGTTGCAAAAACTCCTATATATGCAGTTACTGGAATTATAAAATAAAAAAAAAAAAAAACACGTCAATAATCAAATCTGAAAGAAGAAAATGTCAATAAACCCATTATTATGAACAATATGGAGCAGCTATCATCAAACCTGTTGCAGTCTTAACATTTGAAAACATGGAAGCCAATAGAAACGCCAGCGAAATTTGTAAATTTATATAGACGAAGTAAAACACGAATTGGATGCTGTAGTCATTCGTTGTAAAGAATTTTAACCCTGAAATTAAAAAAGTCATCTTCCTTAAAGAGAAAAGGCAAATGCCAAAATATAAAAGGATGTTCACTGGTTACATTCTTACCTATGACTGAGCCAAATATCACAAAACACAGCATGTAGATCGCAGATATGGCAAGAAAATAACCATATGAAATCATCCAATACGGTCCATCACTAAGGCCATGCATTTTCATCATGATTCTTAGTTTTTGTTGCTTCTCATAAACTAGAGATGTCAGAACAACCTACATCAACAAATACACAAGTTGAATAATAAGCATACTGCAAACGAACTCTTCTGTGTTAACAGAGCAGTTATTAATAAATTTATTAACCTTGACTTTAAATCATGTATTGTTCAGTATACAAGAAACCTTAACCAAAATGATGATTACACTCACATATAATGATGAGAAGCAAGAATGTGAGGCATATTCCAAAAGTCAAATTTAGCGAATAGAAATCTGGTCTACAATTAATTAATGCCAATACTTCCCTTTCATTTATGCTAACTTCTATCGTTACAAACAACTTAGTTCATTGCAAATGTTTGTGTTGTTGTTTCATTGCAAATGTATGTATTGTTGTCTACGTACTTACAGGGAAAAGTTGCAGGATGACCCATGTAAAGAAGAGACCACCTAGAAGAGAAGCCAAATCAAACTTAAGTGGGGTCTCAGGTTTTGGCATTTCCTTCACAAACTCAAACAACATTTTGGTACTGGGTCCCATCAGAAACTGAAGGTAAGCATTTGATACCTGCAAGCATATATAGACACTAAACGTCAGTCCCTTCATAATATGTCAAGTGAACAAAATTAGATACCCAAATGTTATTAAACTTAAAAGTAGGATAATTTATATACAGGGAAATAAGTATCACTAATAAGCTTAGTAACGGTGATCAAGTTTAATGATTGATTAGTTTCAAAGTTTAAAATAACAGCAATTGAATGCTAAATATGTATCATGATCGTAATTGCACTTACTACTTCCACTCAAACTATGCATTTTTAAAAATTAGTAATTATTAATGAACTTTCTTCTCCAGAAATTACAGTCTCCTAGTTAATCCAAATCTATTCCAACCCTGATCAATCAAGTATCTGTTTTGACTTTATTATACTTGATATTTCAATTTAATACAAATAAAATGATATATTTACAGCACTGACTAGCAAGGGGCATGTAGTTATTTTATATACTGAAACTGAGAGCCTTTTGTTTCATATGTTATATTAGTTATTACAATAATATCAAGGTGGATGCACAAAAAAAAAGTAGAAGTTTTAGATACATACCAGATTTACAGAACGAGGAAGCCGTGCCAATGATATAGGATCAAAGCCAGTGTCATTTTTGTAGGTTGCATTGTACCATATGCTGACATTAAATATATTCCGATTTGAATTTAGAAAATCATAACCTGTCAAAACAATATAAAAATAAGTATTGCTTTCCACACTTTGTACAAATAGAAATAAGATTATAGTAAGTATCTACCTGCAGCTATCTCATTGATCTGTCTCTCAGTGTTACCTCTCCGATAACCTTTAAATAGCTCATTGTTCACTTGAGAAGAACTAGTACGCCATAAAGGTAAAACCTGAGCACATGTTACCTCTAGATCCAGAGGAAAAACGAATGAATCAGTAAAGAAAATTCTAGACATCATATGCAAGCCTTGAACATAACCAACCTCCATATCCAAAATGACTATATACTTCATGACTGTGTAAAAAACGAGAAGTCTGGTATACTCCATGCAAACGTATTCAAAATAACTTTTGGGACCATTTATTGACCACAATATTTCTTCATTATGAAGTGTTTTAAATGCATCCTAAAGGTTCCAATCTTGGCCTTTAGACAAAGAAAACAATAAATTCTTGGACATCACTTTATCTTGTATACTCATTTTACACACTACCCCCAAGTTTCGCAAAATGTCAACTAGACTTTTAATTCGTATCATTGAACGTAAATGTGAAACAGTTTTGAAAACAGAACAATGATCCTACAGCTAAACTTCCTCACTAACAGGAAATCATCTGTGACTAGTCAACCTGTCATCATTAAGCAAGCACCAAGCTTGACACAAACACACACCCCCACACCCCATCCACACACACCAGGACAAAAATTTTCCCTCAGTGTTTGACTTTATGCAAAGGCCAATTCTGTCTAACTGCCTGTACTTCTTGCACTTTTGATAGTGTTGTCATAAATTCAAGCTTCCACCCAAATGACAAGAACATGAATCATACAGATATTGAAAAAAATCCAAAGCATGCAAGTTTCTTATCTGAATATTCTAATCACGCATTACCTTATTGATTAATATACAGGAATTGCACAATGGATTGTCAATTTTCACTATACACCTATATACAGCACAGCCATGCCTATTGGTTCCCTTTCCTATTGTCACATCTTACACGACCCTAGTCAATACAAAGATGTGTATTGATGTCCCATACCTTCCTGCCTACTAAAGGATGCAACTTGGACTGGAAAGGAGAATGTAGAGTTCTTTGTGCATTGTCTTTGTAGATAATATAAGGGATAATCCGAAAAGAAAGCAGGTTCGAGAAAATTGGTGTCTTCTGTCTTTGATGCTGATCCCTATTTTGATGGTTGCACCAGCATCCAAATTCACACAAAGAGAATGGAGTAAGACTGTAAGGCTAAATGAAATTCAAATTAAATTTACAGTAAAAAAACACACAATATTGCCAATGACTAGAGAAAATTATAAATTAAATATGTTAACTCACCAGGACATTTGTCGCCAAACTAGCCATAACATCAGAGGTATTTATGGTAAAGGTACTAGGGAACATATTCCCATACAAAACTGAAAAAAGAGGAAACACACGGGGGGTTAAGACATCTAAACTAGTGAGCCCCATCATACCATCGAATCAGGTCAAGCAGTATCCAGAAAAACATGTTAAATAACAAAAATTAAAACAAGCAATATAATTTAAGGGTTATGTGCAGGAAAATGAAAAAGAAGCAATTTAAGTTAACAGCAGCAGCAACGAAAAGCCTTTTCCTATCAGGTAATATCTACTACATGAATCACACGGCAGCATCTGTTAAAAAAAAAAAAAAAAGGCGGCCACAAATAAAAAATTTAAAAGAAGCAATTTAATTTAAAGGGTACAATACGATATCGACAACGAAAACCTTTTCCTAGCACCTAAAATCAACTACATGAATCAAACGACGTCATCTGCACAACAAAAAAAATGACGGGTGTTGTGGAGTCATCTTAGAAGTCCCAAATCTAGATGAACGTGGGCCTATTGGAGCAATGGAGGAGAACCAATAGAAACGCGACACGTCATCACGGTGGCCAATTAAAAGGTGACACATCACGTGTGAAGTATATTGTGATTAAGAGGTGTTACATCAATTGTACCCCACAAATATGCCTATAAACAGAGTAGCATTATTGCCAAGGGAGGATTAGAACTAGAGAGAGAAGGTGGTATTGATTTCTAGAGAGAAGTCAAAGCAAGGAGAAAGCATTATCCGTGATTCAAGAGTGCAGATTGTTCAACAATAAGAAGAACCTCAACAATTGTTCTTCATTATTCTTATTATCTTTTATTCGATCTTGTTTGGCTTGCTTTCGTTGTCTCATTGGTGTTTATTTGAACCAGACTCTAAAACAATAGGCACATATAGAAAATTTAAAAGAAGCAATTTAATTTCAGGAGCTCTGTAACATAATACTATACTTTCTCCAAAAGACTGATTATTGCCAGTGAAGAGCATGGTGATAGGACACGAGCCGTTCCGGCGGCAGGACTCGCTCGGAAGGCCAGAATCAGGAAGGAAGCCGGTCTTCACGGCTCTATACTGCGGGGCAGGCAGTTGCAACAAAGGGGTCCATTCAGGAGGGCTGGGAATGGCACAGTCACCAACTTGGTCCAAATCTGAGTACTGAATCCCGCACGCCTTCTCGAGGCACTGGTCACCTTGTGTCTTGGTGCAGGTGCAGCCACACTTGTACTTGTCCTTGTCTAGCTCCTTGTCCAGCAGCTTCTGGAGCAGCACCAGCAACAGGCACAGCAGGAATGGGAACATGATCAGCCTAATGTTTGTCTTCACATTTCTCTTCTGCAAACAATGATAATAATATGATGATGAGTACTTTTATCAAACACATACAAGGCATGTCATGAGGAACATGTTTTTCATAGTCAATCAAGTTAATTAGGGAACGAAAAAATGGTGTGTGTGTGTGTATGTGTGAACCTGGAAGGTTAAATTCTTCCTGAGGAGAGCGTTTGCTTGGATCCAGAAACTTGCTGGTTCGTTGGGTGGATTCCCCATCATGTATTTTGTTGTGTTCTCTCTTTTTTTTCTCTCTTTAGCTTTTCTTTTCGAACACTAATTGGATTTCGTTAGCCAAAATGTCAACAGAATATGAATGAAAACATTGAACTGTGGAGTGTGTTAGATTTTAAATATATATAGTCTTGGCGTGCTACCAAATCATCCCTGGACTTCACTTTAATTTCGAGAATGGTATTGGCATCATTTTTTTTCATTTCAAACATTACAATAGCATTTTCAACCATATTTATGACACCTGACCCTGTGAAGTGACCCGGTCAACGTCGTTGATTCAATCAGTGGATAATTTAGTTAGTTGCAAACTTGGATATAAATAAAATAATAATAAATATATAACTAAAGAATTAAAAAATTTAAATAAATAAAATATTTTTATTAAAATATTTATCATAACATAAAATCACTTAATATATATAAGTAAGATTCAAACTTCATATGTCATATTATACATAAATAATACAAGTTCAAGATCTTAAATCACAAATGGCAAGTTCAATTTCAAACATAAGTAAGCCAAGTTTTAAATCAAAAATACATAACAATTCTAAATGAGTATTCAATATTTATTACAAAAATGTAGCAAAACAGGTGTATGTAATAAGAAAAATGGTACAAAAATGAGAAACTTAAACACATTTTATAACAGGAAATGAAAAAAAAAAACAGCTCAATCTGATAAACAATAATTTCAAAAAAAAATTTATTAAACGACGTTGTTTGCCTTTTTAAAAAAAATGACCCGACCGGGTCACCGGGTTTCACAATAATCGATTGGGTCAACCTGGGTCAATCTAGGTCTGAAACGTGACCAATCTACTCAGGTAACCGGCCCGGTCCCATGGCCAGGTAAACTTATTTAGACACTCGCTCTCCTATTTTGTTAATTAGTTTATAATTATGGATAAACTTTTTAATTTTTTATTCCCATTAATTATTCATTTGTCACTTCTACATTATATCAATTATTATTTTCTCTCCTTAATGTAGGGCTCGTTTGGCCGACCTAATAGGATAAAGGTCAATAAAATTATGCCTAATTATATAAAGTCTAAGAAATTTTTAATATTATGGAGTGTTTAGTGTGTCAATATATAAGATGTCGTGTTATGTTATATTATATTTTCGCTGATCTACAAATAATTTTACTGATAAGAAAAGATTTGATTAAAAATAAAATAATTAT
Organism: Nissolia schottii; assembly: GCA_003254905.1. Lineage (NCBI taxonomy): Eukaryota > Viridiplantae > Streptophyta > Magnoliopsida > Fabales > Fabaceae > Nissolia > Nissolia schottii. The sequence goes on from QANU01022028.1 coordinate 723,236, forward strand.
AAAATATCAAATTTATTAATTATGAAAATATAAATTAAAATATTTATTAATAATAATTGTATTTATCGTCAATATTCACACATTTCTACAATTTAAAATTTTCATTTATAAAAATAATAATGTAAATTAATTATTTAAAATTAAATTTAATATAATATTAAAATATTTATTATTAGATGTCATTATCTTTAAAAAAACTATTTTGTATAATTACATGTATATTAAGTATTTATTAATTTATTGTAATAATTAATGAAATTTTTATTATTGATATTTATTTTTTATGTTAAATATAATTTATTTAAAATATACATTTATTAATAAATACTATTATAATTTAATTAATTAGTTAGTTATTCTTATTTTATATATTAAATTATTTTCTTTAATTTTTATTAATTATTTAATATTTTTATTATTTATTATATTACTTATTTTTATTTAATAAAATGAAATGACAAAAACTTTATTTGTCAAAAGCTAATCAATTCTTATTATGCCTCTCTAAATAGATTAAGTAATCCATCGTTTTGATATATAAAAAAATCCTAGTTAATAAATTTATACAATATGATGGTCACCTCAAATACTGATAAAGTAAAACATGCTTATCAAAATATATAGACGCAGGAAATATTACCTATTTATTTAGCAACTATTAAAAAAAATCCTTGCTGCTAACGTGGTACCAATGGGGACTCAAAAAAAAAATTAATGTTTTCTGTACACCATATATAAGACGCCCTTAATTACCTTTGACAAGTAACATCATGTTGAGACAATAAAATATAATAAAAAATTCAATCTTAAAATATTCTCTCCGTCAAATTACTCTCTCTCTTGCTCTCGTTCCACCAGATATGAATATAATAAAAATAAATATCAATATTTTTATAAAATTATCAACATCTTTAAAAGAGATATCAATATTTCTAAAAATATTAACATATTATAAATAAATGTATCAATGTTTATAAAAATAAATTAATCAAAGTTAAAAAAAAAAAGTAACTCCACTTTTCATAGAATGGACAAAAACAAGAAAGTTGAATAAAAAAAATTGTGTTGATTTTATTTAATTAATTAACGATGGATAAAACTAGCGCGACTTTTCGTAGAATACACAAGACAGTATGTATACTTTATTTAATTAAAGATCCGTAAATAAACTTTTATTTAGTTTTTATTTAATTTTAGAAAAAATTTAATTTTTTTATCAAATTAATATTACATAAATTTATTAATATTACATATATTTATCAAGTATAGTCACGTATAGGATATTAAAAAGACAGAATATAAATAATAGGGAAAAGGTAAATGAGCAATTAATGTGAATAAAATTAAACTTATAAATTTGACCATAAATTAATTAACAAAATAGGGGTGTGAATTTTTTGTTCAAAGAAAATAGAAAGGATGCTTATTTCAATATGAAATCGTGGAAGTTAAGCAATCCCGGCTAAACATTTTGAACGTTAGCAATCTTCAACTAAATGAGTAATTAGTAGTGTGTGGACTTTTGTTTACCCATTATGCCCTTCGCCAAATTGCTACAATGCCCAAAATTCCATTGACGTTGAGGATCAGTATAACTCATACGACCTGTGAATAAAACAAGAAAAAAAAAACCGTATATGACCTCATTTTTCATGCATTTCTATTTTTTATGGTAGGATTTAGTTCATATTCTAATACAAAATGATAAAAACAGTGGGATAGTAAAGATGTGTTTATCGTGTTTCTACTTTTTAAAGATATAGAAATTAATTTAACAATTACATTTTCAGATATATCTTTAACATTCTCCATTATTTTTAAAAGAACAAAAATTAATTTAAAAAATATTTTTGAAGATAAACAATATCAAGGGTTTTTTGCCTTTTCAAACGTTACGTACAATGCAAGTCAGTAGCTATTCCAAAGTCATTCGACAAAAAGAAAAGTTATTCCAAAGTCCAATCTCAAATCATTTTCGTTCGTGTCATGCTGGAGCGGATGTTTCATAGAACGGCCCCATGGTTGTATACACACATATTTTCAAATACATTACGTGATCAATTTATCATTTTTAATTAGCATGCTGCAATTAATTTAACCTTTTTTTTGGGTAACTTATACGGTTTTCATTAAGCAATATCCATGAAATAACAAGAACTAAGGAAACATTGACTTTTTCCCTGAGTCAAAAAAATCCGCTCATTGTGTTGTTCTTGCCGCGTGTTTTCCTTAACCAAGCAACTCTGTTAACTGGACTGGACAAAAATTAAAAATTGGTCTCGTGCATACGATATAAACAATGTGTGGCTATAAGATAATAAAAGCTATCATGACTTTTTTGCCAAGAGCCTTTATTGTATTCTATCGGGATTGAATTCCAATGTTCTTTCTCAGTCCCCAATTGGAACTCCTTAAAAATTATTATAAGAAACAAACAAATACTGTCAACTACTAGAGTCCATTGGTTATTTGTCTACTTGGGGTAGTTCATTTATCAACGATGAAGTTATTTGACATGAGAAAACAAACCAGAAATTTCCCAGAAAAACACTTCCAATTTCCCATCTAATGTATCCTAGATAAATATTGTATTCCATTGACCATATGATTAAAATAAAATAAAATAAAATAAAAAATGCAACGATTAACGAAACCAGCGATAAAAATAATTGGGTAATATGAAATTTTATATTCTGTTCAACTGGTTTGAACGATTAATAAAACCAGCAACAAAAATAATTGGGTAATATGTAATTTTATATCCGGTTCAACTGGTTTGAAACATGTAATCTAGTAGTGGATCAAAGTTTAATGTGAGTGAATCCTAATCAAAGGTTGATATCATGAGGAGCAACTAGTGGTGACTATTTTTAGGATTTGGATCCTATGTAAAGTTAGAATATCACTTTTAACTCATTTGAATGATTAGTGTTTTATGGGATTCGTGGTCAGTAACAAAACAATGACTTTGCACTACAAAAGTTTGGTTCAAAATCTTAATTCGGGGAATTGAACCTAATTTCTTTGATGAGTGAGTTATAGGCCAAAAATGCTTGTTTGGAAAAGGTAAGTTTTGAAATCAAGAACTTCGGAACCAAAAACATGCACGCAAAGTAAATCAAAGATTCAAAGTATTCAATTGAGACGAATATGAAGAACAACTTTCATTATAAGAAATTGACTATAGAGTACTTGAATTACAAAGGAAACTAAAGCAAAGAACAAAAATTAAATGCTACTCCTAGGAATTGAAATAACAGAAAACAAATAAAGTGAGAAGTTACTTGGTTTTCTCTTCTACTCAAGTGTCGCGGGGAATTGTGAGTGTGTGCCAAGAGTTACAAGGGTGTATTCCAAAATCTATTTTGTCCTAGGCATGCCTATTTATAGGGGAAATGGTTTTCATGCATGCTTGTCACGTGTCTTTGGTGTGGTTGAGTCCCTTGGCTTTCGTCCCACGTTTGTTGAACAACGTCCTTATGAATAACTTCACTCTTTTAGCTCCAATTAACCTCCATTTAGTTCAAATTTTAATTTAAAACATGGCGCCAACAATTATTTGCTTCCACCAGGTTGCTTGTCATCCTTAAAATCATCCTTTTAACTTCCCTTTTGTCCTAAAAACTTTCCAAGTCTTTAAGAAGATTGCTTCTCCATGGGTTTCCTCTCGGCAAGGTGTACTTCAAGGAAAGATCTTATCTTTTCTGTTTTGTAACTAGAAGAGGTCACCAACTCACCTATTCCTTGGTTGCATTTCTTTTAAAATGAGCATATCACCATAAGTAAATATTCAAAGGTCAATTACGCTGGTCTCATGTTAGAGGCTCACTCAATCCTCATCTTGACGTTATGAATTCATTCACATTCATTGTTATCTTTTTACCCTTGCAAAGTGAGCCCTTGTGCCTCTTCAATTCCTTGAATTTATTTTTTGTATAACAAGTTGCCACAAGATTTTTCCTTTGAAGGGTACAAAAGGAAAATATTTGTTGTTAGGTTATGAGATAGAACAAACATTTTTATATTCCATAATAAAATACTATTAAATCTTTAAAAGTAACTTACACAGGTTCCCAAAATCATTATTGCACGTCTCTTCAAGTCACCTCACTCTTCCACTTCACGCATTTTTCTCTCCTACTTCCCAATTTCTTAAAACTTCCTCAATAAGTTTGTATTTCCTCTATTAAAATCATTTCAACATACACTCTTTACTTTTCTTTGTTCCTCCCTTTTCTAAAAATATTGTTCTTTCTCTTTACAAACATTTGTTCTCGAAAAGCTTCCACATTTCTCTATCTTTTAACTCTTCTTACCTCTTTTCATTCTTTCATCCCCATGTGTTCACAAATGCTAGAATCTTTGAGCTACAAAGGAGATGAACTCTCCCTCATCACTTCTGCTTCAACACCTATTTAGGAGAAATCATTGGAGGTAGCACTATATCCATCACCAGAGTTCTAGGATATTCGGTCTAACTAGGTAATGCTTCCCTTCTCTCTGTCTAGAAAAACCCATGGTTACATTGGGTTGACCCATTAATGAGTATGAAAGATGCATCTATGGTACCCCCTTTCTTTCCTTATATGTTAGAGCAAGAAATCTTAGTTAGTAACCTTGAAATCTTTGCATGGTGATTCCACCAATCCAAGGTTTTTAGAAACAATGTTAAGAACAATAGCGAGCTTATTTCTTGGATGGATCGTCTAAAAAAAGGAGAAAAGTGGGTTGTGGAAAACTTTTGCGATTTATGATTTTATCCAACTATTTAAATATGAATTAAGGTTAGATAGCTCGATGGTGGGTGCTACTAATCAGTTTTAGAATCCTTCATAGATTAAGCACATGAACTAGTGCGCAATCTGTAACACCCTAGGTAGTAGCTTATGCTTAAGTCATAATCTGCGTCCGCTAGATTGTTATTTGTTGTGCGGGAATACTCATAGTCCCTAGCTATCGGTGGAAAGTAGTTATGTTATCCTAAAATATGGACCTTTTTTTTTTCTTTCAACTATAAATTACTCTTATGTTTCAATTAGGAGCCAAGCGTGTGGGGATCATAGCTTACGCTAGCTACGTAAGGATAATCAAAGTAAAATAAAGCTAGCAACTGAGTACACACCACTTACACAACATAGGGCCCATCTACCATTAATTTACATTTTAGACATAATTATACATATAGGTGCGTAATTACAAAACATTTAGAAGAATACACATAGTACATATGTCAGTTCACATCTATGTAAAGTTATACAAGGTTTGTCAAAAGAGTAGCGGCATCCGAGGTTAGCAGAAAGGTCATGCGAGACATAAGCAGGTCAGTGGTGCTCCAGCATCAATCCTCCTCATCGGGATCATGGTCGATTTCCTCTTCTAGGCCTTTCTCCTCCTCTTCTTCGTCCGAAGAGTCCGTGCTCGTCGGGGTCCTCATCATCGGGGTCTTCTGCGACAACTGGGGGAGTTTCCGGAACTGCTGGCAAGTCCTCGTGTATGGTGGAGGGGCCTGCCTCTGTGTCGTGTGCACATGGCGTGAAGCAACGACGATAGGGGAAAATGACGCTCTTTCAGGCTCCGCGTCTATAGCAGTGTCGCGGAGGTCGGGGTGGCCAGGAGTTGGGATCTATCTCCACATCCTTTTCGTAGGGCGGGAGGTTTTCTTCGTCGATATCAAGGAGGATAGGGTCAGCTGCTGACAATCCAAGGCTTGTAAGGGCTGCTGGGGCGGTCTGCAGAGGGCTGGGGCACTCCACGGTTAAGTACGTCTTAGTGTCCATGACGTCCCCCGTCTCGGGGTCGTAGTACTTAATCCTGATGTGGAGGAACCTCCGTTTTTTCGGCGGTAGGCTCGTCGTAATCACCTGAAGTCACAAGCGAGTGAGGGTGAGAACATGTGGTTCCCAGTGAGTGACTCTAGGCCAGTGGGGACTATTTAACTCGATTATGCTTCAGGCCACTCAGGAGACCTCTAGGTGTTCATGCATACTAGACTTCCTACTGGTTATTATTTGGCCTATGATCCTGAGCAGCTTTATCTAAGTACTAGGTGAACGGGATCTCTAATCTTTGACTTACTGAGGCCTTCGTGCTTACTATTATTCCTTGTGATCCTACTTAGACCGTCTCGTGCGTGTTCATGGATGGTTACTCAATGCATCTATATACATACAATATACATACATCACATACAATATACATTTATCACATATATATCATGCATGAGGGCAGGGGTTCTCTTACGCGCCTAGGCGGCGTCTTTATCCTTACTGGTAGCCGCAGTCCCATGTAGTTGATGAAAGCTTTTTTGACCACTTTCTCGGATCTTGACACGGCTTTGGTTTTGTCACAACCATGCCAAGCTCGTTGAAAGCTTCTATGCGCTTTTGTCGTTCAAATTAAATATTTATATATACATACCTACTTTACGGCTTTCAGATTCCAAAAGGAATCCAATTGCAGTATAGGGTATGGTCGATCCCACAGGGAGTTGTAAAATACCATTCTTGAGTTCATTTAATTAAACAATAAAGTGAAGGATTGTTGATTTAATTTTTATATTTAAATAGACTAAATAAATAAAAGACAGGAAAATAAAATAGGAAACAAATCAGAGGTAGTTCCGGAGCTTGTTGGGAATTTTAATCACATCATAGTTTCATGCATCCAGTTACTTATTACATAGAACTATCGTTTGATTGCCCGCCATCAGTTCTTAACTTGTCATCACTTTCGCGCATGACAAGATCACAGGTTTCCCTTGTTAAACTGTCACTTTCGCACACTAGCTTAACAAGGTACGCCAGCATTAATCCAGATGTTAAAACGGCTAACCTTTATTCCAGTTACGGCAACAAGGTTAGATGAAATGATTTAGGTCAGACTCTAATGATTGTAACTTTCGTTCACAACGTTCAAGTCTAGGTTCTAGTTAAGCATAGCATTATTGATTTTAATTTGGTTATGACCTAATTAGCATAACTTTCGTTCATGTAAATAAGTCCCAAATCAAGAATCAAAACACTAAACAAAACTAGCATTAGGCATGAAATCATTCAAGCAAATCATAAGAAAAAGATAGATTCATATGTAATAGTTACATGGATACAAGCAAACTACAATAGTAATCAAAATCCCAACAAAAAGAGGGTTAGGAACCCATCTTACAAGAGAATCTCGGAGGCAAGGTTTAGGCACTTACCATGACACGTGCTCACGCCGTCATGGCCATGGCTTCGCCAAGCTTCCTCGATCTCCGGCTCCTTCACAAGCCTCGTCTTTGTTCCTAACCTAACCTAAACTAAACTAAGCTTTAAAAGTGCAAAATAAATGAAGAAGAATGGTGTTTGGAGGGGTGGGAATTGAATGCCTCGAAGTGGTCTCGGCCTCCTCTATTTATAGGCAAAAATTGGTCTCCGTCGCTCAGCGATTTTGGTACTATCGCTGAGAGATTAAGTAGTTATCGCTGGGCGGCGGCGTTGTATCGCTGAGCGATCGTACTTGTACGCGTCTTCATTAAATGCTTGGCAGCTTTTTGCAGGGCGGCGCTGACGTGGCACTCTATGATTGGCTGGTTCTAGTTGGCTCCAACTGGCTTAATGATGGCGCCGGCGCAAGTGGCTTGCCGACTTAAGTTCGCTGAGCGATACAGGTATCATCGCTGAGAGATTTGTCTCTAAGCGCTGAGCGATTAAGGTTCCTCGCTGAGCGACGCCTTCGTCCAGAATCTTCTTTTTAAGCTCTTTTCCAATTCTGTCCTTTTCTTCCCTTCTTCATGGGATTATTCTTCAATTAATCTACTTGCATCCATTCTTCAAAATATATTTAAATCCTACAAAATATAGAGATTTAATTAGATAATTCTTTAAAATATGTAAGAATAAGTGCCATTTTGAATGATGAAAATTGTATATTTTGGGCACTTATCACTCCCCCTGACTTAAGACCTTGTTTGTCCTCAAACAAGAGGTAGTAGAATTATTTTACAAGAGATTAATGCATATGAACACTCGGTTAATACAATGAATTGAAAAGTTTCAAACAGTTTAAGCTTGAGACCTTGTGAAACATAAAAGAACCTGAACAAGTCAAATGCACAATTACTTGAATAGCATAAGCAAATGACTCTATCCAATGTCTTTTCCACCAAGTAAATCATCATTTATGCGCACAATGGCCAGTGGGCCAATTTGGGGTGAGTGTTTTCGCTCTATATCACCATTGAATTCAACAATTTAAATTTGTTACCTGTCTCATCATTCAATTCATAGTATGGTCGTGTAAGTATCACAAAAGGACTTTCAAGGGTTGTAACGGGGCCAGGCTACAAAGAAAAATTGGTTTTTCTAGATATGCAAATATTCCAAATTAAGAGAGCATTTGGAAACCAACTCCTTTGTTGCCCTTTTCTTCTCTTTGTTTCTTTACCCTTTTTCTCCTGATTTTTCCTTTTCCTCTATCCCTTTTTCTTTTTCTTATTTTTGTTTTGGGATAGAATGTGTTCTTTTTCGCTTCTTGCTTTTGTTCTTTTCATCTTTTGTACATTCCACTTTGGCTCATCCTTACCTCCCCCTGACTTAGATTTTTGCCCATAATCCAACTTTTAAATGCTCTCATAATTTAGAATTTTAGGGACAGCATTGTTTTTCTTTTTAGGTTCGGGGATTAATGAACAAAAATTTCTCATGTTAGGCTCAAACAGGGTGGCAAAGGATTTCCCTAATTAAAGGTAAGCTTTATTTGGCCATGTGGGTTTTTAAAATCTACAGAACAAAATGCCTTGATCATTTCCTAGTATTTCCATACAATTTTTCAAATTTAGAGACTTAAACAAATTCAATTGCGTAAAACAATGGTGATTCTCTCTATCTCACTAAGTGTATGTGCTCACTCCCTCACAAGGTTTAGGGTTTATTTCCTTGATTTTTAAAACATTTTTCAAAGTTATGCTTATGCAAACAAGCAAAAATGCATATGAACATGTGCATGGCAACTATGTATGAATTCACAAGTCTAGTATAGATATTGAAACAGTTCAATTCATGATGTATTATGTTCATGCATCAAACCAAGTAAAATAACTACTACTTTGTTTTTAAACAAACAAGTCTTAAGCATATATATTAAACTAATAAGGAAATTAAGTAATTAAGGAAATTAATTAAGGTGCTAGAAAAATTAAAATGCTCCCTGTTATGGTGAATGTTTTGAAGTAGCCTTGTTGATGTAGCTTCTTCGTAGTTGCTCAAGCTACTTCATCTTACTTCAAGACGTTGAGGAGATAGAGGCTCATCTTTCCTTGAAGAATCATGCTCTTCATCCTCAGATGTGTGTCTCTCTTTTAATATTGTTAGGAACTTCATTTGGTTGTTCTTCGGCCTGCAAAAACAATCAAAGAAAACTTCCTTTCTTCCAAGTAGCGTTAGAGAGATCATGTTTTATTTTGAATCCTTTTTGTAGACAGAATTTCCTACAACTTGCGGACAGAACTTCCCGCTTATTGTGGACAGAATTTCCCACAATGATTTATGGATTCAAACTAAAACATATCACTGATCTTAAAGGTGCTATTAGAAAGATTCTTCTCTTTAAATTTCTTTTTAACGAATAAGAATCCTTTTTCGATTAACTCATGGGCACCTTTTTCAAACAATTGCCTAAAAGGTTAAAAATCTGTCATTAGGTTT